>QXTE01000073.1:7720293-8162492 GCA_003942145.1 Platysternon megacephalum
CACTGGAAAAGCACCAGGTTAAAGATGGATTCCAGTTCAGGTGACATGATCACATGTCACTGCAAGGCTGCATTACAGCACACACATATACAGGAAGACTCACAGGTAAATACAGCCATCTGCAGACAATGGCTCTGGTTAATGGGAGTCATCAAGATTCCAAACCACCATCAATGGCCCACCCTTTGCATAATTACAATGGGCCCTCAGTTATATTTTATACTTCTAGTTTTAGATACAAGAGTGGTACATTTATACAAATAGGATGATCACTCTCAGTAGATTATAAGCTTTGTGATGATACCTTTTGCATGAAGCATATTTCAGTTACATTATACTCACTTATCATGTTTTTATAAAACTATTCCAATTACATTATATTCACTTATCATGTTTTTACAAAATCATATAGACTGCACAACGTCACAACTACCACAGTTAGTAGTTCTGCAAATTTCACATTTGAGCTCTTTCAGAACACTTGGGTGAATATCATTTGATCCTGGTGACTTTTTATTGTTTAATTTATCAATTTGTTCCAAAACCTCCTTTACTGACCCCTCAATCTGGGATAGTTCCTCAGATTTATCACCTAAAAAGAATGGCTCCAATGTGGAAATCTCCCTCAGATCCTCTGCAATGAAGACAGATGCAAATAATTCATTTAGCTTCTCTTCAATGGACGTATCTGCCTTGAGTGCTCCTGTAGCACCTTTAGAATCTCCTATTGAAACTCCTGTTGAAAGTCAATGGATGCCTAAGTCTCCTCTGCTTCTTTGAAAATCCCAGATTAAAATACATTACAAACATAAATCCCTAATCTCTTAAAATTATAAAAGGGAAACAAATCAAGCAGGCACTTGGACAGAAACAGAATGGGGAGAGAGATGGGATGGGGAAAAGTAATCAATGTGGGGCCTGAAGAAGAGCTCTGCGTAGCTCAAAAGCTTTTCTCGCTCACCAACAGAAGTTGTTCCAGTAAAAGATATTACCTCACCCACCTTCTCTCAGACCAAGAAAAGTCATAATAAAAACAAAACAAAACTTCAAATGAACAAGCAAAAGAAAAGGGTTTTTTTATTTAAGAGTAGGAAACAGAATTTAGGGAGAATGAGTTCCACACCCAAAGGTATGGTCATAACTGTGTCACAACTGTGAGTTACCTAAAATGGTGCTTGGTGTCTGAGGCCAGATTTACAAAAGAGCTCAGTTTCCATTTAGGCACGTAAATGTGTGATCAGCACCCAGCAGCTCCCACTGTGACACTTACTAAACAGTTCCGAAAATCTGGCCCCGAATGTGGAGACTGATCATTTCCAAATTCTGTCTCTAGAGCACAGATACACATCAGTACTAGGCGTCAGCCTCAAATACAGCCAAGGGCTTTATAAACCAACTGTGCCAATGTAAAAACAAAACAATTACACTTTATAGTCATCCAAGACAAAGGATACAGAGTGAGAGAACTATGTCATAACTGTCAAGCCAATGTGCAAAAACACTGGTGCATTCTGAACAAGATGAGAAGCCCTGAAAAGGGGGAATTGCAAGAAATGAGTTTCGTGGTCACCAAGGGCACAAGTGATGTTGCGAGATCATCCTCAGTTAAATAAAGACACAGCCTTGGCAGACTGTACCAGGGTGATGTCTTTGTACCACAACGGAAGGACAGAAATCTGTTTTTATAGTTTTTATAGTTTCATAGTTTTTAGCCTGATTGCTGCTTCTAAGGCAATCTTCTTAATAAGCAGGACAACTTCTCTACTGCTGCAAGTCTTCTTTTTCTCCCAGAGTTGGGGGTGAGGTAGCTGTGTTGCATATAAATGACAACATTCTTACAAAGCTGAGGCCAAATTTGCAGGATCTAACACGTAAGTGATACAAATGTGTGTTGTCAGAACAGTGATGCACCACCCAATTTTAAGAAATTATTTTGCTAAGAGACTTTATATATATACACAGTGAAAAATGAGATAATGTCCTCACAGAGCCCACTACCACCACCAAACTTCAACATTCATTATTGGCATTACAGTAGCAGATTGAGGTCTCAGCTAACACAGGGACCCATTGTACTAGGCAAAAATCTAGTGGGAGACAGTCCCTGCCCCGAAGAGCTTACAAGGGAGACAGGGATACAACATACCAGCAGAAGACTGAAAATTGAAGAAGAGAGACTAGGTTGCTTGCCCAAGGTCATACAAAGAATCTGTGACAGAAAAAGAAATTGAACCTAGTCTTGTGATTAAGGAACTGGGAGATCTATTTCCCCCTGCTAAGTTCTTTATCTAGTTTTGAACCATGTTATGCATCCACCATCTGCAGACCAAGCTCCCATTCCCAGAGCATGTTGAGGGTATAGAAGTCTATGAATAAGAGGGGGGAGTAGTCAGCCATTCAGGTCTTTTTCATTAATCTGCTCCTAGTTAATAGTGAAGGAGCTTCATCTTCATTTCTCACTAATATTCTCTGATATTAAGTTGGAAGCCTTAAACGTAAGAATTTTTCTGTGTTGTTCCAAGTTGCTTTGGCTACTGTCTTTGCAAGTGAGTTTCAGCCATATAGACAATGAAGGATAGGCCCCTCTGATTCTTTATTTTTATGTGAAAGCTTTCTGTCACTATGACAAATGTGCTGTCCAGCAGTGCACATGGCAACCTTGTCAAACAGCTTCTCCTTCAGATTCACTACAGTAAGGGCTTTTTCAAAACAGCAGAAAGTGCCACTTATTGATGGACAGTGGTCATGAACTAGAAATCTAGCCATCTTTGACAGGACGTTCCTTGCGGTAAGTGTGTCATCCTTCTGATTGATTCAGCAATGGGCTGTATTATCTGAAAGACACAGTAGCTATGTGCCACCTTACTTATAGCAACTGTCCCATACATCACATAGCTTCCCTTATTATCTAGTGCAGTGACAAATAGATATGACAATAAAAAGATAATAGAGGTTAGAACATGCAGTTAGGTGCCTTTCTCTAACTTACTCCTGTCTTGCTTTTGTGACTCATTTTTCCTCACTCTGACCTGTTCCTCACTGTTAGATGCTTCCCCATGACACGATGGCAAGTAGGTTCTTAAAATAGATTTTCCCATGCATGCAGTGTCTTTTCCTTGGAAAAAATTGATCCCCACCATGGCATGTTCAGTAATATGGCTCTTGCTCATGCCACCAGTGCCAATACATACAGGGTGAAACTCACCCCAGTGCAGAGGGCCAGAGCAAAGCCTAAACACCACTATTATATATTTATATTACAGTAGCACCCAGAGGCCCTGATTAGAGCTCCATATGTTAGGTGGTACAAACAGATAGTACAGTTATTGTCTATGCTTAAAATATTGTAGGCCTGCTAAGGCAAACAACTTCAATGATGCATAGGCCTTTTGCTGGCTCTCTGCAAAGGGATGAATTTCATCCATACACATTTTTTTTTCTAGGCTGTTCTTCATTACTTCCATTGTTGTTTAATAGATTTATTATATTTATCAGAACAAAAACATAAAACTGAACTACAAGGAAAAAAACCACTACTAGGATAAGTCAAGAATCAATAACTCAATGATGTACAATATCCCAATAGAATAAGATGGGTCACTACAAAAACTAATTTCCCCCTGCTGATACTCACACTTTCTTGTCAACTGTTTGAAATGGACCACCTTGTTTACATTGGCCTCATTAGCACTACAAAAGTGATTTCCACCCTTTCTTGCCAACTGTTGAGAATAGCCCACTTCACCTTAATTGAATTGGCTCATTAGCACTGACCCCCACACACACACTTGGTAAGGCAACTCCCATCTTTTTATATGCTGTGTATTTATACCTCCCTACTGTATGTTCCACTCCATGTATCTGATGAAGTGGGTTTTAGCCCACGAAAATTATGCCCAAATAAATTTGTTAGTCTCTAAGTTGCCACAAGGACACCTCGTTATTTTTGCTGATACAGACTAACACGGCTACCACTCTGAAATAAGAAAGAGTAGCAGTCCTATATTCAAGATACTTATTAAGTGGGATGCTCAGCTGTAGAATTCCAAATGTTGGGCAACAGTTCCAAGTTCTTGTGCTGTAGAGCAAAATAGTTCTCCAAATTGTAAGTTGGGGAAATGAAATGAATCCAGTGGTCAATATGAAGTCACATAGCCTCTTTCCATGTCACCACAACCAACCATCTCTCTGAATCCCTCCATTGGCTCCCACTCAGTCCATCACATCAAGTGTAAATTTCATGTCCACACCTTCAAGGGCCTGAAGAACTCCACTCTAGCCAGTATATCTGTGATAGGGAATTACCCATGTCTATTTACCAAATAACTTGTAGCCCCTTTTAAAGAAAGTGCAGGCTCATATCACAGAGTAACATACTGAAGTCATGAGTTGTGTCGTTTTCACAAAATGGACTATTTTTGAACATTTTAAACAAACTGTAAATGTCTGGATTTTTGACAAATTTAGTTTTGTTTGCACACCTTTAAGGGCTTTGGTATTGTCCAAGTGCCCATGTTGTCCTTAGAAGCACATGCAGAGATATCAGAATCAATTTATGCTGCATCAGAGGGAAGGATTTTGATGATCCTTGGCTCTATTCTTTATGTGTTCTTTACTCACTTTCTGGAGTGCTCTTCTGACTTAGATCCAATTTCTCTCCTAACATTTTCACAGCACCCCCTTTATTTCCCACAGCAGCAACAACAAAGTCTGCAGCAATTGGGGACATAACATGAACAGAAGAACGCTAGAGAAACTAGGAATCTTTTTAAATATCGGGGGTAGCCGTGTTAGTCTGTATCCACAAAAACAACAAGGAGTCCGGTGGCACCTTAAAGACCTTGAATTCATTTGCAAATTTAACACCATTAATTTGGGCTTGAATAGGGACTGGGAGTGGCTGACTCATTACAAAAGCAGCTTTGCCTCTCCTGGAATTGACACCTCCTCATCTATTATTGGGAGTGGACTACATCCACCCTGATCGAATTGGCCCTGTCAACACTGGTTCTCCACTTGTGACGTACTCCCTTCTCTTCAGGTGTCATTATATAATGCCTGCATCTGTAACTTTCACTCCATGCATCTGAAGAAGTGAGGTTTTTTACCCACAAAAGCTTATGCCAAAATAAATCTGTTAGTCTTTAAGTACCACTGGACTCTTTCTTGTTTTTTTAGGAATCTCTTTGTCCATTTTAACAAACTGAACTTCGAGTATCCATATTTTTTTTTTAACTTGCTGGGGACTTCCTGTCGCACCAGTAGCCTTTAGCGAGGGTGTAGGTAACGACATTCCGATCAAGATTGAGTGATGCAACCAGCTGTATTTTATAACTTCTTCTCTAAGCGGGCTGTGCATTTCTCACCACAATTCCAGGAAGCATAAAGCAGTCTTCAGATGGAAAAATAAGTTGTTTTATGGCACACTTGGTGAAACTAACCCTGCTGGAAATATATTTTTTGCAGGTACTGAAAACAGCAAAGGCACATTTCTTCACTTTTCCCACTGATATGAAATGTTTCACACAGTTCTCCGGGAGCCTACAAGTATTTACAGATGCTAGAGGCATGTAATGCTCCTTAACACCGGGTTCAGGTTTGGACTAGAAATATTTGGATCTGGCTTGAGCGCTAAACTCAGGGCCTTTTGTGATGGCTTCATTTCATCCTTACTGATGTTCTCTAGCGCTTCCTTGATTTGATTCCCCCTTTTCATATACTTACTAACCCTTACTTTTCTTCTTTAGAACCACTGAAAGTGTCACATTTATTATTACCAAATTGTTTTCAAAAGAGAGACAGGTAAATGCTAGAAATATTATTAATTATATTTCACGGCATGAGAGGCAAGGCTGATGCTTCCATGTCTGCAGTGTTTTCTATTATTCTTTATTTTATGTGAATCACAAAAGCCTCACCAGAGTATCAGCTTTCATCAGTACTCGTCTGTAGGATCACTATAGAAGGCGCTTGAAAACAAAGGAAGTTTCCCTTCCATTTGTTAATATTAAATATATTTATTTATTCACTTTCCTAACTTGCTAATACTGTGCAGCCCATATAGTAAGAGCCTGAGAGTAGATGTCTCATTTGGTTACAGCAGCAGTACTGGAAAAATCTCTGGTATTCTTATATTTTTAAGAGTGTGACAGTCAGAGGTAAAGACTGAAATAACGAAAAGGAAATTGGCCACAGTTAACTCTAATGCAGTAAGACAAGAAAGAGCAGCAGGTAAATATTACAACAGAAGAAGAAAACTAAAAAGCTTTTATTTGATAACCCATGTAGCTCTGTCTGAGTCTTGAGAACTCAATTTAGAGAGAAAGCTAAAGAATAGTTTAACAGCACAACTGTTAAAAACTTTCCAGTCATAACTTGTTTTAGCTGTAAAATGGCCAATTTTCCCAAACTGAAATATTTCAGCAACAACAACAACAACAAAATCAAAAATATTTTGGTTTACAAAAGTCAAAACTCAGCTTTTTCTGGTTTAGGTTGTTTAGTCCCTTTACTCTCCTTCCCTCCCACCCCCCTTTTTTTTCTATTTTGCCACTGAAAACGGACAAAAGGGAGAGAAAAGGGGGAAGATCCCTAAAAACCAAGAAAATGAAAACTGGAAAAAACCAAACCCATAGATTTTAATCAAAAAGAAATGGAAAACTTAAGAAAAAATTGCACAGCTTATTTACCATTTGCCAATCAGCTTTAATGAATGGCACCACAGTAGATCTCCCTTTCTCTGAAGGATTTTAAATGATTCCAGAAAGTGGAAATTGTGGGAGAAGGGATGTTTGTGGATTTCTGACATAGCTCCTGACCAGACCAAAAAAGGAAGCAAGAAGATAACAATGTATGTGACCAGAGCTAAGGCACGAGCAGCCTAACAAGCCCAGCTGACCACCAGCCTTGGAATCCTGTCTAGGAACAAAGACTAGCAAAATAAGGGACATAGATGTTTTCTGATACACACATAGCCATAAACACATACCTACAATATATATGATATTCCTACCGGAAGCTTTTATTCAACTAGACCCTACGATTATAGCTAGTTGAAAGGGGGAAAACATTTTGAGAACATTTTTTCCAGAGTGTTTCTCTCCCACTTTTCCCCAGAAATTCAAAATTTACCAAGATTGTCAGCAAATTTCAGCCAGCTTTACCATATTCACACTGACATCACTGTAATTCCCTTTCTGTTTGTAAGAATAGGCTGCCTGCAAAGTGAGGTACTAAGATATTGCAATAGCTATAGAAGGTAGATTGCTTAACTTTAACCTAAGATTAATTTATGTGCTGATGTGCATTTGTCACAGCCCTGGTTGAGCTCCCTCTGCTGGACACTCACCAGGCTGCTGCATTTGGGTCCCATCACACAGGCCTCTCTTAAGCGTCTCTTGGCCTGGGTAGGCTCTAGCACTCTCTCTCCCCTTGGACTTTCTGGCCCACTTCCTGAGAACAAACTCTGTTATCCCTTCACAGAAGTGGGACCTTGCAGTCCAGTTGCCCTAGGCCCCCAGGACCAGTGCTGACCCCTCTCCTTCAAGACTACCGCTGTTGCTTAAGCACACTCTTTTCGAGAGCTCCAACCACATGAGCATGCTGGTTTGCATGTTACCTCTCCAGGGAGATGTGATAGAGGAAGCACAAAACACCTAAGCTTTGCAAAGTTTTGTAACACAATTATTACTCTTTACTTTAGATTGCACAAAAGATAGATCTAGGTAAAAACAACAAGCCCGTCCCTGCCTCAGCTTGCTCACCACTCCTGAGCGTTCTTTGGGACTCGGTCAGTGTCCTCAGTCCCCCTCTTGAATATGGCTTTTCCGCTGAACTATGACATCGCTCACTCCTGCAGAGAGCTTCCTTCTTCCCAGGCTGATCCCACAGTCAAAAGACACCCTCTGCTACAAAAACATTCCCCTTTGTTCCTCGCTCCTGCTTCCATTTTAGTGCTGTCAATCCCTCTGAGTTTTTAGGCCCTATCTCTGCTTTCTTTCTTTGTTTCCCCTTTCGGGGGTTGGGGGTGGGTTTGGACTGCTCCAAAACCTGCTCGATGTAGACAAACGTAGTCCAACCAGTTTTCCTAGGCTTCAGCCAACCCATCTTCCTAAAATGCTCCCATCTGAATGAGATCCATTCATGTTAATGATTCTCCATTGTTCCCCATCTGGGAGGGACATGACACAACCCCTGTTAGCAAATGGCTGACTCCACATCCGCTGAGCTAATCATTGATCCAGCAATTTAATAAATTCCACCAGAATTCACAAGTCCTACATAGACATATTCCCCAAATCATCAGCGGACTTATTTTTATTTTCGTAGTTGTGTTCAAGCATGTTTTCAATCGATCACTCAAACTTCACTTGATTTTATTGTGAAAGGTGCTATTGCATCTGATAAAACCTATGATACATACTTCAGGTCATTGTTTTGGCATGCAATGTAATTAAGCTGGTCATGAATGACGCATTAGTTATGTTTTGTCTCTTACCTGTTGAGCTGGTAGTAGTAAAAATAGAACTTGGTTTGTTACTTACAGAATCCAGTCCTTGACTTTAAGATTTTGTTTAATTGGAGTGTAAGCAACCTTTAGTCCCACACCCCAGCCACTTTCTCAATGCTTTCCCTTGTGAATAAAGTCTCGCTGAAGATCTACACAGCACTTATAAAGGGCAGGAAAAAGACTGGCGAGAGATCATCAATAATACACTAAAACCATCTGCACAATGTTTAGCAAAAGTAAATGAGATCTTGAGATGTATGCATAGAGATATATATTATAAATTGGAAGCAGCTTTGCTGACACTGTTTAAGCTACTAGCAAGACCAAAATTAGATTAGAATTGTAGTTTACAGTTTTGGTCAAGGACTTTGCTGAGCTTGAAAAAGGTCAGTGGAAGACAATCAAACAGATTCAGGGAGAAAGATTAGGCAGATCAGACCCCAAAAGGAAATTAAGAGGGGATATTTCAAAGGTTTTCAAGATCCTAAAAGGATAGGACCGATTCATACAAATCACCTGCATATTATAGTTACTAGTTAAAAAGCAAGAGCATAAATTGACTTTACCAAGGACATTTGATGTATGGAACTAGTTGCCAACTCATCAGTACAAGCTATTGAAATTAATCGAAATAGGAAGATAAGTCATTATTTGGGGGAAAGGCTAGATGGTGATGGAGTTATACAATGAGATATAGATTGACTAATACAAGTACATATATAATCAAAGTTTGAGTGGAGAGAGGAACATTCACGAAGAAACATTACTATTAAAATCCATCACCTCATACAAACGTTGCAAATCAGAAGTTGAGTTGGTGCCAGGAGCAGCCTGAAATTCCATACCTCCATTTAATATAATGTTAAACACTGAATAAGCAACATTTTGGTGAGATATTTATTATATATTCTGCTACACAACACGTGTACATTTGTCTCCTGGTTGTTACATAATTTAGTAAATATATTTTTTGTTTTGCAATTATACTGTTAACCCTTTGGCCTCAGTGCTTAGCCATTATGGGGAGCCTTGGAGGGTTGTTTCTGTTAAAGGAGAAATTGATAATACAAGTCAGGTATTTTCATGGTGCAATCTTGTTTATTTACAAAGATGTCCTGTTTCCATGAACACAATGGAAACAAACAACAGCAGGTAGTTTCCTTCTTCAGAAATCCCCTGGATGCCTGCTCCATGAATTCTGTGCCAAGAAGATTGGTCTCTCTGCATCCTTTTAGCCTGGAGAAGCAGTTGTGAGCAGACACATTTCTCCCTCTGCCACTGATACCTTGTAAATTCAAACTCCGAGCCTCCTACATTTTCAATCAGGGAACTCTGTGTTAATCTACATGGGTTAGCTCTGCTTGGGCCTTGGGCAGTAGCTCCATTGTTTCCAGTTATCTCACTACCTAAAGAGGCCTAATTGCTCCTCCCATTGAGTCTGAAAGAGTGTCCATTGACTTTAACAAGGTCTGTGATTGTCTTTGGATCAAAGACTCACATGATGGCAGCATTAGCACTTGCCAGCATAAGAAATCAGAGGAAGGATACGGGAGGAGGTTAAGGATGGGACATACTTGAAGCACAGGAAAATGTAATTTCCAGAGGCTAAAAGCACTGCTGTGATTCCTTTGAAGGTCTATTTCAAACTGCTGTCACAGAAAAAAGAGTAGAACTTAGCTTCAGAATTTATTATGCCTCCAGAATCAGGCTGAAAGGTGAGGCTGCTATATACTGATTGCATTAGCAATTCTGTATGATGGTATGAAAGGGATCCTTCCGGGTCCAACCTCTCCCTGGAAAGCAAATGAGCCCAGTTCCTCACACATTGTACCCTTTATCCACATATTGATGAGAGGTGTGTGAAATATTTGTAATGAGATGCAACACCCAATCAAAATTCATCTTTTTTTTTTCTACATCTCTCTAAGTCCTCAAAATGTGATCATTTCCACAGGCAGCTTTACTGAGGTATGCACAATATTTTTTAGAGAAAGATTACATTTTTCCCCCCAGTGAAATGGAACCCTGTTTTCAAGAGAAAACAGGCTCACTTTCAAGGGGAAAATTTACATTTTTATCACATTCTTTTGATGTAAATATAGCCAGATGGCTTGAAATTTTTGCATAAAGTGAAATGTCAAGGGTATGAAATCATTCACAATAGTGAAAATGTCAACATAAAATTTTACTAGACAAAATAGGGTAAATTTTACTCAGGTCTACAGTGAGCCCGATCCAACTCACAGCCTCCCTCACTACTCTCTGTGTCATTACCAGGAACAGAATGCTCAGATTGACTGGCACTAAAAAAGTGAGTGAGAGACAGCTTTCTTGTTAGCTTGCCCTTGGAGTAGCACTCAGCTATGGTGAAGCTACTGATGTTGAACACTCTTTTCTAAATTGTTGCTCTGCCATGTATGTGAAGAAGATCCTTCTTACAAAGAAGTACCTTCTGAATACTTCTTGCTCGCTTGTCCTTATCCACATCAAATATTGCTTGTTCAGAGCTCAACCAACAATAGGCATATAGAGAGACAAAGTGCGTGAGGTAATATTTAGATCAACTTCTTTCAAAGTCTTCTTCAGCTCTGTGCAAGCTCGAAAGCTTGTCTCTCTCACCAACAGAAGTTGGTCCGATAAAAGATATGACCTCACCCACCTTGTCTCTCTAATGTCCTGGAACAGCCACGCCTACAATAACACTGCATACAATGAGGCACATAGGAAGATAATAGTAAAAAGGTCTCTCTCTTGCAGCAGATGGCCCCACGGCTAGGATGAGAGGTCTTTGTTCTTTCATTCCTCCTCCAGAGGATTAATTTGAGTGGGGCTGCTCCCACCCAGGATTTTGCTGCAAAATGGTTTGGATCATCTTTGAAAGGTCTTTTGGGGTGGAGCGTATCAGACTAAACGAAGCCACCTCTTCCCACGGTTCCTCAAGCGAGAATATATGACTCAGACTCTGGGAAGCACCTACACCATCTTATTTCTTCTACAAGAGGCCAAGGGAACGGTTTGGGCTGCACAAAGCTACTTTTTTCCTGGTTTCCTTCTGTACACAGAAGGGAAAGACTGGCCCAGAAGTGGCCATCCACACTTGCTGCTTCTCCACATAGCACAGTGGAAAAGCAGGCCAAAAGAGCTTTACAAACTGCAGAGGATGTTAGGGCTTCTCTATACTTGAAACATTGCAGTGGCACATCCTGCAGCTGCACCGCTGTAGCACTTTAGTGTGGGGTTCTCCTATCAGTGTAGGTAATCCACTTTGCCGAAAGGCTGTGGCTAGGTTGGTGGAAGAACTGTTCCATCGACCTAGCGCTGGCTATGCCAGGGGTTAGGTCAACTTAACTACTTTGCTCAGTGGTGTGGATTTTTCACACCCCAAGCAACGTAGCTGAGTCAACAAAAGTCTAACTTTTTAAGTGTAGATGAGGCCTTAGAAATGATTATGGTCGGAGAAGACTTTGGTTTACTTGAGTGGAGGCTGGGATTCGAGCACAGCGGGCTGCACCCATTTCTCTTCATTAGCTGTGAGAAGATGGGGTGGCTGCAGGGTAGAGCTCTGGTATAATGAGGCAAGTCCCATGTCTTACAGAGGGAAAATCTTTTGGGAAATCTGTTGTGAGGAGAGCCCAACAGTCATGCGTCTCATGGCAGGGGGAGGATATGCCTTTCAGCAGGTCTATTACAGCATTCCCGGTGGGAGGGCCAGTCATGGATGGGGTTGCTGGGATATATCTTAAGGGAGCAGGAAGAGGACGTATCTTTTCTGTGGAAGCAAGAATTGCCCCTAAGGTGAAAGGTGTCTCATAACAGTTTACTTGGCTCTAGTGGGGAGGCAGGCAGGAAGTGAGGGGAAAATGAAGTTAGCCACCAGAAATCCCCCCACTTACACACTTCAAAACCTCTAGTGGTGCACAGCCCCTCCTGTGTATCTGGCTATTATAGACACAACACCTATCTGGAGCTCATTCTTTTTTAAACAGAACTTGCTATTTGTTTTTAAAAAGGGTAAGTGTAATGACTTAATTAAAGCAGCTGATATTTTAATGATACTTTTCATACCTCTCCCAGATTGTCACATTCCTCCCCTTCCTATCAGACAGCTGAACAACTGCTATCAGCATTTTATTTATTTATTCTTATGGGCAGCATTTTTCTGTAATCAAGTATTACATTTTAAGAAGCTGATTTTTTGAAGCATGAAATGGATATATAAATACAAATCTATGACCTGTAACATCCAATTTCAAAATCTTTTATCGTGCAACAACCATCTAACAGGAAACCAAAGATTCTCATTTCTTGCAAAGTTAAATGTAAATATTCAAAAGCATTAATCATGCAGAATGAACTTTCAAATCTTATATTTATTTCCAATGTCTTGTTTTTATAAAAACTAAATCTAAAATGTGATTTTTTTTCAAATCTTTGGAAATTGTATCAAATTGCCTTTTCACACCCTTCTTACTGTTTCCTACATAAGTGTACATAGCAGCAGGTAAAATATACAGCCTATAATATACACCTCTGAAGAATGAAACATAGTGCTCTAAGTATCAGGTAAGAATAACCAGGACTCCCTGAAATTGCAGGTTCCAATCCTGGCAGGACTGACACAGCCCTTCAGTAAGTCTGATTGAAGTATTCAGGATAAGATCTTGGCCCCACGGAAGTCAGTGTCAAAACTGCCATAGACTTCAATGAGGCCAGGATTTCACCCATTGTACAGGAGGTGTTTTGAATGAGATATGAAAAGTGAAATTCACCTCTATGCAGACAACCAGCACAAGGCCTCAAAAACAGGGCTTGAGTGGTACATAGGCCTCGAGCTGTCCCTCTGCACGGAGGTGAATTTTACCCTTGCACCCTGTCTTCTGTGCTCTGACCGTATATATATATCAGGGATCTGTTTAGGGTTTAGTGCCTGTGTTGTTGATCAAAATATCTAGTTTTTTCAGTGTGTTGTGCAATGCCAAGCCACCCTTCATCCCCTGGGTGGCTGCTTTTGTATTAAACATATGTGGTCTGATCTTCCAGGCCTTTACTGCTGAGTATTATTATTATTAATTGTCTGCATTGCAGTAATGTCTAGCAGTCCAAACGGAGATCAAATCCCTACAGTGCTAGGCTCTGTACATACATATATAAACAGCCATAGTAAAAGCATTGCAGTTAATAGCTGTCAAGTGAGATGCTCAAGTGTTAACCCAACATTTTAGGTGTTTCTTCTTCCCAGTAAATAGATTTTTCAGTAATTATAACATAATGACACTTTCCAAGTCATTACAGCAGGAAAATCAGTCTCCTCCCATTTTGCCAGATTTATTGGGTGAAATCCTGGCCCTACTGAAGTCAATTGCAAACATCTATTGACTTGAATGGGGCCAGGTTTACACTTATTTTTTTTGCCCACCTAAATTGTCTCAGTTCCTGCAGCTACTATCTCTGCCTCTAGGAGAACAAGAAAATACGTCTCTCTATGTAGTGAATGATCATTTGTGCTAAAAATTGTGGGAGTCCAGGATTCACAAATAAGTTCATAAATAAACCAGTGGCATCTAAATAATCATGAACAAATGATATATCTCTATGGTTAACAATGGAGTGAATTCCCACAAATTACTTCCATTATTATTCAAGGAGCTCTAGCTATCTGCCCTTCCAGGAAGAGACAGGCCATGAGAAAAAACTCTGAAAACTTCCAGGGGAAGATGGAGTCAGAATGACTCCGGTAGCCCATCGTTAAGTCACTCATCTGGGCTGTGGGAGACCCAGGTTCCAATCCTCTGCTCCACTGCATATTTATTTATACACAGTTAAACAGCTTCAACAGGAGACACACAGAGATTTACCCATAGCCTAGTCATTTGGGCAATTTCTTGAGATGGGAGATCCAACTTCAAATCCTTTCTTCATATCAGTCAAAGGGGGGAACTGAAGCCATGTCTCCCTCCTCCTGGAGGAGCGTTCTAAGCACTGGGCTAAAAGTTATAATGGGCATTCTGCTACTCGGTCAGATCCGGAAGGTCGGATCGGTGAGGAAACACCTACTTTGTGACTCCCACCGAGGCTGAGTCGTGAGATAAGAAAATAAAAGGAGGTTTCTGGAAATGATAAGTTGTATCTGCTAGTAACAGTACATTAGTAAATATTAATCCTTTTAGTCCTTTTCTTTTTGTAGATTTGATTAATTTATATATTAACTATTCTTTAAAATCTGTAGGATATTAACAAAGAGTATGTTGAATTCTAAGGCCCAGATCACTGGTCCTTGACCAATAAATAACCCTATTCAGGAATTCTGTGCATTAGACTGTATTGAATATTCTATGGCATCTCTATGTCTAAACCTCATAGACTCATAGACTCATAGACTTTAAGGTCAGAAGGGACCATTATGATCATCTAGTCTGACCTCCCGCATAAAGCAGGCCACAAAAGCCGACCCACCCACTCCTGGAATAATTCTCTCCCTTGACTCAGCTGTTTTAGTGCCCAAATCGTGATTTAAAGACTTCAAGTTGCACAGAATCCTCCAGCAAGCGACCCCTGCCCCATGCTTCAGAGGAAGGCGAAAAACCTCCAGGGCCTCTGCCAGAACCTCCAGATAGACTGAGAAACCAGCTCCTTAACACATAAATGTATATACATACACACACACACACACACACACACACACACACACACACACACCCCTTACATAAGGATATATAAACCTGGGAAACTGATAAGGGATAATTGCTACAGCAGATGTTTCCTATTAGGGAATCAACAGGG
Source organism: Platysternon megacephalum (assembly GCA_003942145.1). Taxonomy (NCBI): domain Eukaryota; kingdom Metazoa; phylum Chordata; order Testudines; family Platysternidae; genus Platysternon; species Platysternon megacephalum. The sequence goes on from QXTE01000073.1 coordinate 7,735,583, forward strand.
AAGAAAATTACGGGGGAAGAAAGATTCAGCTGAAAATTATTCCTTCACACATAAATTAGGTAAACTGAGAATGTATAGAAATGAAATCAGAACATATATTTCTTTTAGCAAAGCGGGTCTCTTTGTTTGAGAACCCTATATAATGACACTGGTGCTGGAATTTAGTTGGAGAATTAAACCTGACTCATCTCTCCAATTACAGTGAAGAAGAGACACAGACCCAGCTCTTGATTTTACAAGAAAAGGGTGGTAATGTATTTATTTTTTCTGTAATCTATAGAGTACTGTACTAATCTCCAATTGATAATTTTTGATTAAATAATTCCAATTGAGCCTATTATTCGACTATCTGGAGTCACCATTAACTCAGACACACACAAAATTGGTGACCCCAACGTGATTGTCAATAACAGTATCATTTGGATCCAGATTACCTGGGGTGGCAAACTATGTTTTCTGGAAAAGTTTAGGAACAGAGTGTTTTTCTCTACTGTTTTAAAGCCTACGTGCACAGCACACTGCAGTACTTTGGCGGTAAGGTACCTTGGGAGGAAAGAATAAAGTAAGATTAATAATAAAAAGAAAAAATTGAAATAGATTAAAGAAGAAAAATGTTGGCCGACAAGGGGAAAACCCTGGACACTTTTATAATAAACTATGTTACTGAACAAGGAACCATTTTATTTGCATTAAAAGCAATTAATGAAAGTGATCCTTGGAAATGTGTGTAAGTTGTTTGAAGAAGAGACAGAGGGAAATGGTAAAAAAGGGAAAGAGGAAGTTAAAAGGCAAGGCTATCCAAGGTCTGTTGTAACCTGCATGGCTTTAAGTAATGTGGTTAGTAAAATGAAGGAGAAAATGAGGGAATTTGAATATGATTTGGAAGCAGAAAAGGACTAAAAGGATTAATATTTACCCACAGATACTAACAGAGCTTAGGACCTTTAGGGTGAAATTGTGGCCCCAGTGAAGTCAGTGGGAGTTTTGCCAACAACTTCAGTTAGGCCAAGGTTTTAATCGCTATTGTCCACACTTTGCAAAGCAAAAAAAAAGACTGCAACCTTGCAAAAGGTTAAAGTTCATCAAGATTGAAGTTTCCAAATCCTGCAGTTTCATTGGAGACTCATGCCTGATATGGTATGTGCCCATCCAGTTCAGAAACTGACTTTGCCCGGATGGGAAATCAATATTTTTTCCTAATTTATCCCTTATTTCCAGTTGGAGTTCAACCGTATGTAATAGCAAAAGACTCCTTAAAAAACACCAGTAAAGACACATGTGATAGTCATCTTTCTGGAATATATGAATAATCATCAGGCACACAAGATGCTGTAACATTCTAACCATATTTCTATTGGATGTGCAAATTTAGAAGAGCCTATTTAAGCATTCTTTGTGAGCCTTTCAGTAATGAGAAAAAATGCTAATCTGGTAAAAGGAGAGATGTCATTTGAGAAATCTGAGCCAACATTTTAGTCTTGAAATTATAGAAGTTCCCCAAGGGAATCTAAGCTCTGAGCCTAGAAAAAGGATTTTTCCCCCCCTCAAAATGAAACCGAATAACAAAATTTGAAGAACATTCTTCCTTTCGTATGTTCTCTGTGTATGTAACCTTTCAACATACTTTCTTATGCTTTTGGCTCTGCTTACCAGAGTATTTTCACTGTGGTAACTTGGGTGAAGAGAAACATAAACCTCTACAGGTTTTAAAGAGCTGTGAAAGAAACAAATCAGAGGTCTATTAAATAAAGTAGAAAAAAGGGAAAACACAGTATGACAGCTTTTATGCAGCACTTTTTATCCTTGAGATCTTATCTTTTCTCAAGCTACTGAGAAGGGAGGGGGTTGGGGTGGTTATATTCATCGTGAACAGTCATTGTATGTTATTGTTTGTGTTTTAACCTGTGACAGTAGCACTCACAGCACAGGATGAGTACCTAGAATTATATGTTATACAGTAACATTAAAATAAAGTGCTTAAAAAGAAATAAATCATCTCCATTTTTCAGAAGGGTAAACCACGGTACAAAGGGGTTACAGGATGCAGTGTGCAGTGAACTCTCAGGCCCAGATCCTCAAAGGTATTTAGGCATCTCACTCCCATGGGAGTTATGTGCCTAAATACCTTTGAGTATCAGGGTCTCAGTGCTTAAGGTGCTTGCAAGAGATCTGTTTTATTCTATTGGGTTCCAGTATCTTGTTCCAACCGGCTGTGCATAACCTCAAGGACTTCCCAATGCTCCAGGTAGACTCTCTGTTACTCAGTCCCCAGTACGACACATGACTTGGCTGAGGTCACACAGCAGGTCAATGGCAGAACTGGGGATAAAACCCAGATCTGAGTCCCAGTCCTATGCTCTCTTGCAGGACTACACTGCCTACCAAAAAGGAATTTTTAATCCCGATTACTCCTCACAAAACGATATTCTTCTCTTCTTCAACGCTTAGCCGAACAGTCGCCCGTAACGATCATTCACCATTTGGTCTGTTCCTGTGTGGCCACAAGAGCTTGATGGCCCGAGTGTCCAGCATCGGAACAGACCTGATGAACCCATGGCCTCTGGGCCACCTCCACCCCTCAGTTGGTGGAATTTTATCCCAGATGTTACAAACCACCTGGAGAACGGCATTCCCTGGAACATCTTGTGGCATTCTTGTGACATATCTGAAAAGCCTAAGATGCCATCTGTGGACAATGGCCCCAGTAGTCTGTAGACCAGAGTGACCATAAACATCTGAATTACAAATGAAGTAATTCCACTTTATGCCCAATATACAACATTGGCATTTTGTGTGGAAAGCCTCCAGCTGAGTTGCATAATGTCCATGTTCCACAACTGTACAACAGTACGGAGAGGATACAGCTCGAATAGATCCTGAACTTAGTTGGCATGCTGATATGATGTTGATTCCATATTCGTTGTATACGACCCATGGCAGACACTGTGATGCCAATCCCACTGAGAACCTCCATGTGAGAGTTGGAGGAACTGAGCATAGAACCCAAATATCAAAAGCTGGAGACTGCTTCGACAGTTTCATTATTCAAAGAGATTGGAGTCACAGATGGACCTGGCCCTAGATTTTGCAGCTTTGTTTTTGACCACAAAAGCTTGGAGGCCAACCTTGGCCAACTCCTCCATGTGCTGGAGTGCCTCCTAAAATCTGTCGGGGCTCAATACCAGAAGAACAATGTCATCAGCATAGTCAAGGTCTGAGAGAGAGAGATCACCAATCTTAATGCCTATTCACCTGACGGAATGATGCATTATGAAATCCATTGCCTGACAAAAGAGTGCAGGGGGCAAGACGCAGCCCTGCCTGACACCAGATCCTGATTTAAAGGGTTGCGACATCTGATTTCCCAGACATCTGATTTCCATTATGCCACTCGCTAGTCAAGTCCAGCAGTGTTTGGGACACCTATGCCCGTTAAGGCCACCCATAGTGTGATTTGATCAACTGAATCAAATGCAGCCTTAAAATCAATATATGCTACATACAGGGGCTTCTTGACCTCACAGTATATCTCTGACAACAAATGGAGGGCCAAAATGGACCTGTTCCTTGTAAAGCCTGACTGTTGGGGGCGATGCTTCCAATGTAGCAGGTGCTCCAAATGAGCCAGCAGAACATGCGCAAACACTTCCATGGCACAGACAACCAGGTGATCGGCCTGTGGCTGTTACATTCACCACGCAGTCTCTTGCCCTTATAAAATGAAATCACAAAACTGTCCTTCCAGGAGGTTGGCAAGGTTCCAGTTCTCCATACCAGATGAAAGATGGCCAGAAGTGATTTCGTTACAGGGTCAATAGCACATTGTAGCAGCTCTGGGGGGGTGCCATCAGCGCCAGGTACATGTCCATTTTTCAGTTTGCAAATGTCGCCCTTCACTGCATCCAACATTGGTGCATCAGTACAAGTGTCAGGGTCCGAAACCATAGTGGCTGCCAAATTGTCCAGCTCTGAACAAGCAGCAGCTGGAGGTTGGTTCAGGACACTGTGATAATGTGCCACCCAATGTGAGAGGATGTCATCATCTGATTTACATGGACAGTCCTGGCTGTCGTTCAGGATACTGTTCGTAATGACTACCTCTTGACCACTGAGGTTGCAGATCGTGCGGAATACCGGCTTTACGTCTCTCCTGGCTAAGCCAAATTCAACATCATCTGCCACTTGGTTATAATATGCCTCATGGGTCCCCTGCCACTCCGAGTCTGACCTGTACCTCATTGTGGTGGAAGGGTGTAACATCTGAAGTAGGGGATTGCTCATTGGAACTATGCCATCAATGATGAAGGCTGGTCTGAAATATCATCTTGGGCATTATGAAAGGTGGACAAGTCCAACAAGAACCCTGAAAATTATGTCTAACACAGGCGGCAACAATGCAGGGCAGCAGCTGCACCTAGCTACCCAAGGTGAAGGAAGTTACTGAGACACTCAACAGCTCGGGGCGCATAGCGAGAAGCCAGTACTGATAGACCAGGAAAAGGGTTGTGTTACTGCGCCTCTGTCTCATGTCAGTGGGATGAGGTATTCTTTGGGACAATTGTTCACTTTTGCATTTGATCAACAAAAGGATATTCCAGGAAAGAAATCCCTAATTATTTAAAAAGCAGAATACACAAGTGTAAAAACAAGAACTGATTTAATCAAACCAATTCAACGTTTTCAACCACTGAATCATAAACTCCCAGTATTGGAAAGACTACACGAAGAGGGAGTTTCAGGGTCAGTTGCTACTACTGTTATAGCACCATGGACAGGACAGGCCTTGTGGGTGATAGATAGAGTGATCAAGCATTTTTTCTGAGAACTATGTTAGCTAAGCCATGCTATTAGCTAGTTGCGCATTGCCATGAATACCGTTGAATGGAGCATGGTTTTCTTACAAAGAGCAGGGGAGGGTATGATAGATTAACAGGGGAGAGGAGTCCAAACCTCAGATGGAACTTCAGGGAAATGAGTAAGAGAAGGGGAAAACACTGGGAGAGGACTGAGGAAGGTGAGATGCCCCCTAAAAGGACCATACTGCAATTTGACCCCAAAGGTATTGGAGGGAATGGAAGCCACCAGATCTTCCTTCCGAGGGGAACAACAGCAAGGAAAATCCAGGGCCTATTGGGATACACAGCAGAGCTCACATAGATATACAATATTTTGGATACTTATCCAAACTAATGATGAACTCTTCCCTTATTGTTGCAAAACCACCTATTATAAACAATGTTGGAACAGAGTTGTATGTATCATCCCTTAGAGGTGTACCAGGTATTTTTCAGAAGGGCACTGCCCCAAAAAGTTTACAAAATCTAAGATTTTGGGCATGACCTGATTGTTTGCAAAATAATGTCATTGTAATGAAGCACTGTCCTGTGTTGATGGACCATTACATGGTATATAGGATAGAGAGTGCAGGGTTTGGTAGATATCTGGGGGGTGGGGTTCCCTCTTAATCTCATACAACATATCTTTAACAGTCTGGACCAGGGGTAGGCAACCTATGGCACGCGTGCCGAAGGCGGCACACAAGCTGATTTTCAGTGGCACCCACACTGCTCGGGTCCTGGCCACCGGTCTGGGGGGCTCTGCATTTTAATTTAATTTTAAAGCTTCTTAAACATTTTAAAAACCTTATTTACTTTACATACAACAATAGTTTAGTTATATATTATAGACTTATAGAAAGAGACCTTCTAAAACTGTTAAAATGTATGACTGGCATGCAAAACCTTAAATTAGAGTGAATAAATGAAGACTCGGCACACCACTTCTGAAAGGTTGCCGACCCCTGATCTGGACACTGAGTAGGATTTTCAAACTCATCCAGCCTTAGCCTAACTCTGCTTCCATTGAAGTCAATAGTAAATCTTCCACTGATTTCAATGGGAACAGAATGAGGCAAGTTCTTTTGAAAATCGGATCCTGTGTCTATGCTAAGGCTGCAATAAAAATAATCAAAAACATGCACACAACACAACTCAACAGTGGAGAGGCTAACAGAAGGAGTTTGACTAGAAGTTCGCCTGGGGAGAGCCCACTGAGGCATTCAACTTGCAGGCTCCTCTGAGTAGTTGCTGCAACAGCTGAGGAAGCTCTTAGAAGGAAGGTGATATGGATGGTGAGCGATCAGCTGTTGTGACCTGCAGAGGATGTGCCATGTTTGTTTTTCTTCCACAGGAAAGAAGCGACTTTGTACAAAGTGCAAGCTGGTCTCCATATTGGAAGAGAAGGTTCAAAGTCTGGAGAAACAAGTTACAACCCTGCATTGCATAAGAGAAAATGAAGATTTCCTGGACAGACGTCAGGATATGCTTCTACGGGCAAAACATTCTGAAGAATCAGAGCAGGCTGCGCAGCAGGGACAGAAGGACAGTGAAGAAAATTGGCAGCATGTGACCTCCAGAAGAAGAAATAGGAGCATCCATGTACCAGCAATGCAGATACAGGTGAGCAACCATTTTCATGTTCTCTCCACAGGTACTAATGCGGAGAGTGGACTAGATGATACATGTGAGGGAAGGGAGCAGAAGGAGACTCCACCAATTGGAAGGCATGAGATGCAATGTCCTAGGGATGGGGGTTCCACGACCACCGCTCCCAAGAGAAGGAGGCAGGTGGTGGTGGTCGGGGACTCCCTCCTCAGGGGGACTGAGTCATCTACCATCCTGACTGGGAAAACTGAGAAGTGTGCTGCTTGTCAGGAGCTAGGATTCACGATGTGACGGAGAAACTGCCGAGACTCATCAAGCCCTCGGATCGCTGCCCCTTCCTGCTTCTCAACGTGGGCACCAACGATACTGCCAAGAATGACCTTGAGCGGATCATTGCAGACTACATGGCTCTGGGAAGAAGGATAAAGGAGTTTGAGGTGCAAGTGGTGTTCTTATCCATCCTCTCTGGGATGGTGTTCCAAGAAGGAGGAGTGCTAGGCAGAGACGGGCTCCACCTAACGAAGAGAGGAAAGAGATTTTCGCAAGCAGGCTGGCTAACCTAGTGAGGAGGGCTTTAAACTAGGTTCACCGGGGGAAGGAGATCAAAGCCCTGAGGTAAGTGGGGAAGTGGGATGCCAGGAGGAAGCACAAGCAGGAGAGCGCAAGAGGGGAGGACTCCTGCCTCATACTGAGAAAGCAGGATGATCAGCGAGTTATCTTAAGTGCCTATACACAAATGCAAGAAGCCTGGGAAACAAGCCGGGAGAACTGGAAGTCCTGGCACAGTCAAGGAATTATGATGTGATTGGAATAACAGAGACTTGGTGGGATAACTCACATGACTGGAGTACTGTCATGGATGGATATAAACTGTTCAGGAAGGACAGGCAGGGCAGAAAAGGTGGGGGTGTTGCATTGTATGTAAGAGAGCAGTATGACTGCTCAGAGCTCCAGTATGAAACTGCAGAAAAACCTGAGAGTCTCTGGATTAAGTTTAGAAGTGTGAGCAACAAGCGTAATGTTGTGGTGGGAGTCTGCTATAGACCACCAGACCAGGGGGAAAAGGTGGACGAGGCTTTCTTCTTGCAACTAACGGAAGTTACTAGATCACAGGCCCTGGTTCTCATGGTAGACTTCAATCACCCTGATATCTGCTGGGAGAGCAATACAGCGGTGCACAGACAATCCAGGAAGTTTTTGGAAAGTGTGGGGGACAATTTCCTGATGCAAGTGCTGGAGGAACCAACTAGGGGCAGAGCTCTTCTTGACCTGCTGCTCACAAACCGGGAAGAATTAGTAGGGGAAGCAAAAGTGGATGGGAACCTGGGAGGCAGTGACCATGAGATGGTCGAGTTCAGGATCCTGACACAAGGAAGAAAGGAGAGCAGCAGAATACAGACCCTGGACTTCAGAAAAGCTGACTTTGACTCCTCAGGGAACTGATAGGCAGGATCCCCTGGGAGAATAACATGAGGGGGAAAGAAGTCCAGGAGAGCTGGCTGTATTTTAAAGAATCCTTATTGAGGTTGCAGGAAAAAAACATCCCAATGTGTAGAAAGAATAGTAAATATGGCAGACGACCAGCTTGGCTAAACAGTGAAATCCTTGCTGATCTTAAACACAAAAAAGAAGCTTACAAGAAGTGGAGGATCGGACAAATGACCAGGGAGGAGTATAAAAATATTGCTCAGGCATGCAGGAGTGAAATCAGGAAGACCAAATCAACTTGGAGCTGCAGCTAGCAAGAGATGTTAAGAGTAACAAGAAGGGTTTCTTCAGGTATGTTAGCAACAAGAAGAAGGTCAAGGAAAGTGTGGGCCCCTTACTGAATGAGAGAGGCAACCTAGTGACAGAGAATGTGGAAAAAGCTAATGTACTCAATGCTTTTTTTGCCTCTGTCTTCACGAACAAGGTCAGTTCCCAGACTACTGCACTGGGCAGCAAAGCATGGGGAGGAGGTGACCAGCCCTCTGTGGAGAAAGAAGTGGTTCAGGACTATTTAGAAAAGCTGGACGAGCACAAGTCCATGGGGCCGGATGCGCTGCATCCGAGGGTGCTAAAGGAGTTGGCGGATGTGATTGCAGAGCCATTAGCATTATCTTTGAAAACTCATGGCGATCGGGGAGGTCCCAGATGACTGGAAAAAGGCTAATGTAGTGCCCATCTTTAAAAAAGGGAAGAAGGAGGATCCGGGGAACTACAGGCCAGTCAGCCACACCTCAGTCCCTGGAAAAATCATGAAGCAGGTCCTCAAGGAATCAATTCTGAAGCACTTAGAGGAGAGGAAAGTGATCAGGAACAATCAGAATGGATTCATCAAGAGCAAGTCATGCCTGACTAACCTAATTGCCTTTTATGATGAGATAACTGTTTCTGTGGATGAGGGGAAAGCAGTGGATGTGTTATTCCTTGACTTTAGCAAAGCTTTTGATATTGTCTCCCACAGTATTCTTGCCGGCACGTTAAAGAAGTATGGGCTGGATGAATGGACTATAAGGTCTATAGAAAGCTGGCTAGATTGTCGGGCTTAACGGGTAGTGATCAATGGCTCCATGTCTAGTTCGCAGCCGGTATCAAGCAGAGTGCCCCAAGGGTCAGTCCTGGGACCAGTTTTGTTCAATATCTTCATTAATGATCTGGAGGATGATGTGGACTGCACCCTCAGCAAGTTTACAGATGACACTAAACTGGGAGGAGTGGTAGATACGCTGGAGGGTAGGGATAGAATACAGAGGGACATAGACAAATTAGAGGATTGGGCCAAAAGACATCTGATGAGGTTCAACAAGGACAAGTGCAGAGTCCTGCACTTAGGACAGAAGAATCCCATGCACTGTTACAGACTAGGGACCGAATGGCTAGGAAGCAGTTCTGCAGAGAAGGACCTACGGGTTACAGTGAACAAGAAGCTGGATATGAGTCAACAGTGTGCCCTTGTTGCCAAGAAGGCTAACGGCATTTTGGGCTGTATAAGTAGGGGCATTGCCAGCAGATTGAGGGACGTGATCGTTCCCCTCTATTCGACATTGGTGAGGCCTCACCTGGAGTACTGTGTCCAGTTTTGGGCCCCACACTACAAGAAGGATGTGGAAAAATTGGAAAGAGTCCAGCGGAGGGCAACAAAAATGATTAGGGGGCTGGAGCACATGAGTTATGAGGAGAGGCTGAGGGAACTGGGATTGTTTAGTCTGCAGAAGAGAAGAATGAGGGGGGATTTGATAGCTGCTTTCAACTACCTGAAAGGGGGTTCCAAAGAGGATGGATCTAGACTGTTCTCAGTGGTAGCAGATGACAGAACAAGGAGTAATGGTCTCAAGTTGCAGTGGGGGAGGTTTAGGTTGTATATTAGGAAAAAAACTTTTTAACTAGGAGGGTGGTGAAGTACTGGAATGGGCTACCTAGGGAGGTTGTGGAATCTCCTTCCTTAGAGGTTTTTAAGGTCAGGCTTGACAGAGCCCTGGCTGGGATGATTTAGTTGGGGATTGGTCCTGCTTTGAGCAGGGGGTTGGACAAGATGACCTCCTGAGGTCCCTTCCAACCCTGATATTCTATGAACACTCTTGAAGTTGGGGGCCCATTGTCCCAACTCCAAGTCACCGTTTAGTTGAAGAACTGTTGATGGAGAAAGTTTTCAATGTAGCTAATTATTCACAATGAAACATTGTATCACTTAATATTGCTCACACTGTCTCTGCTACAATCTGCTCAATATGTTTTTTTCCTCTCTTCACATTGGAAAACAGAGCCCCCTCTCAGGGAAATTTTGTAAACTCCCCCTCCTTTCTTCTAGCTCATTACCACATACTGTTTACCTCATACTGATTTTCCTTAGCTAATAAATCTTTTCTCAGCCTCCCCATTTAATATCCCTTCATTCTCAGTTTCTGTGGCCAAGAAACCACCTCTTGTAGATCTAACACTTGTGGTTTCCAAACATTTCTAACTAATAATTGGGAAACATCAGGGGAGTCTGAGTTCTGGCTGTGTTTTGATTAGCTACTATTTCCCTTTTACTATTCCATTTAGAATGCAGGGTGTTTGGTCCCATATACAGCTAAAAAGTGTGGGCACTCTTTTCTGTACCCTTCAGCTGGGCGCACAAACGGCCTATTAATTTCAGTGGGAGCAGAACCAGCCCCCAAATGCCCGATGTGCATGAACAAATCAGGTGGTTTGTGTGAGAAATATCTAATTTTTTATAAATGTTGTGCATGCCTATGAGTTTATGATGGGCTGGCCTTTCTGAGAATCTAGAACAATCTCCAAGGGGAAGCCTGTGCAGGGCCTGTGACAAGTTACATGTATATGACTGTGTGAGTAATCTTTGGGTGGTCTAGAGTTAACTTTACCACTTCTCTTCTAATGCTTCAACACAGCTCGGATAGAAAAGCACATGGAGACCCAGAATTCACTGAGGATTCTCAGCAAGGATTGCAGAGGGTCACCCTGCCCACAATCAAGTCTGAAAAACAAGATGAATGCACTTAATTCTTACGTACCAACTTTAGAACATTTCATAGCGAAAAAGAAACAGCTTAATTTCTACTACAAAACAAGGCTATTTTATAATCCACATACATTATCTTCACAGTTATACATACATATATTAAAAAAAACCCTCTAAACAGGTCAGTCCCTGCAGGTGAGAGGTAGCCCAGGGTTCCAAAAGCTCAGGTTGAGTTCACCTGAGCCTCAGAGTCCTTATTCATCAATGCAATACAGTCTGCTGAGTCAAAAGCAGTGCAGCAGTATCTTCCCTCCTCTTGCTCAGGGGCAGCTCCAGGCACCAGCGCAGCAAGCGCGTGCCTGGGGTGGCAAGCCATGGGGGGCGGCCTGCCGGTCGCTGTGAGGGCGGCCTTCGGGAGGTCCGTCGGTCCCGCAGTTTTGGCGGGAATTCTGCGTTGGGTACGCCGAAGCCGCGGGACCGGCAGATCACCCGCAGAAATGCTGCCGAATCCGTGTGACCGCGGACCGCCTGCAGGCATGCCACCGAAGGCCGCCTGACTGCCATGCTTGGGGCGGCAGAAAACATAGAGCCGCCCCTGCTCTTGCTTACCAAAATTTCCAATTGGAACCCATGCAGACTCTTTTACCTCCTTTGCTGGACTGTGGAATCACTCAATTAGCTAATCAGCTAACTAATTAACTCATTCTATAATCAGCATTAATTAAAATGTGTAAATGAATATCCCTGATACAACAACAATAATGAACTGAGAATAGCAAAATAGAAAGGACTCTTTCCCTATCTCACATTTAAATAAGAAAATAGTTGGTGAACCATAGTGATAAAAATAGTTTGGCTAAAATCGAACAACATTCAAGGTATACAATTAAAATGAAAACAATTAATTTTCCCCTTCTATAACTAACAAGGTTTCCCTGTGGGAAAGTTAACAATATTACCAATCTGCTGCAGAATGCTTCAAAGTTAAGGGAAAACAAACCACTTTCTGCTCTTATGGCTGAACTTCTCCCAACCCACGCCAGTCACATGTCCTTTTGTAAAGCAGCTGCCCTGACTACTTTTGCTCAATAGAGTCTACTAGTCCAGCTACCGGGAACCTATTGAGCATGCCCAGAAACTCTGGGCATGAATGCTAATTTTGCATCTGTGGAGCAACAATGACTCAGACACATCTCATTCCTCCCCCTCCACACACACACTTCTTCTCTTTAGATGACTTAAAAAGCTATCTCCCTATTAGGCTTGTGTGGGCTACATGTGCCTATAGTCATCCATTGCCCTGGGCCTTGAGTAGACTCTAACAACAACACAAGTTTGGTCTAAAAAGTTGATATTCTCATCTGGTAGCATTTTACACTCACTTTGCACAGGTTTCAAAGACTCCCCCAGGTACAGAGCAATGGAGAATCAGACCTAGCATGTTTGGCAGATGCACCTAGGTGCACTTTTAAAAATCGGGTCCTCCATTGGATCAAGCTAGGCATTGGATCAACAGCTTAGTACAAGAAATTGGTAACACATTTCCTGACTTTTGTGCATTAATGTCAACCTTTAACTTGACTTGACTAGCTTTTTTGTGAGTTTAATTAGCTTTTTTTTAAATAAGCACAGTCATGCAGTTTCTAATTGAAATGTAAATTATCAGTAGTATAACATTTGTGTTTAATATATATTGTAATTGAGTGTCCCAAAAAGTCCAACTTATGTGCCAAAAAATAATTACATTTCTCTATAACAAGATCACTGGTGTAGGTACAGGACCTAAATCCTCAGGCTTCCCAGGAGGAGAAGGGTTGTGGGAATGCATATAATGTGAAAAATAATAACTCTTCCTGTGATGTAAAGTTTAATTCAATCAGCAGGACATCATGGAACTAATAAAGCACAATTAATTAAAGGAAAATTGACTTTCTATCACTAATAACATGACTTAATTTCTCAAGGCAATTAAGGCATAAAATACATTTGCAAACTTTTTATTCTCAGTCCAGACACTCACCAAACAAAAAACAAACCCTGGTAAACATGGACATTTGGGGTCTTAAATCCCAGATTGAAATGACACATTTTTGAGCAAGTCATTCCAAATGTCTTCACCTCTAAAATTTAGCAATTGATGTCGAGTGGAAAGGTTTTTAAGGAAACAAAAATTACAAGACAGTTGAATGAGCCGCTGTTGTAGACAATCTTTCATTTCAAAGGGTTAGCTGGAAATTTTCCCTAGGGCAAAGCTATCCAATTACTGCGTGCTGCAGAGTTTCTTGCACCTTCCTGTGAAGCAGCTGGTACTGACCACAGTCGCAAACGGAATACTGGATTAGAAGGGCCATTGCTCTAATCCAGTATGGCAGTTACTATAGTCCTGTGTTCCAATTACCATAGTTTTGCTACCTTTCTCCTCTTTTGTAAGCCTCAAGTTTCTGTGATTACAGAAATCTTGTTGCATAGAGGTGTCCTTGCTTCCTACTGACATCAACACATGAAGTGAGGAGGCTGCCTGTGGACAAAAAATAACTGTGTTGGGTTTTATTTAAAAACTGGGTGGCTGTCTCCAGTTGTAACGATGCTGCCTCTGGTGGAACACAACTAAGAGTATCAATTCAGGACAAATTGTTTAGAGCAGGGCAGTTACAGCCCAAAGCTGGAGTTCCTTTACTATTAAGGCAAACCAAACCAGCCAGAGAGGACTTTGGTTTTACCCCACTGGCTATCCATAAGTCACACAAGCAATTCCCTTATACACTCCAGTTTCCCAGTATCACCACCAGTGCCACTCGTTATGGGGACAAATGGTTATGAAAACCAATACCCCAGTAAAAGAAAAAAGGTTCTCCCAATCCCAAAGGACCAAACCCCAGACCCAGGTCAATATACAAGTCAGATCTTACCCACAAATCACGCTGTTGCCAATCCTCTAGAATCTAAAATCTAAAGATTTATTCATAAAAGAAAGAAATGTAGATGAGAGCTAAAATTGGTTAAATGGAATCAATTACATACAGTAATGGCAAAGTTCTTGGTTCAGGCTTGTAGCAGTTATGGAATAAACTGCAGGTTCAAATCAAGTCTCTGGAGTACATCCACAGCTGGGATGTGTCATTCAGTCCTTTGTTCAGAGCTTCAGTTTGTAACAAGGTTCCTCCAGAAGTAAGAAGCAGGATTGAAGACAAAATGGAGATGATGATGATGATGCCTTTTATAGTCCTTTTGCCATGTGGCTTATGCTTTCTTTGTTCCAACCACAAGCTACTCAGCACATGGCATAGAAAAACCTTAGAGTTCTGTCCATAGGCATGTCCCTGCATGCCTTGCTGAGTCACAAGGTGTATCTGCCTTCTCTCAATGGGTCAGTTGTATAGCTGATGGTCCTTAATGGGCCATCAAGCATGCTAGGCAGTGCTGACGTCAAATTCTCTGGGGTGTCACCCAGAAGCATAGCACAAGTTTGAAATACTGACAGTATAGAGCCAACACTTACAACTTTAAATACAAAATGATACATGCATTTAGATAGCATAATCATAACCAGCAAATCATAACCTTTTTTATAGACACCTCACACGACAACCTTTGTACAATATTTGCTGCAAATATGTAACAGTGGTTGCAACAATGATCTATATGGTTACAGTTTATGTCACTAATGGCACACCAGTCTCCCCAGAGGATGCAAAATAATAAGATGAGGAATAATTCTAGGCCAAATTCTGCTGTGAGTTACACTGGTGCAGACTCAAAGTAACCATACTAGGTTCAATGGAATTGTCACATACTCGCATAGGTGTTATGGAGAATGGAACCCAATATACTGCACTTTATTACATTGAAACAGGGATTGTTATCATTTTGCATTTAATCAAGTGGCTATTATTATTATTTGTATTATAGTGGCACATAGAGATCCCAATCAGGATTAGGGCCCCATTGGGTCTGGTGCTGTGCAAACCCACGAAAGGGAGATTCCACACTTCATAAATCTTATACTCTTAAGGACCTGCTCAAAAGCCCAATGAAATCAAAGTGAGTCTTTCCTTTGATTGCAGCAGGTTTTGGCTGACAGTTTAAGGCTTTGATGCTGCAATCAGATGCGTACTGGCAGATGCTGTGCCTGCAGGTCCCATTGGCTTCAAAGGGGTTCTGCATAGGTGCAGGGGTCCGCCCACCGCTAGTAATTGAATGGTGCAACAAGTGGGTGACGTTGGAAGATAAGGGTAATAGTGATTACATGGACTCATATATTTTAAGGCCCATTAAGTTCATGGAGTGTAGGTCTACCACTGCATTTTGAAGCCTGTGGGAGTGAGCCTCCCAGCCCCGGTCAACAAACCTAGGTCAGAGAAGCTCACGCTATAGCTCTAAAAATATCTGTGTATCTATATAAAAATATCTTTGAAGTTGTGGCTCGGGCTGGAGCTCAGGCTCTGAAGTCTAGGAAATCAGGCCCAAAGGGATAGAATTTGTTTCATCATGGTAATCTTTGCAAAGAGGAAGATTATTAATATATAAGTACACATTAAAATGTTGAAAATATTTTGATTCACAGCTACAAGGAAGTGCATTCCATGTTGCATGATTTATTTATTCCTTTACATTTCTGAGATACTTGTCCTTCATCTAGTAGCACGTAGCTGGCTGAAGGAGTTAAGATCTCTGAGTCAAAACTGGAGCCAGTGAGCACTCTAGCTGGTTGTTAAGTGGCTGACACAAGCCGAAGTAGATCTAAGTTCTGCAGTATTATGAAACATCCAATGTTACAAATAAGCCTCTTTCAAAATCATTAATGTTATAGTTCAGAGCAAATTATTCCAGTGGTACCAACATGAGAATCTTTTCTTGCATAACTTTATTTATGTGCAACCACTACATAATGGTCAAGAATGTTTCCAGATGAGATCAGATTTCTGATGGCAAGAACTCTGAGCTCCATCTCTGCGCTTTAAGTCTTATGCCTGTGGCATGACCTTGCAACTGGACTCCAGAGACTAGCGCTTACCAATTACACACAAACTGGTTTAATGATGGAACAACTGTGGGCCAATATATGCCAGGTGCAATTCAGTGGTGAGGCACCCAGTTCACTGGAGGGAGGGAATGCAGCCATTTATGCATAAGTAACACCTGCCAGAATTCAGGAGAGTGATGCTGGCATCAGTTGTGGAGGCAGCTGTTTTCCTCCCTTTCTGGCTGGTGGAAAATGGTTGGAAGAATAAAGAGGACAGCAAGCATTATTTAAATGAGCAGTTTGGAGAACAAAAGTGAAGACTACATTACCCAGAATGCAATGTACTGCTGCATATTTATGCACACCCTGTATATGATGTTGACTTTTGCCCAAATCCTCCACTGTGCTCCAAGCCTGAGTAAACAGAGTGGTGCAGATGGGTTCTCCCAGAAAGAAGAACCAGGATGTGTTCAGAAGCACAGGCCTCTCTTCAATGAAATGTAGAAGTAGCCCCATTATTTGAGAAAACTGTTATATCGAGCTGGACATTTATCAATTCCAATAATTTTGTTATGAAAAATGGCCTTTTTTAAAAAATTAAAATTTTAGTAACAAAGTTTTGGATTTTTCTTTTGAAAGGTTTCTGACTTTTCAGCAAAAATACCAGCAACCAAAAAAACGAATTCTTTTTTCAGTTTTCAAAACCAACCCTCCCCCCCCAATTTCCATTTTCTTTACCTCTTTCACTTTCCTTTTTAATCCCCTTTAGGCCCTTCTTTTTCATTTTGCTAGTGAGAAAACAAGGGGAACGGAACAAGGAGGGAAAAATTTAAAAAACCAAAAAATGGCTCACACTGTTGTTCATTTTTATTGAACAAAAAATGAGGAAAAATTCAACATTTTCTTCACTTTTTTGTAAAATGCACAAAACATTTTCCACTAAATAAATATACTTACCATTCGTGACCAGCTCTATTTTTATATATGAGCAGAACTCCAAAGTCACTGCTCTTTACAAAACTTTTCACAAGCAATGTTTCTAAACTACTGCTGAAGTAATTTTTTCACTGGGTGAGTTACAGATTAATTTTCTTAGGTAAGAATGATGTACCATTGTCTACTACATATTTACAGCTGGAATGTTTCTCCCTACAATTATTATCTTATAATTGCTTTCATAATAACAATAGTTGTTTACATCTGTTTTTGTGCAATGAAAAATAGCAAAGTAGATTTTAAATGTACAGGAAATGTATTTCCTGTACATGAAATGTATTTCCTGTACATGAAATGTATTTTCCAATTCCTATAGTGATAATTACTTCTGCAGTCTCGGACTCAAAGATAGTGGTTCATTTCCTCAGCTGTCATAAACTGATGTAAATCCGTTGAAGTCAAGGGAACTATGCTGATTTACACCTGCTGAGGATCAGGTCCAGTGTGCTCACCTTTTGCAAGCAGTTGATAGACTCATAGACTTTAAGGCCAGAAGGGACCATCCTGATCATCTAGTCTGACCTCCTGCACAGAACCTCACCCACCCACTCCTCAGGCTGATTTACTGAAATCCTCAAATCTTGATGTACAGATTTCAAGTTACAGAGAATCCACCATTTACTCTAGTGTAAACCTGCAAATGATTCATACCCTGGGATGTAGAGGAAGGCAAAACAAAAACAAACAAACAAACAGTGTCTCTGCCACGCTGATCTGGGGGGAAACTCCTTTCCAAATATGGTGGTCAGTTGAACCCTGAGCATTTCGGCAAGACCCAACAGCCAGACACCTGGGAAATAATTTTCTTTAGTAACTCAGAGCCCTCCCCATCTAGTACCACATCCCTGGCCATTGGGGATATTTGCTACTAGCAGCTGCTGATTGGCTACAGCCATTGTAGGCACTCTCATAATACCATCCCCTCCATAAATTTATCAAGCTCCGTCTGGACGCCATTTACATTTTTGTCCCCATTGCTCCCGTTGGAAGGCTGCAGCTTCTGGAGTTTCACAGTGATCTAAGTTCTAATGTAAAATGAGTTTTATCTGGCTCAGTCCAGTGTCTCATGGACTCATAACAGAAAGTATTCCATATAACACAATTACCATAATCTGGTGTGATTCAGAACTAGTATAAGGGAAGGCCCAGGACTAAGATGATATAGAGAATAAACTGTCACCACTATCCCTAAAAGTTCAAGCTAATGAAGGTAATAGAAAAAGAAGCAAGCACTGGGAAATTTACACTGAAGCTGTTTAAGGACCCCATCCAGTACCCACTGGAGCTAGAGAACTTCAGTTTCCATTCCTACCAAATCCTTAGATTTCAAAAACGGTTGTTGGGATGGATTTAGAGTTGCTCTGTAATAATTTATGAATATTATTTGTTGACCTGGTTGCTGGGATGTTTACGGTGTGAATATATTGGTTTAGTTTAAGAGAGGGCTGTCAGGAAAAATAAGCAGGAAGAAAAAAGAATGGCTCATGATAAGCCATGTCTCAGCAAACATTAAGAGTTGTTAAGAGACAACACCAGATCAGTTTGCTTTTGACAATTTTACCTCTGGCTCCAGTTAACCTACAAAACTGCTTTTGATGAGAAGGGTCAAAGCCCTGGGAATGTAAAAGGACAAAAGAACTATGTCATCTTAAAAGGGACTGTCTATCAAGAGGCGGGTAGGTGCTCAGGGGAAGAAGACTGGGACATAGGCACCAACTGGGGTGTTTGAAGAAGTTAGGCCTGTCTACGTTACCATCAGGGGATAGTAAGTCTTTAGGTAAAACAGAAATGCATGTAGACTGTTGTTTTAATATGCTTTTTCTCTAAATTCTTTGTTCTTAATGTAAAATAAACAGTATTTTCATTTTAAGAAGGCGATCTGGTTATTGAACACCACTGGTCATAAACTTCTGAAGGGAAGAACCAAAGGTGCTCAAACCCAATTGATAATTGGTTGAATATGAACTCCTAGTGTGACACTGTGGCCAAAAGGGCTAATGCAAACCTTGGATGCATAAACAGGGGAATGTTCAGTAAGAGTAGAGAGGTTATTTTACCTCTGTACTTCACAGTGGTGCAGCCACTGCTGAAATACTGTGTCCAGTTCTAGTGACCACAGGTCAAGAAGAATGTTGATAAATTGGAGAGGTTTCAAAGAAAGCCACAAGAATGATTACAAGATTATAAAACATGCCTTATAGTGATTGAGCTCCTTGAGCCGCTGTCTTTAGTTTAACAAAGAGAAGATTAAGGGGTGACTTGATTGCAGTCTATAAGTACCTATGTGGGGAACAAATATTTGATAATGAGCTTTTCAGTCGAGAAGACAGGTATAATGCTCGACAAATTGAGACTGGAAAGAAGGTATACATTTTTAACAGTGAGGGTAATTGACCATTAAAAGAATTTACCAAGAGTCGTGGTGGATTCTCTATCACGGGCAATTTTTAAATCAAGAAAGGATGTTTTTCTAATTCAAAAGGTATTATTTTGGGGAAGTTCTATGGCCTATGTTATACAGGAGGTCAGACTAGATAATCACAATGGTCCATTCTGGCCTTATAATATATGAATTTATGAATTCCCAGAGGAAGTCACTGGTATACCTATTGTATATACACACAAATAAATTCATTATCCATGTACCATAGTTTAACCACATTAACAGAAAGTTATTGACAAACTAGCGAAAGTTCAGAGAAGAACAGCAAAATGATCAAGGTTCTAGAGGAAGAAGCGACATATGAGAAAAGACCATAAGAGTTCACTATGTCTAGCTTCTCTGAACAACATAGAAAGGAGAACAGCAGTCTATAAACACCAGAAGAATGTTAATAACAAGGATGGAGAAGGATCATTTAGAACACAAGGATCTAAAAGTAACAGGATGAAATTAAGAAAGGGAGAACTGTGGGTGAAAATCAGGAAAAACTTCCTTACTTCAACAGTTATTAGGCTACAGAATAGTCTAGCAAAGAAAGTGATGGAAGTCCATGGTGTTGGATATTTAAAACTACACTGGACAAAACCCTGGAAAATGTACTGTACGTAACAAACCTGCATTGGCTGAGAGAAGGATTGACTGTGCTAATAGTTCTTTCCCCTCCCTGCCTTCTATGGTTCTTTGGTTGTTAAGATAAAGCTTTCATTAGCTCTGAAATAATCTGTTTATACACACAACATAATGAACAACCAATGAGATTCAAACCTTTTTAAACTAAAGAAGTTGCTCAACTGTCTTAGGGTAGGTCTATACTGCAGCTAGGATTGTGGCTCCTCTCCTGGGTAGGTAGACATACGTTAGTTCTCCTTGAGCTAGCGCGCTAAAAATAACAGTGTGGATGTTATGGAATGGGTGGCAGCACAGGCCAGCTGCCTGAGTACATGTCTGCCTGACCCCATCTTAGGTGTAGGTGGCTGTATAATCCACACTGCTATTTTTAGCATGCTAGCTCACATGGAGCTAACACGTGTTTGTCTATCCGGGATGGGAGGCATGATTCCAGCTGCAGTGTGGACAAACTCTTAGGTGTAATTAATCAAGTTGTTCTGAAACACGCCAGTATAAGTCATTGCTTCATCTAGACATATAAATCAGTTAATCATATCTCCCTTTATGCTTAAAAACACATCGGTTTTCCTTTAACATAGTTTAGATTGCTGATATTGTGGAAGCCAGTAGATTTTAGAATATTTTGAGTCTTTTTCACCCTTGGATCTTCTTCAAATGTTGAGCAGTTCAATTTGTTTGCCAATCTGTTTCTTTCCCCCCTCCATTCCTTGATAATCAAGTGACCAAATGACTAACCAGCAGCCAAGATAGAAGCAGATGAGAAGTGACAGATTGTATTTAAATAGGGAAGCTGGCCTAATAAACAAACTCAAGCTTTCAACAACTGGGACAGCTCCAAGTGAATGCCAGGGAGAAAATATTAACTCACAAATGCACAAACTATAGTTCTTTGATTCTGTCCATTGTGGCAAATGATCATTCCCCAGCCACATGTGCAACTGCCACACAAGAAAGATTCTGAGAGTTATGTCTGTACTGAGGAAGCTAAATGATACAAGTACATTCCATATGGTGCTATTGAAATTGTTTCAGTAAATGATTGGGAATAAGGTTGATCTCTTAAATTCGGACACAGAAACAGAGAGGCAGAGCTCCAGTTCATGTAAACAAACATAATTCCTATGAAGTCAATGGAAGAGATCTGCCCCACATCTTAAAGAAAAGATAAGCTATGTGGAGTGGCACTAACACTGTAGAATGAGAAGGGACTTCATTTGTTATTATTTCTGATTCTCTTTGCAATCAACTTGTAAAGTCCTATGATCAAGTCCAGACTTGAGAAGTGATTCATAATTCCCTTTCAACTTTTGGTTGAAATCTCTGCATGAGTAAGCATTCAAATATGGCCGTTCCATTTTGGTGACAGTTTCTGAAAGATAATACTATACTGCAATGATTTTGACCTTTTCAGTGTTCTGCAATTTAATCTGATGACTATACATGTTCTGCTCTTTTACAACCTCAATATCCTTTTTTAAAGGAAAAAGTGATAGAGGAAAATGTGGCATGGCCAACTAATTAAATACAAAGTGGTTTGAAAGTAATGTATTTTCAGAAGGTTCATAATGCTGCAAAACGTTCCTTTCAGGCTGGCACTTGCCCTATAAATCTTCATCCTCTGAGAGCATTTCATCCCCCTTTCCAATAACAAAAAAGATGAGCTGGGTTTGTTTATATAGTCCGAGAGCAGGAAAATATTTTGAAATAATTACAGTGGTAATTTCATATATTTAGTATTTTAATATGGGCTGATTTTCAGATGCAGATCTTGGCAGGTACTTAGCCCTTGATCTATTTTGGCATTTTTTGCTATTAAAAAATACCCACCTTACAGGTAAGACTTTTGTGTATATGCAGAGTAATTGCTGGTTCATTACAGTTTAATCAATGAAGGGTTCAGCTCCTTTGAAATCAATGAAGGTGTCCAAATGAATTCAAGATTTCTCTGTGTAGTTAAGTTAGGATCTGAACTGACCATTAGCAGGGAATGGAGCACATCCCAGTGTAATCCTATAGACAGTCCAGCAGAGACAACCCCTGCCTGCGGATGGGGGGGGCAGAGTGTGAGCATGCTCAGTATAAGCCAAACAGCAAATTGGGGGGAGAGAGGGGCATGTGACCCCATATGCCTCCTCCACACACACATCGCCTCTGCAGCCTAGTATGGGTTATGGTTAAATTCAACCTCACCTATGGAGTTTCATTAATATAGTCACTGATAATATATTGTCATGACAACAGGTCACACAAGTTATGAGTCACTGATGTACAAGCCCTTAGGATGAAACATTTCCATAGAAAAAGTTAAAGTAATCGTTCAGTAGCCACACTCAGAAATTTGCTAAGGGGAGCGTGTGGTTAAAGAAATCTCTTGAGGGGCAATTAAACCATGCTTAAGTCCCTGTGTGTTGCAGAGAAGCTTCACAAAAGGAAGATAAATAGTCTGGCTACTTTGGGACATTACGTGATCCCAGATGAGCAGGTTTTATGTTAGGGTTGTTTCCAGGTTGTAAAACACAGGGGTTGAGGAAGGCAAAAAGAAAGTGTGTGTTAAGTAGTGATATTCCAGGTGTATGGCGACACAAGGAAAAAGGTTTGTTTTTATATCATGATAGGTAACATATTGTAAAACCCTAGAGTAAACTGGGAAAGTTGTAATTTTACTTGAATTTAGCTGGTTGAGGTGACCCTCTGTGGGGACCCTAGCAAAGTAGAGGTAAAATGACAATTT
The DNA here is from genome assembly GCA_003942145.1 of Platysternon megacephalum. Classification (NCBI taxonomy): domain Eukaryota; kingdom Metazoa; phylum Chordata; order Testudines; family Platysternidae; genus Platysternon; species Platysternon megacephalum. Next base: position 7,758,236 of record QXTE01000073.1, read on the forward strand.
TGCTGTCTACACTTGGCTTTTACAGTGCGTTGGCTTTCAAGGTGTAAAAACACACCTTTTTTTCCAAGTGTAGACAAGGCCCAAAAGAGACAGAGGCCCAAGACAACTGCTTCTTGATTAAAGGAAAGCAGTGTCTTTGCTGAGGTTTCTACAAGAGGGACTGGCCTATATGCAGTTTGCAACCATCTCTGTTCCTAGAATAAGGATGAATGTAAATAGACAAGTAACAGTAGAAATTACCTGGACTGTGTCACTAATTTCCCTTCCAGCAGGAAAATAACATGAGGCCCTGAAAATCACTTGACAAACAGGTAACAGTCTCCATAACTTTGAACTTCATGGATCTTATGGGCCTGATTCTGAATTATTCTATTACTGTGCTAGGAGTGGAGAAATGAAAAAGGGGGGTCTGACACTATCTGACAGGGTAGCCCTGCTAGCAAGTGCTTCCCTTCTATAGGCCAATCATACATTCTAATCATGTCCCAAACTCCCATAGAGATCAACAGGAGTTTTAGTTGTGCTGTGTGCAAGGAATAAAGGGCCTGGGCCCATTTATGCATTATGTGCCTACACCAAGAGGATTTGATTCCCCTTATCTCACTCCTGTTGGCTGGATAAATAATTGACTTTTTCCAAGATGCTGCTTATTCTTTCACTGAATGTTCAGCATTTGTCACTCATTGTTCCCGCACCCTCTCTCTCTCTCTTCTCTGGTCACATTCCAGTAATAACTAAAGACATTTGCACTCTGCAGATGGATCAGTGTCTGCGAATGCCACCTTCAGTTTAATAAAGAAGATGACATTTTTAAAGGAATGGCATTTTGTTAGTTATTAGGAATCCTCGCTCACCTGTCTTTGAATCAGGTTAAGTAATATATTGCTTGACACAAATGAATTAGTATAATAAAGTTTCAGCACAGGCACCTCATAGTATGCTGGTGGAGGGGGAAAGCTTGCATCTAGATTTAGCATTTAATTTTGCGCAAGAACAATCTGCCTCTGAATGATTGGAGTATACGATGAAATGTGAAGTCCCCATGTTCCACTCCCATCCACAAGCAGTAGAGCTCCTGTGCCTACAGATCCTGGCTGGTGCGTATTGCATTATTGTTTTTATGAGATGCACCCGCTTTCCTCCAACCCTGTAGAAACCCCTCTGATTTCCAGCTCTGCAAGGTGGACATATATATATACATAAAGATGGGAGACTGGATCAAGTCTCTTCTGAATTCTCCATCTCACCAACCCCCCAGGGCAAACAGAGTCTACCATAACTTGTGCAGCTTCTCTATTCATACTGTGGAACAAACCCATCCTCGAATGTTCCCAGATCAGCCACAGGCAGGAGTATCATAGAGAGAAGATTCACCCCACATGCATAGAACCAGAGTAATCCAGCTGTATGTAGGTGGAGTGTAGGATGGTTGTAGAGGTGAAATCCAGGGTGTGGGGCTGCTGTGCAATTTCCAGACAGCTGCTGTCCCAGCCTATAGATTAGAATAGCAGACGCAGCCCCTCCACAACGGTATTTGGGCCTTAAAAGCCAGGACCCGATACCCCTACCTGGCCTACCGTAAATGTGGCCCTCCATACTGGGCTATACAGGGCTGCTGTGAAAGCCTTTTAGAGGCTGCAGACACACCCGCATGAGGCTTCTCAACAGGCAGACCTCCCCATATGTAGCCCCTATGCAAGGCTTAAGCAATGCCCAGCACACCTGTTAACATGGTAATGGAAAGATATATATCTATATCTATATTAAACCTAGAGTTTGGAGAGAGCAGCAAAACTGCAAAGAGACCCTCTGCTATCATTTTTATTATTTTATAGCATCCCGAAATAGGCTTGGTGCTTCACACAAGAGAGAAGTACACCTTCATATCCCTCCCTCAAAGGGCTTATTTTAGATGTTATACAACTGATGGTGACAAATCACACAGAAGATATGAAAAGATGAGGGCTACAGCAATAACACTGATGCAATTACTCCATTTAGTCATGCGCACATTTAAAATCAATTTTTCAAAAGCAGGATTTATGCTTCTTTTGGAAGGTTTTGCTATGTGCATTTCAATGAGACATTTACACTCACCCACATACCAGTCCCAGCAGAAGCCCCTTTAGCTTTTGGGTCTCTGGTCAGACTGTTTTGGGATGTCACAAAGGAGACAGGCTAAACCCTTAGCAGATCCTACTAACCACACAAGACCAGGCAAAAAAATGTCAACAAATAGTAATTTTTTCCAAAAAATGCATTGGGGGGGGGGGGTAGTGAAACTATTTGCAATTTAGGGTTGAATTTGATTAATAGTTTTGGCTGAAAAAAATAAAAACATTTTTTCAAAAATGTTTCCTTTGAACTTTTCATTTCAAAAGGGCATTTTGTTTTCAAATTTGATCAATTAAAAAAAAAATACAAAAAACAAAATAAAACAAAAGACACCTGGAAATGGCTGAACCTAAATAAAAAATTAAGACAAAAACAATTAATTTCTAGTCAATGAAATTTTTTTTTCCAAATCAAAACAAAATGAAAAACAAACAAATTTGTTTCAAGTTGACTCTGACTCATCTGACTCTAAATGGAAAAAAAACAACCCTAAAAATAGTTTTGAGTCAATCTGAAATGTTTTGGTTGATACAAAACTTATTTTTTTCAAGTATTTCAATTCGACAAAGAAAAAATTATTTTTGGTTTGAATCAAGCTGGATTTTTCAGTTAAGCCCCTGAACTGAGAAATCCTTTATTTGTTCAGCTCTACTCAGGGATTTTTCAATTATTTATCATTAGCTTATTCTAAGGTTGCCAATTTTCTAATCTCAAAAAACCGAATATCTTTGTCCTGGGCCCTGCCCTGTCCCTTCCCTGAGGCTCCACCCCTGCATCAGCCCTTCTCTTCGCCCCCCAGTCACTCCATTCCCCCTCTCTCCATCACTTGCTCTCCCCCAACCCCATTCACTTTCACTGGGCTGGGGCAGGGGGTTGGGGGGGCGGGAGGGGGTGAGGACTCTGGCTGGGGTGCGGGCTCTGGGTTGGGGCCTGGGGATGATGGGTGTGAGGTGCAGGAGGGGGCTCTGAGCTAGGGTCGAAGGGTTCGGAGTGTAGGAGCGGGCTCAGGGCTGGTGTAGGGGGTTGGGCTGCAGGAGGGGGTGTGGCCTCCGGCTGGGGGTATGGGCTCTGGGGTAGGGCCGGGGTTGAGTGGTTTGGGGCGAAGGAGGGGGCTCAGGGCTTGGGCAAGGGGTTGGGGTGCAGGGTCTGGGAGGGAGCTAGGGTGCGGGAGAGAGTTCCGACCTGGCGTGGGGGATTGCGGTGTAGGAGGGGGTTCGAGTATGGGCTCCAGCCAGCCAGCGCTTACCTCAGGTGCTCTCGGTTGGCTGCACAGCAGGGCTAAGGCACGCTCCCTGCCTGCCCTGGCTCCACTCGACTCCCGGAAGCGGCTACCATGTCCGGCTCCTAGGCACAGGGGTTGCCAGGTGGCTCTGCGTGGTGCGCATTGCCCGTGCCCACAGGCACCGCTCCTGCAGCTCCCATTGGCCGTGGTTCCTGGCCAATGGGAGCTGTGGAGCTGGCGCTTAGGATGGGGGCAGTGCACGTAGCCTCCCTGGCCACCTATGCATCTAGGGGCCGCACAGACCTGGCGGCTGCTTCCAGGACCTGCACAAAGCTAGGGAAGGCAGGGAGCCTGCCTTAGCCCCACTGCACCGCCGACCATACTTTTAATGGCCCGGTCAGTGGTGCTGACCAGAGCCGTCAGGGTCCCTTTTCGCTTGGGTCTTCCAGTCGAAAACCGGACACCTGGCAACCCTAGCTTATTCTCCAACCAATTATTCCAAACTTAAACTGTGGATATGTTTTCTTAAGAGGATTACTTATCCTCCAAGGGTCAGGTTGTGAACCCTTTACTGAGTACTTTTCGCTGATATCAATGTGACTGTTCATGGAATAAGATACTAGTCTATGTGAGGAAGGATTTCACAGTCTGCCCCCAAATTTTGATGTTGAGCTGTTTTTGAGTTCACACTGTATGGAAAGAAATGATCACATGGGAATGGGAAACATGTATATTTTTACCCCCCAATAAAGTCAAGACTAGCTGAAAGGATTTCAGACTTTTGAAAAAAGGGGGGAAAAAATCTTTGTACAAAGATTAGGCTTTGAATATTTCAGCCTCAAAGGTCTTTTTTTTCCCCACTGTGAGTGTGGGGGAAAAAAATCTATTTATAGTAATCTCCTTCTTTGTATCTGTCTCTCTCAAATCTAGTTGCATTTGCAAATCTAGAAAAATATAAGAACAATGTTCGGCAATAGCTAATAAATGTCTGTCCATATGTGACTATATCTCACATTTTCAATTCTGTATCATATGCTTTACTAGCCTATATCGTACAGCAAAATCAATTAATTTTAAACAGAACCACCCCAGGAACTTTTTACCTTCATCCTCCTTGCCAACTAATCCCAAATGGTATGGAAATGGTTTCCTAAGAAGTAACTGTCTTTTTCATTAATAAACATTTTTCTGTGACAAAAAATCATATTGTCCCATGTGGCCCCAAATGTGGCACATTGGCAAATGGCACACTGCAAATTTTAGGTATCTGCTCTGCATCTAAACTGCCTGAAGTTTGAGCTGCTTTGGATTCAGTTCAATTCAGTTCATTTTGGTACTAATCAGTCCATGGCATTTTTATTCCCCCATCAAGCTGGCAAGACTCCGTTTTTTTTCTTAGCTCAGAGAATGCAGAGAGTTGTTAGATCAACAGAGCAAGACACAAATCTTTGTCACCTTCTAGAACTCATTTATCACCCTCAGAATAAATGAATATTCTAGTCTGTTTGGAATTACATACGTTAGAGATTACAGCCTTCATAAAACCTGGCGTGTAACTAAACCATTATCACTGAATGTACAAGAAGTTTATTTTGCCTTCCAACACAAACATGAACCATTACTCCAGGGATTTGCTAATAAGTTTCTGTTTTGAAAAGAATTGATTAAACACAAGGATAGAGTAAAGCTATGAATTCTTCTCTGTATAGTTAAAGAGAGTTCAAATGAAATACCCCTGAAGTTACCTCTTCAACAACCATATGAATACACTTGAGATTAAAGTTAATGATGGAAAATCAGCCCAAACTTTGCCAAAAACTTTAAGTGAACCAGAATTTTTAGATTTTCAAAAAAATTAGTAAAGACTGTTATTTTATTTTTAATTTTGACATATTTCTGTAGTTCTTAGATTTGAGTGGATCTAGATTTCGAAGTTTGAATGTGTATCCAAAGTGAACCGAACTTCTAAAACTTTTGAGATTCACCCGTCACTACCAAGAATTTAATCCATTACAAAAATCAAACTTGTGGAATAATTTTTCCCTGTAAATATATTGTAAAACCTATTCAGTTTAAACAATCAAATTCTTACTGCTCTGCAAGGTCCATGTCCTTGGCCTAACTGATGCAACACAAGAATTAGAACTTGGAGCCAGAAAGCTAATGTCATCTCAGATGAAAGAAGATGTTTGGACTGACTGCCTCAGTCCATAAGAAATAGGACATAACATCTACCTATCCAGTTCAAATTAAACTGGATTGACATTGACCAAACCTTGGGTCTTTCATAGACAATGGAAAATAAACTGGGATATTTTAATCTAGCTCCTAGGGGATACATAACCATATAATAAAACTACCACCACAGTTGACATTAATTGGGAGCTGCAGGCACTCAGGTCACTTATTTAGATGCCTAAATGTAGATTTAAGTGCCTAATTTTAGGCATTCCATTTTCATTTAATCCATTATCTTAACCCACTGCTAAAACTGATTCTCCATATGTGTAACCTTTTTACCTATTGGCTTTCAGACATCACCAGTTTCTGCATTGTTTGCATTGGAAACATGTACCAAAAAGCTTGGAATAAAGTTAGTAATGTTTTTGAAAGGTCCTTTGGCTAGTTGCCACTAAATCAAATACTGTCCTGCATGGTTATAACTAATCTATTATGAAAACCCCGATTATAATAATTTTCATCCAAGGATCTCAAAGCATTCTAACAACCACTGATTGACTAGGTCTCACAAATCCACCATATGGTAGGTGAGTACTCTTTCAACCACTTTACAGATGGATTAACTCAACAACACTGGCAAGTCAATGGCAGAGCCAAGAATTAAACCTAGAAATCTTGAAACCAAATCCCCATGTTCTGATTACTAGATTATGCTTTCTCCCAGGTACTGATGGGTAAAATCTCATCCCTTCCTCTCTGGTCAAGGCAAACCAGAATAGGGTGTGAAGTTCAGTGCTCACAATTTCAGATGTTCATCTGAACCTTATCCAAACCTCTGTAAGGTGCTGGGCTGAAAGTCTCATGAGAACTAACTTATTCCTGAATATTTCAGCCTTTTGTAAGACTCACAATCAAATTGCTAGAGTTGGCAACACTGCTATTCAACAAACTTTTCCGATTGTTGGGAAAACTCTGGTATTAGCTTTTAAATGGGTGCTCGTAGCTATACTCAGTGCCTCTCAGATGCTTCAATCCATGTGTCTGGTAGCACCTTGTTTCTGTGGAGAACACTTCACACTAAATCATGTCAATATACTATTTTCAGACAGCATTTGTGATCTTTTTTCCAGCATAGTGTTTCACTGTTCACTATATTTAATGACACATCACAGACACTCATCTTTCATCCAATTATATCCTTAAGCTTGTTTTGTGTGCTGTTTGCTCGCCCTCACAGCACACATTTATTACTTGTTGCCAGACTTTCTTTAAGGCCTTGTTAATTTGTATGAATCTCTTTACAGCACTGTAACTAAGTCTTTATCTCTTTCTGTATTGAAAATGCATTCCTTACCATGACGCTACTGAATTCTGCCTCTGGGCATGTCTACACTACTAACTTTTGCTGACACAATTACATTGGCATAAAGCTGCCACAGTTTGTGCGTGGGCATACTTAGCTCCTTGCATCGGTACTGTGCGTAATCCCCAGGCGTGGTTGCTTTGATGCACAATGCAGTGCACCATGGGTAAGTATCCCACTGTGCAACATACCACTGTCCAGTGCGCTGTCTTTTGGGAAGTTTTGGCAATGCATGGTGGTGCAGAAATGAGTTATGCAGGGGTGACTGGTGCTGCAGGGTCAAGTTCCCATCATGCGACATTCTCCACCACATAACGCCATCTCTATCCCATAATGTTTGTGCCTATTTTGAAAATCCCACAAACCCGCGAGGCACTTGTTGCTGTCCACCATCTCTGACAGAAGCATGGAGCATGCCCAGCACTATTGTCAAGAGCATCGCATGCACAGGACACACAATCCTCCACTATTTGCAGAGCCACAAGAGAAGCCGTGAGCAACATGATGATTTCCTGGAGGTCAGAGCGCTGTGGCCATAGCAAGAAAGAATTCAAGATTGTTCACGGAGCAGTTGCAAATGGTGGTATGCTGTTGCCCGAGAAATGAGCACTGACTGCTGGGATTGCATCGTAATGCAGGATTGGGATGACGAGCAGCGGCTGCAGAACTTTTGGATAAGAAAGGCCACATTCCTGGATCCGTGTGCTGAGCTTGCCCCAGCCCTCCACTGCAGGGCACCAGTATGAGAGCTGCACTGACAGTGAAGAAGCGAGTGGAGACCGCACTGTGGAAACTTGCATTGCCAGATTGCTACTGGTCAGTGGGAAATCACTTTGGAATCAGAAAATCCACTGTGGGAGCTGTTGTCATGCAAGTGTGCAGGGCCATTCATTGTCTCCTGCTACACAGGGCTTCTGACTCTCAGCAACGTACAGGACATAGTGGATGGATTTGCAGCAATGGGATTCCTGAACTGTGGTGGAGCAATAGAGAGCACATATATCTATAGTTTGGTGCCAGAGCACCTTGCCCCAGAGTACATCAATAGAAAGAGCTACTTTTCTATGGTTAGGCAAGATTGTGTGGATCACCTGGGACACTTCACCACCATCAGTGTTGACTGGTTAGGGAAGGTGCATGATGCTCGCATGTTTAAGAACACTGAACTGTTCAGAAAGCTACAAGCAGGACTCTCTTACCCGACCAGTGGATTACCATTGGCGCTGTTGAGGTGCCAATCGTGAACCTGAGGAACCAGCCTATCCCTTACTCCCCTGGCTTAGCCATACACCAGCCACCTCGACAGCACCAAGGAAACATTCAAGTACTGGGTCAGCAGGTTCACAATGACACTTGAATGTGCTTGTGGTAGATTGAAGGGATGCTGGCATTGTTTACTTACAAGATTGGATCTCAGTGAGAAAAATATCCCAATGGTTATAGGTGCCTGCTGTGTCCCACATAATATCTGTGAAGCAAAGGGAAAAGTTGCCACCGCGGTGGAGGGGGAAAGATGGCGCACCTGTCCGCTGAGTTTGAACAGCCAGACACAAGGGCTATCAGAAGAGCTCAATGTGGAGCTGTATGGCTCCAGGAGACTTTGAAAGAGCACTTTAACAATAAGCCATGGTAATGCATTGTACTACAGGTCTGTCTCATCTTATGCTGGGGTTACGTTCCACGGTCAGCGTGTAAAGCAAAAACCACATATAGTCAAAATTACATTGAGTGTAATGGCGGGCAGAATCGCCCGCACTACAGAAACAGTATTTAAATTGTTATTTTTCTCTTTTTGGGTTTTTTTTTCTTGTTTTTGCCGACCGCGTAAAGCTGAAATCGCACATGTTAAATGCGCCTAAGATGCGACAGACCTGTATTCTCTACCTGGCCCTGCAGTTTGGAGCCCTGTTAGGAAGTGTGTGGTGCTTGGTGCACATCTATGAATATAACACTGATAATGCAACTATTAATTTTGTGGTGCTTGCTGTACATTGATGATTATTACACTGTGTTTATCACTGATTCTATGAGTTTTGTCACAATGTACAATAACAACTAAGTGGGTGCTTTCACTACTGCTAGGCATTCTGTAGCCTATGTTAAAAACTAACAAAGGCGAATTATTTTCCAAACAATAGACTTTTACTAAGTAACAAAAACACTTCAAATAAAATCTGTGCAAGTTAAAAGCAAATACATTAAATCCTTGACAAATGTATGGAACAGAGCTTAAAGAAGGGGAAGGAATATTCATGTCCATTTTAGCTACACATACATCAACCATGGCTCTCACAGGTCAGTGTATGTGAAGCTGTGGCTGTCCTTAATGTCCCCTGGTGTGGAGTGATGGGGTAGGGATGTGGCCCTTGATGCCACATGGATTGTTGACGGGGTGCAGGAAGGTGCTTATTTAAGTTCTCCATGGACCACAAAGGGAGGCAAGGCCAGGATTGTTGAACGTGGAAGTCTGCAAGAGTCTGAAGTATCTGTGTTTGAGGCCAGAGAAGCTCCATAATGTCCTGGTGCATCTCCCACTCCGACTCCTGGGCCTTTCTCCTGTCCACTCTTTCCTTCTCCATTCAGTATACAATAGTCATCCTTCCGGCCCACTGTTCACCGTCTGATGCAGCACTGGCTTGCAGGATCTCATTGAACATGTCATCCCAAGTCCTCTTCTTTCCTCTCCTTAACTGGCTCAGGTGTTCCACGAGTGTGGAGGGGAAATCCCTCAAGGCCTCAACAACAGCAGCTACAGTTAAAACACACAGAGGTGCCATTGTCAGTATATTCACAATGGAAAGCAAAAGTTAAGATTCAGAACTCCCTTCTTGTGCTCCCCTAAAGTTTTAAACAAGACAGGCTTACTGACACTTCTGCTTTGAAGTGCTTGTGCACACTACAGCATCACTCACAGCTTCAGTCATAGTGAGTATGGCCCACCAGGGAGGAAGGAATGAGGAAGGAATTGCTCGGTTGCATGCAGCTATGAGTACTGGGTGATGGAACTGAATACTGGCATAATTTTATGCAGGCAGTGGTGATTTTAGCTACTCGCTCACTCCCAAGGATAACAAAGATACAACAAGCACAACTGCTGGTGGCGTCCTGAACTGCCCTGGCCCATATGCTGCTAGCCTGTTTACTGCAATGCTGACTGCTGAAATTATCGCCAACTGCCGTGGGAGGGTGTCCTACCACAGTGGAAGAAATAAGGCTGCCATTCCTAGAAACCTTCAGGAGAGGATTGCACAGTACCTCCATGAAAGTTTAATTGAGATCTCTCAGGAGGATTCAAGTGACATCCCTGTGTACAAAAACAAACTGCTCCACATGCCCCCACGGCCTAACTCTACATGGGGAATGAAAAGCAGACAACAACTCTACTTATCTTTGTTGTACCGACACCTCTTCTAGTATAAGTAAATTAATGAAAAGTCGATAGCTGTGTCCTGCTATGTTTGGGGTGCCATCTCTATGATGGGAAATAAATGTACACACTTACCCAAGTTCCTTTCTCTGCATCAGGCTCGTTCGTGGTTGATGTCTGGAATGCACTATATTGCAGTGGAGTCTCAAACAGGTCCTGGCTCACAGCCCCTTGGTCATATGTCCCCCATTCTCCTCCACCTCCTCTTTCTCCTCACTGTTCACATGTAGGGCCTGTGACTCAAGAGGTATCCAGTGCTGTGGGGGTGGAATAGGGTCTCTGCCAAGTATGGCATGCAGCTCTTTGTAAAAGTTCTGTTGTTCAGGCCCGTATCAACTGTTGGCCTCCCTGGCCATGTGATATGCCTGTTGCAGTTCCTTCACTTTCATGTGGCACTGCTACTGATTCCTGTTGTACCCCTGCTCATGCATCCCCCATGCAATCTGCTTGTAGATGTCCACATTTCCATGGCTAGTCCAGAGATGTGCTTGCACAGCATCTTCTCCCCGCACACCCATGAGATCCAATATCTCCTGTCAACTCCAAGTTGGAACACATCTGGAGCGTGTAGCTGGCCTGGTCAGCTGGGCAGTTGCACACGGCAATGGAGAACTGTTAGGTGTGCTCACCATGCTGGATAATCAGGAAAAGGCATTTCTAAAACTTGCAAAATTCACAATTGTGACCAGTGCAGTCAGTGTCAAGAATTGTGGGACAGCTGCTGGAGGACTGTAAGGATTGACATAGGTAGCGCAATGTCCACATTTGCATTGCATTGACCTTAATACATCAACCATACCTCAACACCACTCTGGGAGGTGGTGTTACCATGTTGGTGTAATGGAGATCTTACATCAATGGGAGACAAATCTAAGTGTAGACACATGAACAACTAGGTTGATGCAAGGAGGCTTACGTCAACCTATCTTTGTAATGTAGGCCAGGCCTCAGTCTCAACTCTTATATTTTTCTATCGATACTATATAGCTACACTTTGTTTCTCTTCAGCTTTGTGGTCAGAGGAACCCTATGTATTACTCATGTGCTAAATACAGGCATTGAACTGAACCAAAAATTAGATTTTTGTCAGGCTTCAATAGAATTCCTACATGCGTGTCCAAATACAGTCAGCAGCATGAGGGGAATCAGAAAATCTGCATTATTTATTTTATGTATAGTTGAACAAGGATAATTTTTACTGAATTTCTGATTAATCTGAGTTTGCTGTATCTTGATTTTCAGCCTTTTTATCCCAATGAAATCAGTGTGTTACATTTAGGCACCAGTCGTCTTTGTTGCTTGCATCATTATTCCATCTAGTATAAAGCAATGGTGTGCCTGTGATGAAGAGGAGAGGAGAAAATACCTCCCTGTCCACCCTTTAACTGTTTATCCATGTTGTCACTAGGGATTGATCCTGAGACAGAGCTTCTTCAGCTTGAGGTAAAGAACGAATTCCTCTAGCTGAGAGCATAGCAGACTAAGAGCTGCTGTGGGTCAGGCACAGATAGGGATGTGTAACAAATGCTGAAAGGTGGGTTGCATATACAGACTGAAAGTGGAGAATAATAGTGAATGATTAAAGTGGATAGAACTTTCCCATTCTCCTGTTCCAATTATATTTTGCTAACACCACAACCTTCACTCAGAAATGTCTGCCATACACTTTGAACCAAAGTCACAACCATTACTCCAACTGTTCTCTTCATAGGATCACATTGTTTAACCGAATGATTTCTGGTATTCCATTGAAATGGCAGGTGCAGGTCAACGTGGCTGAAGCTAATGGGAACTGGGGAGAGTTGAATGACAATCTTGGCTGTGATCCTTGTCTTGTAACTAAAGAAAAGTCCAGTCTGCAGTGAATATTGTTCCAGAATTCTTTTAATCTCAGTCCTTTGTTAACAGCAGACAGGGTTGTTAATGATCGTATTATAATCACAAAACCAAACTTTCTGTCAAAGCTGCATATTAATTTTGAAGGTATAGCTAAATGTTACCAGCTGTCAGTTCATTTTATCAAGACAATGCTGATGAAAATGGCCTTTTACATACCCAAGTTTAACTATTTTTCATTAGAATTATAGAGTCAAACTCCAGCTCAACAAGTTAAATATTTTACTTTGCAATTGAACCAAACTGTTTTTGTGGTATTTTTTTACCACACTACAAAAGACTTGCTTCATTATTGCAGAAACAAAAGATAGTTCATTAGCAGAGTTATTTAAAATCCTATTTCCAATGCAGAAAATTGTCTTACACAGCTATTCTTAGATTTTCAGGAATACAGACCATTGGGAAAATTGGGCTCCCACTGATAGTTTTCAAATTTTTGAATTATTTTAGACTTAATTCAGTTGATCTCTGAACTCTGACAGCTCAGCTCAAAATTATAAAAATAAAAATAAAACTTTCAGGCTATTGACAAGGCTATTTCTTGTAGAAAACTTTTGTGCAGCTATCAGCTGAGATTTTCAAAATAGTCTAGGGAATGTAGATGCATCCTTCTCATTAGTTTTAATGGATTATATGTTTCTAAGTCCCCTGGATTGCTTTGAAAAATATCTCCTCACAAGCCTAAAAATATGCCCACTGTCTTCTTTATTCTGCATGACAAAAGTTGATCAACTTTAGTTGTTACATGGGTGTAACAGGGAAGGGTAACAGTTCCACAAGTATCCCATAATTTCAAAAGGTTCCACTGTACCTTTCTCATTAAGTAGTAGAAGAAATGATCCTGTTTCATGCAACAAGCACAGCCATTTTTGTAAAGCCAGTCAAACCTCATCAATTTTTAGAAATTGTTTTTTAGCCTAAAGTTTCCCATACAAATGATGTTACAGTAAGAATGTTTCTTACCAGGCTACCATGTCTTGAGGCACACATTAATATAAGGAGTGTAGGTCTGCTCAGGCTAATTTTTTTTTTCAGTTCAGTTATCCTATTGGCTGGCTGCAAATAGGCCATTTGAAAGTATGCCTGAGAGCGGGAGGGGACATGTACCAGGGAAGCTATCTATTATCAGGCACCCAGAGGACAATTTATACATAATTAGCCAAATAGTGAGGGGGAAGAAGGATGAGCCAATGGTTAGAGTGTTTTCTTGGGACCTGAGACACCTGAGTTGGATTCCCTGATCCACGGCAGACTTCCTGTATGACATTTGGCCAATCACTTCGTCTACCTGTACCTCAGTTCCCCATCTGTAATGTGATAACATTACATTTAAGATTGTGAGATGTTCATATACTGTGGTGATGGGAGCCATATAAGTACCTTAGATAGATAAATGTGTAATAAAGACTTAGTGCACCAAGATGAAGGTGTGTGTATTAGTGGTGGGTGTGATGGGCTACCCCCTCATTCTGGGGTGCCACCTGTTGTACTGGGTCCCACTGAGCCCGCCTGTTCCACCAGCCTGGGCTCCCTCACCTTGTCCTGCTGTGCCAGGCTCACAAGCCTCCTCAAGCAGCACACACCCAGGTAGGGCCACACCCAGCTGCAAAAGGACACAGATACTGAGATCAGCTCTGTGTGGGACCACTCAGCTCAGGGATTGCCCAGCACTCAAGTGCACATCCCCTCTGGAGTGTAAACCCTAAATTGTATTGCCTTGCGCTGCACAGAGATTTATACAGCGTAAGCTCATGAAATCCGCCCCCTCCCTCAATGTAGAGGAAGATTTGCACAGCTTTTCCCCCCTCCCAGTTATGAATTACACAAACTGGTTTTAGAATAAACAAAAAACAAGTTTAACAACTATGAAAGGTAGATTTTAAGTGATTATAAGGGATAGCCAACAGATTAAAGCAGTTACTGAGCAAATAAAACAAATACGCAAACCAGGCTTAATACACTAAAGAAATTGGCTACAATTAGTAATTTATCACCCTAACTGTTGTTTTAGGCAGGTTGCAGAATTTCTTGTGCACAAACTGCTCTTGCTTACAGCTTAAAATTCCCAGCCTGGGTTCAGTACCCCCCCCCTTTTTTGTCTTTGTTTCTTAGATGTTTCCAGCAGTCATCCAGGGTTAGGGATTCAGTGAAAAATGAACCAAGATTAATTTATACCCCAGCCTGAAATAGGATTTGCATATGGTGGGAATCCCAGTTTGACCCCACCCCCTCTTAATGGAAAAACACTAGAAGTCCAAGATGGTGCCCAGTACCTGGTGACATGATCACCTGACCCTGAAGTGTCAAAGCAGCATCCAAGGAAACTTCTCAGCAAGGAGGGAGATTCGCATCTTCAAAGTCCTATTGTTCTCTCTAGTGGTGTATTGACTAACCAGCCCGACTGATTGCATTTTGTCTGGTGGGAATTCCCCAGGTGCGAACCCTCTTGTAATTGATACATAGTCGATATTCCTAACTTCTGATACATAAATGATACATGCATACAAATAGGATAATATTATTCAGTAAATTATAACCTTTCCAATGATATCTCACATGACCCATCTTGCATAAAATCCATCTTAGTTATGCCATATTCATATCATAACAATAACTCTATGAAGAATATGGGGTGAAGGGTCACAGTGGGTATCTTAGCAAGTGATTTAACTTCTCTGTGCCTTTGTTTTCCCATACCAGCCTTTGTCTTCTTAGACTGTAATCTTTTCAGGAAAGAGTCTTTTACTTGTGTCTGCACAGCATCTAGTACAGTGGAGGTGCTCTCATTTAGGTCTCTAGGTGCTACGATATACACATTAATAAATAATAATAAGTTAAGACTATATAATTTTCCTTCTAAACGTAACTCATCTAACTACCATGACTGACCTGAGAAAGCCTTTAAGACTTTTGAGAATATTTATTTGTTCATATCACACTGTACGTGACTTACAAAGAAACAAAACAGACTTGGAGACCCATATATAGAAAAGCAGCCTAAGAAAGAAAAGGATGAAAATGTATAGGATCCCTTATAGATTTAAAAGATGAGAGAATTTATAACATCTGACGTCAAAAAATTCAAGAATAGCCCAGGACTAAAAGAGCATTGGTGTGGCGGAGCAGAATTGAAATGAAAAGACAGACTTGTGAGGATAGTTCAGTGATACTCGTTCCTTCTCAGCACTAAATTCTCAGGTAGACTAAAAAAGAACGAACTACATGGAAGGCTCCAGTATTACTAAATACTGACATATGCTTTCAGCCTAGGTCTGCAGTACTAATATGATCCAGGTTTATTTTTGAAATATACGGTCCGCAGATCTGAAAAATAAAAATCATGTAGTTGGTATGGATATGGAAATATGGGACCAAATCCTGTTCTCAGTTACACCGGTGTAAATCTAGTATAACTCCACTGAGGTAAAATCTAGATTATTCTAGATTATTTACAGTTACTCTCAATTTACACTGCTGCAACCCCAAACAGAATTTGGCCAATGAAAAATTAATAATTAAAAATTAAAGAGATTCTTTCCATTAATGCTAATGAATTAATAGGGACTGAAATCATCAGGCAATAAAAGCACCAGAAAAAGATTAAATATTGAAGAGGTACTTTAAATCAGGGTGGATTTTTTGATGATGGTTGTTGTTGAAAGTCAAACAATTTGGTTCCATTCCAATAATAATGTTTAAATACAGAGGTATTGCATTCAGCTACAGTACCCTGACTGCAAAGTCACCAGAACCTTCTGTAACTTCACTGCTTAATTCTTAATCAGGAGATATAAAAGAATCTCTCTTCACTTATGGTGCTTTCCTCTAATCCCAGTCTTCCTTCAAATACATACAGTCTGTCCCATTACAATACAAACCTTCCAGGATGATGTACTGAAGAATGAACCAAATTCATGTCAAAAGAGTTGTGACAGCCTCACTTTGGGGAAAGACCTTAGTAGGCACTGCCTTAAAGAGAAAACATAATTTTGTTTGGAATGCTGGTCAGGTTGAAGGAAGTCTGAACTTGCTAGAATAAAATAAGAATGAAGTCTGAACCTCAGTTTATGCCTTAATCTGAAACAAGCACTCTTTTTTAGGTAGAAACAGGTTAGCAAATTTTTGGACTCTGTTTTCAAAAACTGGATTTCCTTTTTAGCAGGGGCGGCTCTATGTATTTTGCCACCCCAAGCACGGCAGTCAGGTGGCTTTCGGCAGTGCGCCTGCGGGAGGTCCGCTGGTAATGCGGATTCGGCGGCATGCCTGCAGGAGGTCCGCCAGTCCCGCAGCTTCGGCGTATCTTCTGCCAAATTGACTCCGAAACCGCGGCACCAGCGGACCTCCCACAGGCATGCCGCCGAAGGCTCCCTGACTGCCGCCCTCACAGCAACCGGCAGGCCGCCCCCCACAGCTTCCTGCCCCAGGCACGTGCTTGGTGCGCTGGTGCCTGGAGACGCCCCTGCTTTTTAGGCCCAGAATTTTTATCCCAAATGGCCAGGACAATCTTATAAGTGCAACTATTTGCCAAGACAAATGAAGACACAAAAGACTTCTAACAACCTGATTGTGCATGCAGATCAGGTACTTAGAGATCTACAGTTGATGCCCTCATTTGCATATGCAAAGTTGCTGCTGAGAAAGGATTCTGGGTTAAATTTTCTTTAAAAAAAATCACATCCTTTTTTCAAATCTCTATGTACCTCTGCGTGCCCTCTTTTCCAGGACAGGAAATACTAAAATAATGTCACAGAGCCCATTTTATTAGCCCAGATGAATTCAGCAAGTGATTAGCAATTCCCTAGAAACCCTATTCTCGCAAGCTTTCCAGACTGATTTCCAGAACAGAGAGTTTTGAATAAGAATCTGTATTTTGGGGTGCTTGTCCAGAGTGAACTGCGCCACTTGAAGTTCAGCAAAACTACATAAGCCTCCTTGTTGTTGCAGGCAATTTCAGCTCTGGATCACGGTAGTTTCAACAAACTTGTCACTTGCCCATTGCCTGATTGCAGCAAGGCAATCTGTCTTCCGGGCTCTTGTTTGTGACTATGCCCCCACTCAGTCAGGGCACTGGGGAAGGTGGTAAGCACAGCTGGAATCCACATAGGCAATCTCTCTTTTATTCATGTGTCCTATATTCAAAGGAAATGAACACAACTGGTGCAAACTCTTGTTCAGTTTATTTGCCGCAAGCTATTTACCTGATGAGAATGTTCCACTATATTTTTTAATCTTTCTCCCAACTGTACTGTTTTAGATACATGTTAAGCAAAATGTCATTGCACATTACAATTTCTGTCACCTAGATTCCTAAATGTTTGAGTTTATCCCCTAGAGTCATGTTCAGGAATGTCCTTGTATAAGTTTGGTATTCTTATACAGAGAGCCAGATGCTGTGTCTTTTCTGTGATGCTGCAGCTTTTGCTGACAAACGTGTCCAGCACAGGACCTATCCCTGACACTTTCTCTGCTCCCTGTGATAACATGTCTGCTTGGTATCCTCAAGTGCTTGTAAACCCCTTTTCTCCTCCTCTTTCATTGCTTGAATATTCTGATTTAGCATAAAATGACAGCCAGTATGATAAAGTGTAAAGAGACACGGTGTATGAATGCGATAGCACGGTCACCAGTAAGGGAACTGAAACAGTGTTAGTTTTATTCACTGTCCTGGTGAAACTGGTGCAATTCATATTCATGGACGTTGGGGACCAGGACATCATATGTGTATGACCAGTTGTGAATGCTGAGCGCAATAATTTCAAGATAGCTAGAAAGGGCATCATTTTGCCAACTAAAAACCTGTTCTTTACTCAGGGCCTGATCATACTGTCTAGCAGTCCTGCTCCCATTCAGAAAGGATGGTATCTGGCTTTGGGGAAGGGAGGAGTAGGGAGATGTCAGTGTTTTCCATTAAGACATGCCAGAGGGATCCATTCTGTAGGTCCTAAGGGTCATGTGATGGGAGGGGGAGAGTCAGGAGTAGCCTAGGTGACCACAGAGAAAAATGCATGTTGTTTCCCACCCATCAGCCTTGTGGACAAAAAGACAATACAGCCATAGGCTGCATAAGAAGTCCGTGCTGCCCTTCCATGTTGGCAAGTCCCCTTAAAAGGCATTCCTGCGGCAACCTCTGGCTGCAGGATCGCTACAGTCACCATGGCTATATGGAATGTCAGCACAGCTACATTTTGTCTCTGCTTAAATTTCTACCAGAGACTTGGAGCCAGTGTGGAGGTACAGGGCCTCAGTGTGAGTGGCCCTAGACTCCAACTGATCTCCTATAATCCAATTGTGGGGTTTGGAGAATGGCCTCAGGACCTTTTCAATAGGGCACCAAGGGAGGTAAACTCTGCTTTTTGCACCAGAACGAGTGGGCAGAAAACTCCACAAGGAGACCCACACAGAGATGTTGTCTGCTTCAGCCCCCTCCCTGGGGTTTTATTGCAGGAGCAGGCAACTGAGCCTTTTAGTTAGTCAAACTAAGGGTATGTCTACACTATCAACTGTACACACATCCCTGAGTGGGCTTGTTCCAGAATCCTCCTGTGATCCACACATAAACCCCTAAAACAGGTCTCAAGGAGAGTAGAGGGTGAGTAAACTAGCATGCCTGAGTGGTGTGGGTAAGTCCATGCCTTAGCTGTGGCATGACCGCATACCCATGCCAGTCTGCAGTGTGAACGGGGGTAACAGGAGTGTACCAGCTGTCAAGTTTCAATAGTCCTCCATCCCCATCACCACAATGCACTGAACCTATGTAGGAAGGTCAAAGATTCCAACAGTTGGTCCAGGAGGGCTCATCGTGCATGCCCCTTCTACAAGGAGCTTGACCGGTGCTATCAAGGTCCCAATACACAACTTGGAGTGGCTTATGATCCCTTCCTCAGCCCCACCTCCCTCACTGGCCGACAGGACACTGATCAGGGCACATGGGCAAGGAGGCAGCAGGGACCATGGAGGGTGCCCCAGACCTGGAGGAGGAGAAGCATGTCATTCTACTCCTTTATCCAGAGGAGCAAGTTGAAGAAGCCCCCCTGAGGAGAACCCTACACTGCAGAAGGAACTCGAGGCTGGTATGTTACAATGGTGTCCCAACCTCCTCCCGCACCAATATCTCCTCTTGCGCTGGTGCTAAATTCCTGATCTTAAGATCCAGGGTATTTGAAGTACTGTACTCTGACTTTTCCTCCCTGGATAATATGCCATGCAGTGCTGAAGCCAGTACTTTGTCAAGCTCCATCTTCTTACCAAACTCATGCAGGTTTTCTTCCTTAATCTGGCCCCCATACTGCTCCACCCCAAAATGGTCCTTCAAGGGAGACAGTTATAAATCAATGACTTTATTTATATCTGATGAACCACGGCATTACATAACTAAAGCTATTTTTTCCAAACACTTTAT
This sequence comes from Platysternon megacephalum, assembly GCA_003942145.1. NCBI lineage: Eukaryota > Metazoa > Chordata > Testudines > Platysternidae > Platysternon > Platysternon megacephalum. The sequence continues at coordinate 7,777,839 of QXTE01000073.1, forward strand.
AAAAGAAAAACAACCAGTGTGCCCATGTCTGTGCATTTTTCAGCTGGCAGTCAGGCAGTGTTGATTCTGAGGCCGCACAGACCGGGGGGTAGGGGTTTTGAATGATCCCAGTTGGGGTAGTAAATATAGTTGTAGAAAACTTAGTGGGTTGTTTAAGGAAAAGTTAGCTACAGCAGTCTTTTTTCTCCCTTTAAAGATCACAGCTTCAGGGCTTCTCCCACACCCCTGATCTACCTGTCTCCTTCCAAACAAGAGACATGTAGAACTGGGGATGGGGTGGGAGAGGGACGGTCCCAGAAGAGGAAGGGAACAGAACGCAGTTGTAGAAAACCTACAAATTGGTTGTCCAAGGAAAAGTTAGCTACAGCAGTCTTTTCTCCTTTAAGAACATAACATAAGAAAAGCCGTACCGGGTCAGACCAAAGGTCCATCTAGCCCAGTATCTGTCTACCGACAGTGGCCAATGCCAGGTGCCCCAGAGGGAGTGAACCTAACAGGCAATGATCAAGTGATCTCTCTCCTGCCATCCATCACCACCCTCTGACAAACAGAGGCTAGGGACACCATTCCTTACCCATCCTGGCTAATAGCCATTTATGGACTTAGCCACCATGAATTTAACCAGTCCCCTTTTAAACACTGTTATAGTCCTAGCTTTCACAACCTCCTCAGGTAAGGAGTTCCACAAGTTGACTGGGCGCTGCGTGAAGAAGAACTTCCTTATATTTGTTTTAAACCTGCTGCCTATTAATTTCATTTGGTGACCCCTAGTTCTTGTATTATGGGAATAAGTAAATAATCTGGGAATAAGTAAATAATCTCTCCTCGTATGGGACCCTCTCTAAACCCTCTCTAAACCCCTAATCATTTTAGTTGCCCTTTTCTGAACCTTTTCTAGTGCTAGAATATCCTTTTTGAGGTGAGGAGACCACATCTGTACACAGTATTCGAGATGTGGGCGTACCATGGATTTATATAAGGGCAATAATATATTCTCTGTCCCATTCTCTATCCCCTTTTTAATGATTCCTAACATCCTGTTTGCTTTTTTGACCGCCTCTGCACACTGCGTGGACATCTTTAGAGAACTATCCACAATGACGCCAAGATCTTTTTCCTGACTCGTTGTAGCTAAATTAGCCCCCATCATGTTGTATGTATAGTTGGGGTTATTTTTTCCAATGTGCATTACTTTACATTTATCAACATTAAATTTCATTTGCCTTTTTGTTGCCCAATCACTTAGTTTTGTGAGATCTTTTTGAAGTTCTTCACAATCTGGAAGATTACAAAGTCTTTCTCTGTCTCTTTGCCTTCACAGAGCCATGCTATGCAAGCCGTCTGTAGCAGGGGTGGGAGAAAGATCCAGTCTGGCATTAGGATAAAAACAGTGTCACTTTCCAGTTGTCTAAGGTGAGGGTTGTGATGCTGAGCTGAATCTTCAGGAAACCAAATGAAGCTGCAGCATGTCTCTCTTTTTCTGTCCATATGCAGGCACAAGAATTTCTGGTAAACCCAGAGGTGGTGGTGGTGGTTGGTGGTTCAGATCTCCTTCTGCATGAAATTTCCATATGGTAGCTGACAATGTAGTCAATTTCCATTTGAACTACCTCCCAATCGTGCAAGCATATTTCAGCAAATTTCTGTTGCAGCAAAACTCCACCTGGTTCTTCAGGTTTACCCACAGTGCAAATCTGCCTTGTCCACTTTCACAGCTGACCAAACCAATCCATTCAGCCATATGCAGTGGGGTGACCATTAGCAGAAACATCTTTCTGGCACAGATTACTGGATCTCCTCTGCAGGCGTGGTAAGGCCAGAAATATAATGATCTCCTTCTCTTTGCATTGGCAGGACCTTCAGCTCCTGAGAGTGAAACCATGCCACCAAGAGGCAGAAGCAGCACCCCAGAGACAGCAGAGGCAGATGGAGGAGGACAAGGGAGGAGCTGCTACTCATAGGGGTGTACAGGAGAAACCAGAAGCAATTTGAATTTCTCAGGGGATGGGAAGAGTGGTCTCTTCAGCAGGAGGAGACACTTAGGAACCAGTTAGTGGGGATGGAGTCACACCTCAGGAAATGGGAATAGTTCCCAATGGAGAGGCTAATTGAACGGGGAACCAAAAGAGTACAGCGTCCACCTGCTGCCAAGACCCCAGAACCAGCGCATCAGTCACAACCTGTGTGACATGTGTAAAGGGAACTGATAACTAGGGGCAGGTTTCACTCCTTCAGGAGAGCTGAACCAGAGGACAAATGCCTCAAAGGTAGTTAAGAGCTCAGGAAAATGGATTTGAGGGGACTTGGGACCAGAAGGGCTAGTGGGGTCATGCTGCAAGGAGTTAACAGGGCAGGTGGAATCCAGGGTGGAGACATTTATGCTTGTAGGCTAGCTATTGGTGTCAGAGCTTTAAGCCACAACAGCAGAGCATTAAGGCACCCAAAGTTACAAGGCAGGTGGTGACAGAACCCTTCCTGGTCTGGGTGATCCCCAAATCCATCTCCCCAATTTCTTAACTACCAGACACTCAGACTTTTCCCTTCTGGTTCATCACCCCTGAAGCAATTAAACCTGCCTCCCAGCTATCAGTTCACTTTGACACACCCACACTCCAACCAGTTTGCACAACAGAGACTGGGCTGGGGTAAAAATTAACAAAAAGTGTATTTAATAGAAAATCATAGATTCAAAGATGAAATATTAAGGAAAAGCAAACACATACAACATATACAGAAAATAAACATAAAGATCCAATTGCAGGCTTTACAATTCTATGTTGGCTAAATTCTCTTTTTAATACAAGTTACCTAGTGCCTCTGAACAATTTTTCAGCATGCCTTCTGCCCTATAAGGGATCCAGTGTTTTGCTGGACAGCACTCTGCTTAGATGCTGGCTCTCGGTTTCTTGATCAACTTCACATCAAACCCTCTTCCCTTTTAAGAGTTTGCAAGTTTTTTCCCCCCTTTTCTCTCAGGTCTGGTCAACACTACACACCTATATTGGTATAACTAGGTCACTCAGGGGTGTGAAAAATCCACACTCTTGAGTGACATAGTTGTACCGAACTAACCCCCCGTGTAGAGAGCGCTACGTCGGCGGGAGAATACCACCTCTTGGGGATGTGGATTAACTATGCCAACGGGACAGCTCTCTCCTGTCGGCTTGGAGTGTCTTCATTAAACCGCTACAGTGGCGCAGCTGTGTCAGTGCAACTGCACCAATGCAGCATTGTAAGTGTTGACTTGCCCTAAGACTATAGTAATTCATGGTTACACCGAGCAGGGAAAACTCCCTTCTTCCTTAGTTTTCCAGTACTGGGGTTTTCTTTTCCATTTCATTGTCTTCCATTAACTTTAATGGTCCATTATTGTCTTTCCCTAGGTTGTACAATTCTAACTGCTTGCAGTTAGTTTCGTGTAAACAACTAGTCCAGGAGATGACGCTCCCTGCCTGGTTACTTGATCTCCCCCCCCCACCCCGTTAAGAGGTGATGCTGCAGTTGCATCTTAGGCTATGTCTATACTTTAGTTGGTAAAACTTTTGTCAGTCAGGAATGTGAAAAACACACCCTTACCGACATACGTTTCAGTGACAGAAGCGCCAGGGTGGACAGCACTATGTCGGCAGGAGACGTTCTCCTGCCAATGTAGCCTCCACCGCTCATAGGGGGTGGTTTAATTATGCCAATGGAAGAGCTCTCTCCCATCAGCATAGAGCAACAAAATGGGAGACCTTACAGTGCAGACCCAACAAGATTTCAACCTACCGTGAGTGCACTCCACGGCCATTCTGCAGCCACTCAGTTTGTAATTCAATTCCCTTTTTCCAAGGTCATTGGTATTGGGGCATGGTTTCATGAGCCAAGTTAGGAGTGAGTATACAAGGTCACCCAAAATACAGTTGGCACAGACCCACACCATAGAGAACCATATTGTTTCTGGGGAATAAAGTCCCTCCTTCCCCCTTCAAGTACTATCCTGATCTCCCCAGCAGCCTGGCATCATGAACCTTTCCAGTGTTTCCCACATTGAGATCCATGAATCTTTGGTCTACTAAGCCTTGCAGAATAATAATCGTTTTGGTTCACATACTAGATTGCCCCATTTGGTGAGCAAAGTATTGGGATGCATGTGCCATCGATGACCCCTGCACAGTTTGGAAACCTCATCATCTGAAATCCAGCTATTATTTCTGAAACTTTTTCTTATGGCAACTACCCATGTGTAGGTCACAATGTTAACTGCCTTGCAAATCTGCACAACCATGACCTTGACAATGGCTTTCTAGCCCCAAAGTGGTATGCAATGGATCAATAGCGGTCCGGTGTTGCCAGCTTCCACAGAGCAATAGACACCTTCTTCTGCACCAGTATGGCTTCCCTGTATTGAGTGTTCTGGTGTTGAAGGATTGGTTCATGCTCCATGAAGGTCTGTTTCCTCATTCAGAAGTTCTGAAGCCACTGCTGGTCATCTCAGGTGTCCAAGACAATGTGATCCCACCACTGTGCTGGTTCTCCTACACCAGAAGTGACAGTCAACCAAAGGGCATACCGTGAAAATACCAGCATTCACTATACCTGTACAGTGTGATCTGAATGAACTGTCATGTACTTCAAGGTCAGCCATCTTTGATGTGTCAGAAAATGCTGCCCAAATTCCATCCAACATCTTGACAAGCATCTACACCACTGCATAACCATTTCTCCCACATAAAGGAGCAGGAGCAGAACCGGAACCAGATCATCATCCATTTGCTCCATGTTTTCCATCCAGTTTTGCAGGGATAACAGTGTGGCATGACATGATCAGGAACTAGCATTGGCAAATGTGTGAAAGCAGGAAATAATACCAACAAAGCACAACAAAGAGGTTCGTTCCTTCAGTGTCTCCCTGTGATGCACAGAATCCTGGGATACCATGCCTGAAATGGTAGCACTTAACATTGTATACCAACAGAGGCAGCACGGATGTGGGTATACACATGTACATGGCATTTACCCGTGTCTAGCATGGCATACGTGGGCTCTCAGGCATAAGTAAGGGGAGCACATGCGAGCATCAACACAATCCAGTATTCAGGTGTGTGCGCCAGTGTAGACATAGTCTAAGAACTTGACAAAGGAGGAGGAAGAAATATTTTAATGATATTCAGGGTGACCTTCAGGCAGAACTGGCTAAGAAGACCCTGCAGTAAGACCACTTTTCTGCTGAATAGGTTGAAAGAGTGATCACTGCCTCTGAATTAAAGTCTAGGACAGTAAAGCAGATGGCATGCATCATTAGGAAACACAATATCCCAGTAAATGACGTGTGCTAAAGACAATCAGAGAGAAAAAACTGAAGCACCAATTTCACTGAAGTCCTTATTTCCTTAAACCCATATTACAGCCATGGTTCTGAAACTGTGACCAGGTTTTTTATTCTAATTATTTAGGATCTGTGCAGACTCTTTCTTGGGGTATGTTTAGAAACAATTATTTAGGTTGGGATTTTCAAAGGAGTTGAACTCCCAACTCCTGTTGAAAGTCAGCATGGTTTGGGTGCCTAATTCTTCTAGGTTCCTTTAAAAATCCTAGTCTTAAAAATGAAATAGTGAGCATTGCATTGAAACGAAACCTTTGTTTCCTTACAATTATAGGAAAAAGCTGTAAATCCACAGATCTGTCTTGTTCAATTATGAGAATGTGATTTAGTTCCCATGCTTCACTCATACCAACCAGGATATGTACCCTGTGGCCCTGAGGGAAAGTGTTAATTGAATTGCCATAACCAACCATTTTCTATTGATTCTGCAGTCACATGTACAGCTTTTCATTATGATCCACTGAAGGGTCTCAGTGAAAGATGGGGCCCATCTGTTATTAGCTGGTAGCAGCTAGAATTGATCAAATAATACTAAATAAATAAAAAAATATTTGCAAATATTTTCACAAATAAAAGCAAAAAAAAATCAGTCTTTTGTGATTCATAGTATCACATTATTTCATAGAATCATAGAACTTAAGATCAGAAGGGACCATTATGATCATCTAGTCTGACCTCCCGCATGATGCAGGCCACAAAAGCTGACCCACCCACTCCTGAAATAATTCTCACCCTTGACTCAGCTGTTGAAGTCCCCAAATCTTGATTTAAAGACTTCAAGTAGCAGATAATCCTCCAGCAAGCGACCCCTGCCCCATGCTGCGGAGGAAGGCGAAAAACCTCCAGGGCCTCTGCCAATCTACCCTGGAGGAAAATTCCTTCCCGACCCCAAATATGGCGATCAGCTGAACCCCGAGCATGCGGGCAAGACTCTCCAGCCAGACACTCAGGAAAAAGACTTTCAATATCCCAACATTGACCATCGGTACTAATTACCAGTGGTGGCACATTATTGACCTATTGAGTAAATCAAGTTATCCTATCAAACCATTCCCTCCATAAACTTATCAAGCTTAATCTTAAAGCCGGAGAGGTCTTTCGCCCCCACTGTTTCCCTCGGTAGGCTGTTCCAGTATTTCACTCCTCTGATGGTTAGAAACCTTCGCCTAATTTCAAGCCTAAACTTCCCGACTGCCAATTTATATCCATTTGTTCTCGTGTCCACATTAGTACTGAGCTGAAATAATTCCTCTCCCTCCCTGGTATTTATCCCTCTGATATATTTAAAGAGAGCAATCATATCTCCCCTCAACCTTCTTTTGGTTAAGGAAAACAAACCGAGCTCCTCAAGTCTCCTTTCATACGACAGGCTTTCCATTCCTCGGATCATCCTAGTGGCCCTTCTTTGTACCCGTTCCAGTTTGAATTCATCCTTCTTAAACATGGGAGACCAGAACTGCACACAGTACTCCAAATGAGGTCTCACCAACGCCTTGTATAACGGGACTAGCACCTCCTTATCTCTACTAGAAATACCTCGCCTAATGCATCCCAAGACCGCATTAGCCTTTTTAACGGCCACATCACATTGCCGACTCATAGTCATCCTGCGATCAACCAGGACTCCGAGGTCCTTTTCCTCTTCTGTTACTTCCAACTGGTGCGTCCCCAGCTTATAACTAAAATTCTTGTTAGTCATCCCTAAATGCATAACCTTACACTTCTCACTATTAAATTTCATCCTATTACTAATACTCCAGTTTACAAGGTCATCCAAATCTCCCTGGAGGATATCCCGATCCTTCTCCGAATTGGCAATACCTCCCAACTTCGTGTCATCCGCAAACTTTATCAGCCCACTCCTACTTTTGGTTCCGAGGTCAGTGATAAATAGATTGAATAAAATCGGACCCAAAACCGAACCTTGAGGAACTCCACTGGTAACCTCCCTCCAACCCGACAGATCACCTTTCAGTACGACCCGCTGCAGTCTCCCCTTTAACCAGTTCTTTATCCACCTCCGGATTTTCATTTCGATCCCCATCCTTTCCAATTTAACCAGTAATTCTTCATGCGGTACCGTATCGAACGCCTTACTGAAATCAAGATATATCAGATCCACCGCATTTCCCTTGTCTAAAAAATCTGTTACTTTCTCAAAGAAGGAGATCAGGTTGGTTTGGCACGATCTACCTTTCGTAAAACCATGTTGTAATTTGTCCCAATTGCCATTGACCTCAAGGTCCGTAACTACTCTCTCCTTCAATATTTTTTCCATGACTTTGCACACTACAGATGTTAAACTAACAGGCCTGTAGTTACCCGGGTCACTTTTTTTCCCCTTCTTGAATATAGGAACTATATTAGCTAATCTCCAGTCAAACGGTACAACCCCCGAGTTTAGGGATTCATTAAAAATTATCGCTAACGGGCTTGCAATTTCACTCGCCAATTCTTTTAATATTCTAGGATGAAGGTTATCCGGGCCGCCCGATTTACTGCCGTTAAGCTGTTCAAGTTTGGCTTGTACCTCGGATACTGTAATGTCTACCCCCCCCCCTTCATTCCCATCAGTCACGCCGCCACTATTCCCAAGCCCTTCATTAGCCTCATTAAATACCGAGGCAAAATATTGGTTTAGATATTGTGCCATGCCTAGATGATCCTTAATCTCCACTCCGTCTCCATTCTTAAGCGGTCCCACTTCTTCTTTCTTGGATTTCTTCCTATTTATATGGCTAAAAAACCTTTTACTATTATTTTTAATTCCCTTCGCAAGATCTATCTCCACCCGGCTTTTGGCCTTTCTAACCGCATCCCTACACCCTCTGACCTCAATAAGGTAGGTTTCTTTGCTGATCCCTCCCATCTTCCACTGCTTATACGCCTTCTGTTTTTTCTTAATCACCCCTCTGAGACGCTTGCTCATCCAGTCCGGTCTAAAACTGCTACCTACAACCCTTTTTCCCTTTCTCGGGATACAGGCCTCCGACAGCTCCTGCAACCTCAACCTGAAATAATCCCACGCCTCTTCCGCCTTTAGATCTCTAAATATGTTTGTCCAATCCACTTTCTTAACTAGCTGCCTTAATTTAGTAAAGTTAGCCCTCTTGAAATCATAAACCTTAGTCTCAGATGCATTTTTGTTTATCCTTCCATTTAGTTTGAACCGAATTAGCTCATGATCACTCGAGCCAAGGTTGTCCCCTACAACCATTTCCTCAACGAGGTCCTCACTACTCACCAAAACCAAATCTAAAATGGCATCCCCCCTCGTCGGTTCAGCAACTACTTGATGAAGGAATTCATCAGCTATCACATCTAGGAAAAGCTGAGCCCTATGATTATTACTAGCGTTTATTCCCCAATCTATATCCGGGAAGTTAAAGTCTCCCATGATCATACAGTTCCTACTAGTATTGACCTCCTTAAAAACATTAAAGAGTTCTCTATCCATATCCAGGCTAGATCCCGGCGGTCTATAGCACACCCCGATCACTATCCCAGGGGAGGCTCTAGTATTTTTCTTCCCCAACGTGACCATTGCCCAAACAGACTCCGTATTATCTATTCCATTACTAGTTATTTCGTTACAGTTTACCTCTTTATTGACATACAAGGCTACCCCCCCCCCCCTTTACCTTTGTTCCGGTCTTTCCTAAACAGAACATACCCTTCCATACCTGCACTCCAGTCGTGACTACCGTTCCACCACGTTTCAGTTATTCCCACGATATCCGGTTTCAATTCTCGGACCAGGAGCTCCAATTCCTCCATTTTGTTACCTAGGCTTCTAGCATTAGTGAACAAACATCCTAATTTTTGCCGTTTGGCTTCTCTCACCTTTGTTACCCAATTCGGTAGGGACACCGTACCGTCAGTATGACGTATCGGTCTAGTATCCCTCCCCCCCCTCTTCCTTATGTCCAAACCCCTCCCTCCGGCTATATCCGTTCTTATCCCGTCGTCCTCCCTCTCAATGTTAAAGTCTGGCGTGGAGAGTGCCTGGACATCTCCCAACCGTCTCCCCCAAATTCCTAGTTTAAAGCTCTTTCGATCAGATGAGCCAGCCTCCCTCCTAGAAGTCTATTTCCTTCCCTACTTAGGTGGAGCCCATCCCGTGAGAACAGTTCTCTGTTCCCGAAAGCCTCCCAGTGGCCATACATCCCAAAGCCCTCCTTATAGCACCACTCCCTGAGCCAACTATTTATCATCACAATCCTGTCCCCCCTTTGTCGCCCTTCCCTAGGGACAGGCAGAATCCCACTGAAGATCACCTGAGCCTCGATTTCCTTAAGCGTCTTACCCAGCCTGGCATAGTCTCCCTTGATTCTCTCCAGCGAGAATCTAGCCGTGTCATTCGTTCCTACATGAAGGATGATCAATGGGTTCTTACCTGCTCCTTTTAGGATCCTTTTCAACCACAGGTCCACATCCCGTATCTTAGCGCCCAGTAGACAGCACACGCTTCTGTTCTCTGGATCGGCCCTGGTCACCGGCCTGTCCAACCTTCTCAGTAAGGAATCCCCAGTCACGTAGACCTGCCTTTGTCTGGTGACAGTGCGCTCTGCTAGTCTATCCCCCGTTCTCCCTGGTTGCAAGCTCCTTCCATTCCTATCATCCCTTGTAGTCCCCCTTAAGCCATCCTGTATCCTCCCCGGGCCCAAAGTCGGTGCTGTCTCCATCGACTCCTCCCCTCTTTCTATCGGACTAGCCGCTCTTCTCTTATTTCTTATTCACAAGAACTTGGACAACCTCTGGTTCTCTGGATTCTTAGCACAAAATAATATTCATCCATGAATTCATACTGGAAGTGCCTTATTTGCCATTTGTTACTTGTTTTCATGTTTTAAAAGTTTCAATCGTTCAAAGAGGGAACAAAAATGATAATGTGACTTAAGTGACCAACCACACAACAAGAATAACCAATGGAAAAGAGTCAAAGTGAGCAGTTTGCAAATAGCCCATACATGGAAAAATCAATTGTTAAAGCTATTAAATTGTTAAAGCTTTAAATCAATTGTTAAAGCTTTAAAACAGTGAACGTGTTCAAAGTAAACAATGATCAGTTTGCAAATAGTTTGCTAACCAAAAAGAAGAGTGAATTAATATAAATAAACATGATTCATAATTAGAGCTAATCTAATAAAAATATTTACTGAATCACTTAATGAATAGTATTTGATCAGCTAACAGAAGGCCAAATAATGCAAAATAATTATTGAATAAATAGCAAAATTAAGTGAATATATCACATATGCAATAATATTTAGCTAGCTCCATTATGAAAAAATGACTGACCTGCTCTAATAATGGCTCATAAAGAACTAGTTAGCATGAAAACCTTTGAGGTTCTTATTAATCTACAAATGCATATATGCTTTTGACATTTGAGCACTTAAAGTTCTTCTGTCTATTAACTGAGCTCTCACAAATGTGAGACCTGCTACAATATTGTTAAATCGGACATAATACATTAAAATCAGCTAAATCGTGACAAATTATTATTGTTTATAAATTGTATTGCTAGAGTAAAAATGGAGATAAAACTATTTTGCTCCCAAGAGGAACCCATGACAAGAAAGTGAATCTTTTGAAAATCAGTCGCCCCCTCGCCCCCCCCCCACACACACACATCTTCTTTAGCTTTGTTATCAGTCTATGGTAACCACACAAATTTCTGAAAACCCGATCCTGCAAAGAAAACTTCCTGGGCAGTTCCCTGCATTCACATGGATCCCCAGTAAAGTTAGCAGAACTCTGCATGGCCCCAGAAGTCTGTCCATAGAATCATAGAAATGTCAGGCTGGAAGGGACCTTGATAGGTCTGTGCTGAGGCAGGACCAAGTAAACCTAGACCATCCCTGATTGGTGTTTGTCCAACCTGTTCATAAAAACATCCAATGATATGTTGAATGATCGAATTAAATAATCATAATGTAATTAATAAGAAAAATTCAAGATGTCAAAATAATCAGCTCAATTGGAAGTGTTTAATCCGAGATTAGTCAAAGATTAACACAGCACTATACAGAATACAGAAAAAAAGGATATTTACTACTCTGTGTAAATGGTGATGAGACGGCAGTTTGATCCGTTCATTTGTAACTGGTGGAATGATGGCAGCTTATTCATTCCCAAATTAACTCCCCGAAAACTCTTTCCTTCATAGGGTGTGAGACAAAGAAATTCCTTTCTGGGGAGGGAAAAGTTACTTTCCCACAATTGATCCCACCAAGTGTTCTGTTCTTAAGATCTGTTTACCTCATTACTTATGGAGGTTTTTTTATGATATCTCAGTTTACATGATTGATAAGCTAATGGGATTTCTAATTCAGTTATTACTATTCAGAACACCTCTTGCAAGAAGCACGTCCTAACGAGTTAAAAACATTTTTCACTGGGTCATTATTTCATAAAATGAAGCAAACTTCGAAGATAACAAATATCCCTTATCAATCACACAACATAACTAGATTATAAGTACCCCTTTATCAATTATTATAACACGTTGTAGTGACAGACACTCTTTGTTAACACTAAGGGTTCCTTTCCTGAACATCTGGGCTATAAGTAAGAGCAGGGTAAAAGATTACACACATTCCATTTCTGAGTCGTGTTTCCCTTCACATACTAAGGGGCTCAGCTGAAGGATGGAGAACTTTACAGTTTTAATAGGTATAGGCAGTAAATTTATGGATACACAACATAAATAGGAATTTTGTTAACATATAAAAGAATTGTAGGTGTTTTAATATCTAGCACCAGATGGAAATTCTACAACCTCCATTGGAAGCCTACTCCAGTGTTTAACTATCTTCATAGTCGGTAAGCTTTTCTTAATATTTAACCTAAATCTCCCTTGCTGCAGATTAAGCCAATTACTTCTTGTCCTACCTTCAGTGGACATGGAGAAAATTTTATCATAGTTCTCTTTATAGTGGCTCTTAACATATTTGAAGACAGTTATCAGCTCGCCCCCTCCCCCTGCCCCCCATCTTCTTTTTGCAATACTAAACATGCCCAGTTGTTTTTAACCTTTCCTTATAGGTCAGTTTGTCTAAATATTTTATCATTTTTGTCCCTCTCCTCTGGACTCTTTTCAATTTGTCCATATCTTTCTGAAAGAATTGAACACAATATTCCTGCTGAGACCTCACCAGTGCTGCATAGCGCAGGACAATTACACTCCTGATAAAACACCCCAGAATTATATTAGCCTTTTTTGTAACTGCGTCACATTCATGACTCATGTTCTATTTGTGATCCTCTATAACCCCCAGATCCTTTTCAGCAATACTACCACCTAACCAGTTATTCTCCATTTTGTAGTTGTGTATTTGATTTTTTTTCTTCCTGAGTATATTACTTTGCACTTGTTTTTGTTAAATTTAATCTTGTTGATTTCAGACCAGGTTGTTTTGAACTCTATTCCTGTCTTCCAAAGTGCTAATAACTCCTCCTAGCATGGTGTCATCTGCAAATTTTATTAGCATACTCTCTACTCCATTATCCTAGTCATTAATGAGAATATTGAATAGTACCAGATCCAGGACCTGAGCATTCCTTCTAGATATGTGCCCCCAGTTTGACAGTGAAACATTGATAACTACTCTTTGAGTACAGTCTTACAACTGAACCATGATACCACCTGTGATAAATGAAGGGGGGGGCAGCTCTCTTTAAGGACCCAGCCAGCCACTTAGCTATAAAATCCCTCTTAGTAGCTGTGCTCTACTTGCTTTACCTGTAAAGGGTTAAAAGTCACTGTGATACATAGGTAAAAGGAAGTGAGTGGGCACCTGGCCAAAAGAGCCAATGGGAAGGCTAGAACTTTTTAAAATTGAAACAAGACTCCCCTTTTGTCTGTCTGCTGTTGTTCTTGGGGAGAAGCAGACACAGAGCAACTACGCTGTAAGAAACTTGGGGCCAGGTATGAAAAATCATCAGTATCATACCTAGAAACTATTCATTTGAAACCCCAGATATGTAAGTAGATCAGGAAATGTCTAGGAAGACTCAATCAGGTTTATCTCCTTTTATTCCTTTATGGCTTGTGGACTCTTCTGTGCTAACCCCAAATGCTTTTGTTTTGCTGGTAACCTTTAAGCTGGACCTCAAGAAAGTTATTATTGATGATTAATCCTTGTAAGTGGGTTTTTTTTTAATCTAGCAATAGCCTGAGTTTCCAGATGTAGTTTCTTTCTTTTAATAAAATTTGCCTTTTTTAAGAACCAGATTGGGTTTTTCTGTCCTAAGAAGTTTGTGCACGTTATTTAATTACCTGGTGGCAACAGCTGATTTCCTTTGTTTTTCTTTCTCAGCTCTTCCCCGGGAGGGGGAGGAGGGGGAGGCTTGAGGGTACCCCACAGGAAGGAATTCCCAAGTGCGCCTTCCTGGGTTCTCAGAGGGGTTATGCACTTGAGTGGTGGCAGAATTTACCAATTGAAGGTCAGAAAAAGCTGTAACCTTGGGAGTTTAATACAAGCCTGGAGTGGCCAGTATTAATTTTTAGAGTCCTTGCGGGCCCCCACCTTCTGCACTCAAAGTGCCAGAGTGGGGAATCAGCCTTGACACCACCTTATAGTAATTTCCTCTAGATGCATTTCCCTAATTTGCTTATGAGAATGCCATATGGGACTTTCAAATGCCTTACTAAAATCAAGATATATCACACCTACAGCTTCCCCCTATCTAGTAGGCCAGTAACCTTGTCAGGCAAGGAAATTAGGTTGGTTTGACATGATTGTTCTTGGCAAATTACTTATCACCCTATTATTCTCCAGGTGCATACAAATTCATTGTTTAAAAATTTGTTCCAGTAACTTTCCAGGTATCAAAGTTAGGCTGACTGGTCTGTAATTTCCCAGGTCTTCCTTTTTTCCCCTTTTTAAAGATTGGTACTATGTTTGCCCTTCTCTAGTCCTCTGGGACCTCACCAGTCCTCCATGAGTTCTCAGAGATAACCACTAACGGTTCCAAGATTGTTTCAGCTAGTTCCTTAAGTTCCCTAGGATGAATTTCATCAGATCCTGCCAATTTGAATACATCTCACTTATCTAAATATTCTTTAACCTGCTTTTTCCATATTTTGGCTTGTGTTCCTTCCTCCTTGTTGTTAATATTAATTGTGTTAAGTATCTGGTCACAATATACCTTTTTAGTGAAGATTGAAGCAAAATAGGTTTTAAATACCTCAGCCTGCTTGATGTCATCCATTATTAGCTCTCAATCCCAGCTAAGTAGAGGACCATGTGATTCTTCTTGCAGGAGTGTGGCGGGCCAGATGCCAGCTCTTGCCAAGGCTGCAGGCATTAGCTAAGAATTGATAAACGCATAGCTGGAGACCGGACCAGTTTATTTATGTGTTAGTGTTGCTCAAAATAGGTATTAGTCTTATAAGAATGTATTTAGTGTTTCAGACAAAAAGCAAAATTTCTGTTCAGAAATGTCTGTACATTTGGTTTAAATATTTTTGATCAAAATGAAATATTTCAGTGTTCCTGAATCAAAATGTTTAGTTCCAGCTCAGTTCAACATTAAACTGGGGCCTCCTGAACAATCCTGGCCCCTCCTGTTCTGTGGGCCAGGCTCCCTGGCCAGACTACATCTTCCCTGATGAATCACAGCCGTATGAGTCCTATGATACACCGCAACAGGTCACAATGCGTTGAGATTGTGGTGCACAATGGAAGATAAAATCTGGCCAGGGTGCCTGGCATACAGGAGAAATTGGGAGCATGTCAAACTAACTCCAAAAACTAAGCAATTCAAGTCAGTTCAATAAATGAAAATATTTCTGTTTAGGTCAACCTGTCACAAAATATTCCATTTCAGTTTTCCCAGTGGATTTTTTAAGTTTTGGCTGAAGGCTTTTGATTTGGGGGCTTTCGACAAAAAAAATCAAAATTTTCCATGGAAAAAATAATTCCCAGCCAGTGCTACTCTTGGGCTCTCTGAAGCCTAAATTAATGAGGCCAGGTCTACACAACACACTTATATCGGTATAACCACATCGCTCAGGGGTGTGAAAAATACACACTCTTGAGTGATGTAGCTATACCAACCTCACTTTCCCCCGCACTCCCGTGTAGACAGTGCTGTCGGCGGGAGAGCTTCACCTATTGACATAGCTCCTGCCTCTCACAGAGGTGGATTAACTACGCCGATGGGAGAAGCTCTCCTGTTGGCATAGGACCATCTTCACTTAAGCATTGCACCTGAGCCAATGCAGCATTGTAAGTGTAGACCTGCCCCAAGGAGCAATAAATTGTCTCTGCCTTCCACTAGTGATGACCCAAACCAGAACCTCAGTTGTAAACCCGGCAACTCATGACCAACTTGCCTCACTCACTCATAGATAACTTCACAATCCAACCAAACAATAACACTGCCAGCTGTCTCTTCAGTTTTCCACCCCCCACCACCCGCTTTGCAAACACAGTGAGAGTG
Source organism: Platysternon megacephalum (assembly GCA_003942145.1). NCBI lineage: Eukaryota > Metazoa > Chordata > Testudines > Platysternidae > Platysternon > Platysternon megacephalum. Next base: position 7,793,656 of record QXTE01000073.1, read on the forward strand.
CATGCAAAACTTTTGGCACCACTCTGCCTGCTAACGACTACAAACTGAAGCACCTGTTTGTTAGACATGCCCAGCTGTGTGTATGCCAGCCAACAGAGAGCCATCCATCTGCAGAACACTCCAATGCCAGTTCCTTTACTTGGAATGAGTTGAAAGCATCCCTAAGAAAATATTCACCACACAACTAAAATCAAATTTTCCTTCTTGATATCTTCTTTTTTCTCTCCCTGGTATTTTGAACTTCTCCGTTTACTTTTATTATAAGCTCGTAAACTTGGCAGAAACAAGCTGTGATTTTTATCACCTTTAGAACTTTCCGTGCTTTTTTATAATCAACATAGAGGGAAAAGGGATAGAAAAGGGGGTATGGAAAAGAATATAGAGATGCAGCAATTCCAGAAAAAGTATATATAACACCAAGTCAAAATAAATGACATAAGAATCACATACAGGGAAATTCCAACAGGATAGGAGATAGAGGGGGGGGAAATCAATCCTCGTACTTTTTATTCTAAAGCCTCCATTATGCAAACCCTTTGGTGGTAAAATAACTACTCAGATGAGTAAAGTTACTCCTATCTGTTTTGCCAGATTGGCCCTAAAACTATACTAACTTCCACTTTCCTTCTGTATGAAATTCAAGCTCCTTATGTTCAAAGCTCTCTGTTACTTCACCCTGCTTATATGTCTGCCTTTATCTCCTCCTGCATTTCCTTCTGCTTCCTATGATCTGTGCATGTTTCCTTGCTTCACGTCCTTAGTCCATGCTTTCTTTCATACACGAGAAATGGCTTCCTATCTATTATACACCAAGAGACCTCTCTCCCCCTACTCAAAACAATCCGCACCTCTTCATTAAGATGTGATAGCTAGAGTCGTCATGTCTCACAATATGTGCCTTCTATTCTGGTTGGTAGTGTTTGCGTTTGTCTTTAGATTTCTTTGGGCCAGGTGCCTGGTATTTGGCAGAGACCAATGCAGTCTGGCTGTGTGTACGCTTATACTACTCTATCAACGATACAAACGATGTACTGTTTATACAGTGCTGTGGGTGCTCACAACACTCTAGAGTGGGTGATGTGCCAAAGGAAGAATAAGGCATTAACATGGGATTTTTTGTCTTTTGAAAGGCTACCAATCTAAACAACTCAGTTGGCTTGATTTTTCATTCAGCCATGCTGCTTAAACCAGGAATAGCTCCATTGATTACTATTTATTTGTATTACAGAAGCTGCTGGAAGTCTCAACGGAGAGCAGGGCTCCACTGGGGTCAGTAAGAGACAATGCATGCCGAATCGGTGACCCTCTAAATAGACAAGACAGACAAAGTGGAGAAGGGGAAACAGAGCTACGGAGACATTTTGTGACCTGTCCAAGATGACGTAGCAGGTCAGTGGTAGAGTCAGGATTAAATCCCAGGTTTCCTGAAACTCAGATCAGTGCATTATCTACTGGACCACGCTGTCTCCCTATCATAGTGCAGTGATGGCAGTGTCAAACCAGTGTCATTCCGAAGAATCAAGCCCCTTTTGTTTCTATCAGCTGACTCTTCAAACTCATGTTTTTATCTGTAAGGACATGAAAATACAATAGCCTTTAATGTAAAGCTCCAGCTCTCCTCATTCGTAGAAAACCCATTTCTCTTGTCATTCAAGAGTAGCTGGCACTCAGACTGTATAGCTGGGAGTAATTTACATGCTGGAAGCTGAGGAGTGGCTGCTCCCATAGCAAAGCAGTGTAAAAGGCACCCCAGGCTGGAGAATGTAGGAGACACAGCTGTTCACCAATCCGGATTGTACCCTGGGGAATGTCACAACGGGACTAAACATGGCTGTAATGTGTAGATGATTGGACTAGGACTGGAGCCTGAGATCTGGGATCCCCACCCTCACAGGATTGCAGAGCTTGGGCTCCAGCCCAAGCCCAAGCATTTACACAGCAATATTTCAGCTCTGGAGCCTGAGTCTCATGAGCCAGAGTCAACTAACCCAGGCCAGCCACAGGTTTCATTATCACTAAGAAAACATAGCCTCTGGGGCTTAGGCGCAAGATAGGCATCCAGATGCCTAGAGTGAGGCATTCTCACATGCCAAGGGGCAGAAATTTAGACATCTAGGGAATTTTGTTGGTGACGATGTGAGTTTAGGCACTTATAGGATTAAGCAGCAGAGGAGCAGGGGTTTGGAGGATCTCAGTGACACCCCTATTTTCAATGTAGGTGCCTAAAGTAGGAGTTAGGTACCTAAGCCCTTTTGTGAATCTGGGCCTGCAATAATACAAATAATAAATAATAATATGTTGCCTATTTTAGGAAAAAAGCCTAGTGAGAGATTATGTGCACCAGGTGATATTCTCTCAGTGCAGGATTCACAGCACTATCCCTTTCTTCCACCCTCCCAGCAGAGGGGCAGAGATACAGAATACAGAATCACAACATCTCCCCTAGATTCACATAGCTATCTGCACCCCACAGCAGCAGGGGTTGTGTGCTCCAGATCATCTCATTAGTCTAGCCCGTTTGTTAAGTATGCTCTAGCCCCCACCTTGAGCTGTTGTGCCTGATTCATTGGGTGTGGCAGATGCTCTAGTGATAACAGACACGAAGGCTGGAGTTGAACAGAACCCAAGCTCTGTTGAGCCGTTGCACGGTTACAGCTGGTAAGAGCTGGAGAGAGATGTCAGGGCTGCAAATTGGCCATGAACTAAAGGAGAGAAGGCTGAGGCAGATGGAGGCCCTGCTAGATGAGCCAAGAGAATAAATGGGGGAGATCTCCTGCCAATCAACAAGGCTGGAGCACGGAACTGGGGGACCAAGTCATGCCCAATGCTAAATTGTTTCAGTACATATCAGGGGGCTTCAATTATCTTCTATTAGAATCAGAGACTTTTAGGTTAAAAAAATCACACTCAGTATTTTTTTAAACCACATTTCCTTAGCTGTGTTACAAAGCATTCTTTAGTTATCAATACAAAAAAATTTTTTAAAGTCTATCTTACTCATCGTTGGTTTCTGCTCCTTGTTTACCCTTCATCATTTCTTTTCAACTTGGACAATGAAAGTGAACTAGTCATTTTTTATTTTTCCCTGTACTTAGCTTCCAATCAATTTCCATGTCAGTGTCTTATGTAATAACTCAATGCTGCAGTGTGTGGATCACACAAGTTCGGAGCTAGATGCAGAAATTACTGGATGAGATCCTTGGGCGTGTATTTTGCAGGTCAGATTGGATGATCACCGTGGTTCCTGGCATCCTAAAAAAAATCTATGAATGGAAGCTGCAGGAGGAATGTTTATTTTATTGTTTTTAAACCCTGTTTCCCTTGGGATTAAAATATGTTTGTGGAAACCTGTCTAGTGATATTACTGTAAAAGTTTATACATTCAGAGCATTAGTACAGGGACAAACTAAACCGGGTATTTTTACTTGACAAGTGGGCCAACACTGTGCTAATCCCCTTGGAATTCAACAATTATAAAATGCCACATAGGTGTCAAATGTATTCCAAAGGGAATATCACCTCCTACTCCTCTTCTGCGCTAGTTGAGTACAGACAGAGAAGGAGGAAAATAAAGGTTACCACTATCCCATGAGGGGAGAGGTATGCCTTTCTCCTAGGTGTGGTTTATTGAAAACTCTTAAAATTGTGATCTATCACTTTAAATTCTCAGGGAGTTTCCTTGGTGTTTTAGGGAGCACCTTAATTTTGCTCTCTCTGTTTTTGGGTTCTTATGCGTAATTCTCAATTCTAAGAAATAAAGTCGTGCTATGTTGCAGCCTTCCAGCAATAGTAGTTTATGTTTTTATTTAACTTCTCTGTGTATATGCTGTGAAACATAACATCAGGCTTCCTGCAGCTGGGTCAAAAATAACTAGGCCAGTCTTAATACAGCTGCACCCAACTGAGAGTGAAGATTCTGCTGTCAAAAGACACCTGTCTTTTGTCAAAAGTTTCCAGTGCCTCCAGGAATTGTGCAGAGTAAAGGCTAGGCCAAAGAAAGGCTTTGCAGGAGAAGAGATTATCTTTGGCCAGGTGAGCTCTCAGTGGGTCTCCATTTGTAGATAAGTTTAAAATGTCCACATCTTCAAAACAATAAATGGGGATTATCCAAGCTATTCACTTAGAGCCAAAAACTGACACCCTTTCTCACTCTGTATGGCTCCCTTACTCCGTGAGTATCTACACTGAAATCCATGGGACTACATGTGTAGTAATCTCAATGCGAGTAACAGCAGCAGCCTCTTCCCCATAATCATTAATGGAAGCCAAGTCATTCAGACTCATCCAACACATACACACATCTGTAAGTATTCTTAATGTCCATCCTTATGGCCTTCCTGTTAATGAAATGATGGGTTTTTATTCTGTCTGTTTGGATGGACCTCCCTACCTTCTATTCCTAGAGCAGTTTCTGATTTAGGGCAGGGGAGCTGGAAAGAATCTCCAGGGGGATGGAGAAGACCCCTCAGAAGGACGAGAGATAGTGGTAGGGCATCTGGAGAAATTAGAGGAGCAGCAAATTCCCATCAACAGCATATAGGTGCCAAATTGACAACTTCAACTTTAGCCACTCAAAAATTGGGTTCCAGAGTGGTGCCGTGTTAGTCTGTATCAGCAAAAAGAACAAGGAGTACTTGTGGCACCTTAGAGACTAACAAATTTATTTGGGCATAAGCTTTTGTGAGCTAAAACCCACTTCATCGGATGCATGCAGTGGAAAATACAGTAGGAAGATATATATACACAGACAACATGAAAAAATGGGTGTTGCCATACCAACTCTAATGAGACTAATCAATTAAGGTGGGATATTATCAGCAGGAGAAAAAAAACTTTTGTAGTGATAATCAGGATGGCCCATTTCCAACAGTTGACAAGAAGGTGTGAGTAACAGTAGGGGAAAAATTAGCATGGGGAAATAGTTTTTACTTTAGGTAATGACCCATCCACTCCCAGTCTTTATTCAAGCCTAATTTAATGGTGTCCAGTTTGCAAACTAATTCCAATTCTGCAGTTTCTCGTTGGAGTCTGTTTTTGAAGTTTTTTTGTTGGAGTATTGCGACTTTTAGGTCTGTAATTGGGGATTTTTTTTAATGCACATGTAAATAAGTTCCACTTGAAGTTAATTGGTCCACTTTAACACTAAATATGTTATATTCATTATGGCTCTAACCCAGTTTGAAATGCATTAGTATTCAGTTTTAAATGCTTAATCACTAGAATGTTCAATTTAAATTCTTTCAGTAATCTACTCTGCTAAATTTCAAGTTGATGTAAATGTCAAAAGCAAAAGACAGAAATGTCTAATTAGCTAAGTACCTAAATTGTTGCACTTCCTTTTCAAATAATAAGTGAACTTATGTAATACTTGCTGTAAGAGGGTACAGTATAGATAAGGATACCTTTAAGGAAATAGAAAATAGTTTGTGATAATTTCATGGCTTTGATTATAATGAATGTATGTACGTGAATTACTGCTCTCTTGTGGCCAGTCTGCAAAGGGTTTACAATAAACCTGTGCCTATTTACATGCGGTCTGTTATATTTGGACTGCCATCCCAAAACCAATCCACACTTTGCTAATTCATATCTTCCCTAAAAAATTATTTCTGCTGCAAAGCCACAGTAAACAAATTAAACAAGAGGCTATATTTTTTTTAAAAGCTTATGGTCCATTGTGTAGATGTACACAAACTGACCAAAGTCGTCACATAAATCTCTTTATGTACCTCTGTCTTTCCCATCCCTATCCTCTCTTGTTTGTTTGTTCTTTCCCTCACTGTGTCATCTTTAAACTAGAAATGTGGATTAAATCAATCTTTAAATGAGACTGGAAGATCTTCAGGGCAGGAGGCCTTGTATATTTGTTTTGTGTGGAACAAGCTATTAATAATAATAATAATAATCACTTGCAACCACTAATAAAGTTTGCCTTTTAGTTCCATGATAGAGGACTAAGTGTATGGAGCACAAGGTCAGATGTATAAAATCTAAACTTTTTTTTAAAGTACTTTAATTACATTATAAGCAAGTAAACATTATAGATGAAAGAAAGTGCATGATCAGGGCCAAAGTTCCTTCCTATTCTCATTATTGTTCTGCCTGAATTTATGGTGCCTGCCATTAAAATGTCAACATTTAGCAAAAGCTACCACACCACAGCAGCTGAGATGTTGCAGTGATTTTAGCTGTTAGGGACTACTGTGATGTCTTAGGTACCATTGCAAATGATTTCTTAATGGTGACCACTGTACATCTGAGTAAGAGTAACATCATATTTCTATGAGATATAATGCAAGCAGGGGTGGGAAAAATTGTACTGCCTATTTCAAACCCCCTACAAACACCATAGCTTTAAATACTGGCCTCAGACTCACACATTATTAGATTCACATTCTGCTAAGTAAAGACTGTGAACATAAAGGAAAGGAGGCAGAGTGGAAAATGACGAATACAAGAAGTGTGGATATAAGAGAGAAGATGAGAATAATTAAACAGAGTATGTCAATGTTCAAGGTTTTCAAAAAGTCACTAATGATTTTGGGTGTCCAATCTGAGGCACCTTATAGGAGCCTGATTTTCAAAAGGTGCTCAGCACCCATCCCCTGATGTTCGGGGCCAAGTAAGCTGTTTCAAAAGGAGCATCTAAAAATTGAGGCATCCAAAATCACTAGTCACTTTTCAAAAGGTTGGCCACACAAAGTACCCACCTGTGCCAGCCTAAAAGGTGTATGGGTGAAGAGGGCCATTCTAGCCCTCATACTGCTTGACGTATTGATTCACTCTTGTTGCCTCCTCCTTTCATAATCCCTTGCTGTGTCGTCTACTCTTATTGATATTGTTTTCATTTAGGCGCAGATCTTGCAATCTCTTCCACATGGGGATACTCTGTGCAGATTCCCATTTTACTATCTGGGTCTTAATTGCAAGCTCTTTAATGTACGGAATAAATAGCAGTATGTAAAGCAATGGGCACATCTTAGGTACTGCATAGGTAATAACAACCATACAGAGCACAGGCTTATCCTCAGCTAGTAAAATATGCTGGTTTGTTTTAAAACTCAATGTCTATTGAAAAACAAAAATGGGCCAGATCCTCAGCTGGTATAATCTGACATAGCTCCACTGAACTCATTCTCTGATTTAAATCAACTAAGGGTCTGGCCTCATGTGTTTAAATTACAAGGAGTTGTGAACTCAAATAAGTTATGTGAACCCAAAATGTAGATCAACAATTTCACCAAATCTTAAACCCTTCACCCAACTATAGCCCTGAATTCTATTCCATATCTATTGCACGTGATTTAGCTGATGTGTTGTGATTACAGATTTATCACAGAGTGTGCAATTAAAATCCAGTAGCCACCTTTAAAACCTATTACAGTGATCGCTGCATCAAGTATCTTGTTGTAAGTCATGTTTAAAGAATACTTTGCTAATTAAAAAATGTACAAAGTTTGTATTATAGCTAAATTCCTTAAGAATTCCATGAAAGCAAAAGAAAAACCAAGAAAACTGTGATAATGTGCATGATATGAATAATGACTTATGGTAAGATGGGAGAGAAAATAGTAATTAATAATTCTGTATTATGAGGAGTAGGCTTTCCAATTACTGCAGTGTCATAAACATAGGAAGCTAAATCATTCATGATATTCAAATGAATACTTCTGGTATATGTCTGACAACTAAGGGCCCAACTCTGCAGTCCCAATTCTGGCAAAACTCCCATTAGTTACAAAGGAAGTTTTGCCTGGGCGGGGCCAATTTCATTAAGTCTCTAGGGTCACTGATCGCTAGGTTAAACAAAGGAACAACAGACAGGTCCAAACTTTCCCAAACTTGTTGGTTAATGAAGGCCCCTTATTTCCTAAAAAAGTGTGTGTGTGTGTGTGTGTGTGTGTGTGTGTGTGTGTGTGTGTGTGTGTGTGTGTGTGTGTGTGTGTGTGTGTGTGTGTGTGTGTGTGACTTCTGGGTCATAATATCACATTTCTGTCATTTTTTCTAAAGGAACAGAAGATCGGGAAAAGTAATCAGTTTGTTAGATTTCACTTGAGAAGAAAAAAGTAAAACACTTTTTTTACCCATTTCCCCCTCTTTGTCTACTAGGTGTCCCCACCTAGTGTCTGCAGTTCCCTGACAGAAGCTGTATCCTGTTTGAAAGGAAGTGGAATCTGACACCTGTAAAGAGGGTGATCTCCCACAGCTGATAGGATCCATCCCCACCAAGTGAAAACCCAGAATTAGTATATAGTTTGCCTTGGACTGTCATTAATATTGGAAATGTAGTTGGGGAGCAAACACTTTAATGAGGGATAGAGCAATAGGATGTTTCAGAAATCAAATAAGCTCCCATAGAAAATATTCTTAAAACCCACAAAACCAAATCCTCTGCTGTGCTAAACCAGCATATCTTCCTTGACTTCAGTGGAGCTATGTCAACACCAGCTGAGGATCTATCCCATAATGTTCAATAGAGAATGATACATTTTGAATATTTTTTTTAACAATCCTATAGAATTCCACAACAGGGGATGTAATTGTCTATTATGTTCTGGTGGATGGCATAAAGAACCTGTAGAAAAGTTTTCATTTTCTGTTTATTTCTATAGACCTTTTCCACAAGGGTAAGAACAAAGCACAACAAATATACTACAGAAATGTCACTATTATTATTATGCAAAGGAGGTATCATACACTGACCTGTGTGTATAAAGAGACACAATTAAAAAGTTCAAAAGCAACCATACAAAGAAGGATAAAATACTACAGTGGTTTAATTCCAATAAGTAACAGCACTTGGTGAACCTTGGAACATGAAGGGACTTTGATTCTGACAAGCTTAATATGCAATATAAAGACTAAAAGATACAGAGCTTTCCCTAGAAAATCTTGCAGGACATGTAGAGCTGTTTAATACAGAAAAATAGACAACAAGGCAAGCAATAAGGATTTATTTACAAAGGCTAACAAAATGAATCAAAGAAATTACCCTTCTGGCTAATGTACATTCAAAACACGAGGTTAACAAAGGGGAAGGAAGCTAAAACTAATGATGTATGTCTTAACTACAGACATAGATGCCCAGAAAATGTCTCCTAAGAAACGAACAACGTTTTTTAAGCCCAAAAAAATAAGTCCCAATACAGGAGGAATTATGATTTTGTATGAGCAGGTCAAGAGTCACTATAAAAGGCTCAAATCAGAGAGAAACAGAGAGAGAGATAAGAGAGGAGATTAGGCAGAAGACTACTACTACCGTGGACCTCTCTTCAGTTATATCTGTCATTCTTCCTTGGATTTATTCCATCTCTCTCAGGATATAGTGATAAACTCTATGGTTCTGCAAAGATAAAAATTCTAAAACCCTTTTTGTGACATTCCCCATAAAGTCTTCACTGCTATTTTTAACCCGAATTAAAAACACACCCTTTTTTTGCAGGGAAGATGTATCTTCACTTGCAGCAGTAGTAGAAATGGTCTGCAGCTGGCCCCAGGATTGGGGGAATATAAATGTGACATAATGGGATCTTTCTCTCCCCACCCTTCCCCTAGTCTTGCACAGAGCACAGTTGGGCCAGCAATTGGGAGTATTTCATTTTATGAGATAAAGTTATTTTACATTTTTGGTGCAGACCCCTGGGCAGGGTAAAGTAATAGGGGCACTTTCTAAATACAATTATTGCTCATGATTTTCAAAAGTAACTAGTGGTTTCAGTGCCTTGATTCTGAGTGTCGAGCGGGGGCAACTTGAGATGCCCCAAAGGACCAAGATTTTCAGAGGGCAGGTTCCCAGCACTTCCTGAAAACCAGGCTTCTTTAAGGTATCTTAAATTGAGCACTCAAAGCCATTAATCACTTCTGAAAATCTTGGGCATTTGTTTCTCACTGGATGTGGTATGATTAAAACAACATAAAACAGCCATCTTAGCTTACTGTTACCAGCAGTAAAGTAAAGATACAGTGGTCAGGGGTCAGCAACGTGTCTGTACACAGACAAAAGTGTCTGTGGTAAAAATGTTGAGGTCCATGGTAATTTTTCAAGAAACGTTGAATGACTGAATGACATAACCCCCGCAACGTCTGTCACTAAGTATGGTAATTTTGTCAAGTGTCCGTCGTGCAACATGGTGATGCTGACCCCTGACAGTGGTCTAAAGTCCTCACTCAACTTTTACTTCAGTGCGAGTTTGCCTGAGAACTGCATAAAAAAAAAGTAAGGACCCTCGGGCTATGTTCAAAATATAAACGAGTTTTTAGATAAGGTTCTCTTGAGTTATCTATTCCTGTCTGAGGACACTGGAGGAGGTAGGAAGTAGGAACATGTGGCATTACGCTTGGCATGTTTCTCAGCCTAATTTGCTGAAATTTATGAGTGCATAACAAGTGAATTTATCAATTTTTGGCACAGCAAACATTACAGAATAAGCCTGAGTAATATTCAATCTGCTTTGTTTTATGGAGCTCTTTATAGAATTGACACGTAGCACACAAGTACACTGTACATCTGCACAGATGCTTGCATTCATTTTACTCCTCTCTTTGCAGCATCAGTGATGTGAACCCAGATCAGAATGCAAATAATTTATACTGGAGGGGTGGGGGAGGAAGCAAATTTCAGAAATGCCGCACCAACCTTCCACTTTAAATCAAAGCATAAATGGCTTGCACATGTACTGTCTCCAGCAAACAAAAATAACCATCTGTTGAAACACCACAAAGAAAAACTCTTTCCAAAACAACAAATTATTGTTGTATTTATATTTCCCCTGCAGTATTTCTCAGCTGATTAAAATTAAGACCCTAATCAACACTGAGCACATAACATCACTGTCAGTTAGCAGAAAGTCTGTTCACTTATTTGCCCTGTCTGATTGCTTGAACTAATGATTTAATATTTTTTGTAGGCCATCAAATAGTGCCAAAAATTCTCCCTCTGTATTTCTCCAGAGCCCAGTATGGCATTGTTTACAAATAGTGTTGTACTTCGCTGATTCAATAACCCTGTAATTTGTTCCACTGTGCAGCGTGGCATGACTTCCTTGTCATTTCTGTAAATGAAAGAGATATTGGTGTTTGTGTTATTTTTTTTAGCCTCACGCTTAAATTGTTGGTTTTATTTTTTCCCAGTAGAAACAGCTAAAGATAGAGAAGTTGTAGAAATTGTTCCTTTATTGTATTATCTATCTTTGGGCTTGGTATTAGTGCCCATCATGGTAGTATCTGAGCCCCTATACACTGTAATGCCATTTTCAACTCTAACGTTAACAGGATAATATTTACTTATTGGTACATCCCAAAGTCTTCTATCAACTACACTGGCACTACTTCAGTGATTTTTGCATGGTAACTGGACTCTAATATCAGGCCAGATGGTCCCAGCTACTTTCCTGAGTGAAGGGGAACCAAATCACGTGGAGCTAAACACTCTGATATCATAGTGAGAAACTTGGTATAAAATCCTAGATAGACAGACACATCTGGCTGAGGGAAGAAGAAAGAGAAAGGGGTGGAATGTTGGCTCTGTGGCATTGTCCCGCATGGTATCTAAGTGCCTAGGACCACTTGATCTCATTTCTTTTCATTCATGTATTCATGTCATTGTGGGTGGGGTAGGAGAGGTGAAGACTGCTCGGTGGGACGTTGTCACTGTACTTCCATGGAGGCCAGGAGAACAGTACTCAGGAAAAGGGCCTTCAGGTGGCTGCTCTTGAGCTCAGTGGTTCTCTTAAGATCTGTGTGGGTCCTTCCAAGTTTCCCATATAGCTTGGGGGAAATCTATGGGTCAGGGACTGAACAGTCTGACAATTTGACAGCAAATGTCACCTCTGATGGAACAATTTGATGGAAAGTCCACAAGCACAGGGTGCTTCCAGAATCTCCTTTCCCCTTCATGGATTTTTATGTGCAGGGCATGCTACATAGTGTCTACCATACCACGTGTTGTGCAGTAATTGTAGTGCAAATTGTACTCGCCATGTATGGGAAACCCCATCGCCACCAAAAGCATACTGATTTTTCTGTTACACTGGAGCTGTCTACAAGGGAGCTGGAAGGTGTAAATGCCAGCTTGAGGAGACATACCCTCGCTAGTTCTGGTTGAGCTACCACACTAAAAACTGAAGTGTAGCCGCAGCAGTGCAAGTGGTGGGCAGGGCTGGACGCCCTGATTACGTACCTATGGTATTGGACAGGATTATACTTGGGGCACTTAGCCCCTCCCACCAGTCACGCTGCCATAGCTGCACATCCTAGCCTGCTCTGTACTGTCTTCCCCACAGCAGCCCATAGTTCAGGGGAACTTGCTGGGGTCAGGAAAGGATGATTTCCAGGCAACAGAAGTGGTAGCCAGCTATTATCTGTCTGTAACAAAGCCCATAGAGGCCATGACAGCCAGGGCTCAAGTTACAGCATCCCTCAAGACTGCCCTAACTGCACTGGGAATTGGATCAGCCCTTGGGCAGCCCTAGGATAGGAAAGGTGCAAGCTGCGTCCCTTTGGTCCATGTGATGACCACCATCTTGGCCAACACTGGGGATTAAAGCGGGGACCTCTTCAGCTAAAAGCATGAATCACTGCAGCTTGAGCTGGAGATTCAGCCTCTCAAGCTGAAGCAGACCCACAGCCTCTGTGGATTGGGACCGAGACGTTAACACACACTGACCTGTGGGTTATGAACTCCCTCTGGACAGAGAAACTTTTTCTCTGAGCATCTGAGGCCCACAGCAGTTCAGCTACTGAACAAGCCTCACTTAGGTGATGACTGGCACAAGGGGACTGAACCATAAGCTGAACAGATACATCTCTGCTGCTTGAGCTTAAGAGCCACACTCTAGACGCTGGGGTTCTAACAGACTCATGTCTTCTGCAAATTGGGCACAAGTTGGCCATGTAACATTCTCACCAGATTGCTACATCTGTGCCAGGCTCTGCACTGGAGCAGGGATGAATCTGACCTGTACCCCCTATTTAGCATGCTAAGGACCAGCACTCTGCAGCAGCTCCCTCTATGGTAAATGAGTGGGCAGCTGGAAGCTGTGGGGTGAAGCCAGAGGATTTGCAAGAGTGCAGGTCGACTGGCCAAAATCCCCTATGTACCAGGAATTTGATTTGCACGGTAATTCACAACAATGTGAAAGACTGATAGCAAGAGTGACTTGGCTACTTCTGAATATATTGGCATAACTGGAGAGTTAATTCATTTTGTTTACTGTAGTTTTTACATGTTGTGATCAACACAGAACATTCTCCAACACTGCCTAGCAATTCAAATCTATCCAATATCAAATCCTTTTCTTTGTTTACAAAAAAATAAGGTGCTTGCAATCCTGTTATATCCACATGCTCCCCGACTATATATTTAGACGGCTTTTAATTCCGCTAATGTTTTTCAGATAGTTTCCAAAAATTGTGTCAACAGGTTCTGACTGGCTGCGGTACAGATGGAAACTTTGTGAGTCTCCCAAACACTATGATGGTCATATTTTATTGAAGAATACAGCTAAAAAAAGGCAAGGAGTAGCAACTTGTGTCTCCTTAAAATAAACAAACCTTCATACTCATTCCTGTTCTGGACAACTTGCAGAGGCACTCTTCTAAATCAGATGATATCTCCAAATACCTTCCCAACCCTGGATTCTTCAAACTCATACACTTCGTGGCACACAACTCAAATACATTTGAAAGTGGAGAGAAAACTGAAATGTGACCTGCCTCTTCCCCTAAATTCAAGAAAACTCAAAGAGAGAGTGACTTAATAAAACTGTTGTTATAAGCAGTCGTTTGGAAGTTTATATTGTGATTTACATAAATTCATATTCAGTGATCTCTCAGCTTTTCTTTAATACAAACAAGCAAGTTTTGTCAAGTGCTCAGGGATAGCTATGCTGTGATGGGTGCTAAATAAATGCAAATTTTTGTTGTGGTTGTTATTTGCTCCCTTTTCAAAGACTGCCTAGAGCTCTTACAAGGAGCATTTTTCCTTCAAAAACTCATTTTAACTTAAAGCTCTTTTTGATCTATGCCTCCCTTAACCAACCGAGTGTTTTAAGGAGTAAGGAAAATTTTCCAAAAAGGTACCCCGGAGCTGCATATGCAAAATAAAAGGGTCTCAGAAAACGTGTAGACTTTTATGAGTTTTGTGTGTGTGTGTGTGTGTGTGTATGTATAGAAATTGTAGGATTGGGGCTCAAGCATCGCATGGCATTACTTTTTCTGTGGCTAATAATTACAATCACTATTTAAGAACCCAAATGAATGTTTAATATAATCAGGGCCACACATTAATATAATCAGAGCCACACAAATTAATATAATCAGGGCCACAAATTAACCTACGTCCAGTCTTGAGATGGCACAGTGTGTACTTCTCTTCTGCAACAGATCGCATCTGAAGAGAGTACAAAAGGGCAGTTACTTCCAGCAGGTAGAAAGATTTGTAAAAATTTAAAGGTGCAGTACACAAGAAAAAAAGTCCTACAGTTGTATAGCTACATACCACATCCCCTCGGAGGAACAGCATGCAGGGTGCTTCCAAAGATCTGAGGTGTACAGTCACTCACCTCCCTTGTGTTACCTCTGCAAATCCTTCCCCCCTTTACCTACACAGGGGGGAGATACATTACCCCTATATCATTTATCACTATTACTTTTAGAATTAAGGAGTGCCACATATATGATTGAGTGTAAATGGAACACTACAACATTAAAACAGAGTGGAAACTACCCCAGAGTAATTTCCACCCCCTCTTAACTTCCACAGCTGCATTTACCCAGGGTTGTGATGTGATGATTGCATATTGTGTGCAAATTGTACATGCTCTAGAAGCCTTGCTCCCTACAGAGCACAGAAAGTAATAACTAAGGAGATTGGGAGAAGGTCTGCGAGCCCTGCAATGAGTGATAAAGTGGGATTTAGTCATTTTAAAAGACATTTCCATGTATTTACCAACCAAGGTTTCATTTTGTTTGTTGAATTGAGTTAAGAAAGCTCCTAAAAATCTCAGATTTCTGGTAATTACTAGAGATGAACTCAAACTATATCCCCATCTCTGTGCAGGTTTGAAATCTGAAGGCAGATGTGGATATGAATTTTCCTAAACCTCTGCTCTCCACCTCCCATGGGTTGAAACAAATCCGAACATCCAAACACTTTCACACCTCAGTGTGTTCAAACTCCAGATGTGAATTATGTGGTTTAAGCCCGTTCCTGGTAATGATCACAGATAAAGTCACTTTGCTAGGTTTGAATTTAAGTGGCTTTCCCCATTTAGTAGCAGATTGCATTCTATAATCTCCATATTACAAGGACCTGTGCTCAATTTCCATTGACACAGTATTAGTATTTAAAAATCTTTATTTTTTCAAAAACCTTTTAAACTATTTGGCAAAAATGGTCTTGTGGAGAATTTCTTTTAAAATAAAAGCTATATTTTCCATTCAGGAATCTGTTTAAACCTATTTGGAGCATTTAAAACACACTAGTATGTTGCTAGAATGGTAATTTTGATCTCACACAATTTAGCTCTGCCTCTGACAATCACAAAACACAGATGCTAGAAAATAAAATTAGTAGAAGTGTGAAGCATTTATCAATATGTTATCAAACTAGCTGTTAACTGTTTGAAGCCAGGTGCTGGCAGGTACACAGCTGCTGGAGGTTTTTGCTCTCTGTGAGATGTAGAACTGAGATCATGTCTATTCATGATCATTTAAAATTCTGTGCTTGACTTTTAGGGCCCAAAGAGGTATGCCTTTGCACTCATGCTAAACATGCCTACTTGTGCACATTCATCTGGGTACATGTGTGCAAATCACTGAGCCATGCATGTGTGGGGCTGTGTTAGAATCAAGCCACATTTTTGATAATAGTGTTTATTTTTGCATCCTAGTAGCACATTTAAAATGTTGTCATATTGTGTGTTTTGTTCAATTTAAAATTGGAAGTGCACTTCCAAACTGCCCATATCAATCCATGCCTCTATGAGGGCTGAAAATGTGATACCTCACATGAGAGCAGGGATGCTAGCCTTAGGCCAGGTCTACACTATAAACTTACATGGGTAAAACTACGTCGCTCAGGGTTGTGAAAAAATGTGAAAAAACCCTGAGTTATACCCACCCAATCCCCTGTGTAGACTGTGCTATGTCAACGGGAGGGCTTCTCCTACCAATATAGCTACTGCCTCTGGCTGAGATGGATTAACTACGCTGACTGGAGAAGCTCTCCCTCCAACGTACTAGCAGCTTCACTGAAGCACTACAGCGGCCGCTGCAGCGTTTTAAGTGTAGACCTGCCCTCAGTGTCCCTGTCAAAGTCCAGCTGGAGTAATGACTTTCTCTCTAGCTTCTGTTCCCTGTTTCCAGTAGGAGACAAGCTTCCTCCCTTCCTCCCTGAAGCCGAGTGCTAATGGCAGAGAACAGCTGCTAGATTCCACTTTTATGACAAGTCCCTATGTAAGCTCTTTGGGACAGGGATTGTCTTTTTGTTGTATGTACAGTGGGCTCCTGGCCCATGACTACGGCTCCCAGGTGCTACAGTAATACAAATCATAAATCATAATAGTAATACCATGATACAGTTTTCACATATAAGCCAATCCCTTTATTCAACAGAAAACGATTCACACATGTAGCAGCCAGCTTGACTTAAGCACAAATATATAGTGCGATAAAGTGAAGTTTCTGTGGGACTGTGTCTGCTTCTTAGCTGTGGACTAAAGAGTGGGGTAGATTAAACCAACAGTCTTGATAGTCTAGCAGTTGAAGATGAGCCTGCTTGGCCACAGCATGTTTGCAAGTCATATGGCACTCACTCTACTGAGAAATTGTCTAATAGTTCTTTATTTTAAGCAAACAGAGAAGCCATACAAAATGCAAACATTCATCCCACATTCCCTGAGAAAGATGGCATGGGCTCTATTATACCCTCCAAGAACAAGATGTATAGAGAAATAGTTTTCTTTTCTCACACATTAAGCATTATAATAGCTCTCCGTTGATGGAGACCCCTAAAGAGTGGCATTGCACACACATTCCATATTATGCACTATGTTCTGTCTACTGTTTAGGTTTTGCAAGTTCTGATTTCTGTTGAAAATGGACTGAAGAGCTGGTGTTCAGAGCCAGTGTAGCCTTATGCAGTGATCAGGGGTTGAGGCTTTGTGTAATAATTGGGCCTACAAATTTACCCTAACTGTGAGCTCCAGTATAAAAAAGTGAATGAAAGTTCATTAGCTGTCACAATAACACATAATAAATGTTGATGAGGAAAGCTGCAAAAGGGAGACAGACAGACTGAATTAGTCCAAACACAAAGGGCCCCTGACATAACTCAAAGACTGTGCTTAGATCATCCCTGGTAAACAAAAGGAGGGGAGGACTGAAAATGAATAAACCAAAATCAGTATGTCAGATATTAGGTCTCATTGGTGGACAAAATGAGGGGATGGGCTATTCCACCCATCACTCCCTTTGGGGCCTTAAAGAAAAACACTTTGGGGGAAAAAATGGTTACTGGAGTGAGCTTCACCATCATGGTTGCCACTCCCATCCTCTCTTTGGACCCAGGCCTTTGTCATCCTGATCCTGAGAGATGTCCTGGCCAGATGGGGCCAGGGAGAGAGAGACTCAGATGATATTGTCAACTCTTTTGGCTTCAGCTAAATCCCAAGTATCACCTGAGATGTGAGACTTGGTCACCTCACCCTATACTCCCAGTTGTCCTTTTCCTTCCCTATTTTATTTCTTCTCTTTCTTATCCCTCTCCTTTTGCCTTCTATCTAATAAGACTCTGGCTTAGCCAGCCAAGACTGCATACTTTGCAACACTGCTTTAAGCCTGTGATCAGAGAGGCAGCTAAAAACAATGCCCTAAACAGCTCAGTGCTGGTACAAGTTTGTCAAGTCTTGGAGTGGCTGATAAGACCACGTGCTGTGCCTTTGTTTCTCCAGCAGTGAAGCTGCAAGGGAAAGCAACAGAGATAGAAGCTGCATTTTTATCTTTGCTTTCTTTTTGCTCCCCTTTTCTGTGTGTTTGTCTTGTTTTGTCTTCTTAGGAAACAGGATCAGAATTAAACAACAACAGTACTAACAAAAGCTCCAGCCTGCCTCAACTCCTCTTTTCCCACAAAAGGATATTTATCATTTTTGATACCATGGAGACTGTCAAACAAAGGGAATTTTCCTTCTAAAAACTCTCTCCAGCTAAAGGGAAAGGGAACAAGGGATGTTGCTCAAATGAACACATGTTGTAGAGCTTTATATCTCAAATGCTTTAACCGTTTTTCCTTCTTTTCTGAATCTTTACTAAAAGGTTTTAAATAATTTTAATGGTGTGTTTGCCATGGTATTAAGTGTGCTGAGGTCTCTCTATACCAAACCCCAAACCTTGTTTAAACCAGTTTAATATCAGACAGTGACAGGGTCCTGTTAGCACCTTTGACCGTTTAGGCCAATATATTAATATAATTATATAAATAAATAAATATAAAAGGCCAAACAAGGGCTAGGGTTTGTGTTTAAAATGAGATTTGACTGCACCAAAATTTCTCAAGTTGTTCTTGCATATTTTTGGCCCAAAGTGCAGAAATCTTATGAGCTCAGCATCTGTTGGAAGATTTCCACCAGACTAGATCATGGAAGTGTCACAAGATTGGCCTTCATTATGAGATTCCAGCTGCATTCAAACTGGAACTGGAAAATAAGCCCCTTCTGTCTTAAGTTCCATCCATAGCAATAGGGGCAGGTACGGATCCAGAGATTTGAATCTGAATCTTTCGGAATACAAACCAGTTTGAAGCGGAGGTTCTGATTTTGGATCATATCTAGATTGCTGCAGAGCATTCTGGCCAATAACAGATCCCACATTAGAAACAAAATAGCTCTGGGTTTTCCCAACCCTAAACTATTATGCACATATTTCTGTTATGTTTACACCCACGTATAAGTCATTATCAGATACAGTTCATAATGGTATTCATTAAATTTCAACGTTAGAATGCATAACCTATCCCCCACACACACACCTTGTCACTATACTGGTAATTCTGCATAAATTATTAACAAAGAGTTAAAGGACACTACGATTCAGAAATTGTTTGATGAAGAAAATAAATTATGCCATAAAAATAATGGTTTGCTTACTTCCTTTAGACACCACTGATTCTGTTTAGACCTGATTCCTTTGCAAACTGGGGGGAAACGGAATATTAAATCACAAAATAATGAATGAAAGGTCATAAACAATAAGAGTATGACAGGAATCTACAACTCCATCAGAACTTTGAAATAATTGCCAATTTGCTACAAAAATCATCTGAAAAGAGAAATAAATGCAAACTGCTGCATAGGATTGTTTTGGGGACGGGGGGGATACGTCTGTTTTAGATTAATTTCACCAAGTTCTGCTTTTTTCCCCTCTAGCAGTGAGAGAACAATGGCATCATGAAACAGCCCAGTTCACAATACTATATAAAAAAGCTCATTAAAATGCAGCCTCATTAATTACCTTTGAAATTAAGTTATACTGGCTATCACCATCTCAGTGCTTCAGATTCTTCAAGCATACATAAAAGGAAAATTATCTTACCCCTGCAAAATGTTTAAAGATTAATAACAGGGAGCAGCAAATGCCAAATTCTAGTAAGTTACACTATGAAACAGAATCAATGCATGCAATATACTTTTTTTTTTAAATGAATAATTTTGAAATTATGCATTTTAAATGCATAGTTAGGTAGTGATATGGTTACCAAAACTCCTTGTTCTGAAAGTACCACTATATCTATCTATATATAGATATATACACACACACTCATTAAAGCTTGTACCAATTATACTAATAAATCTCTTCGTTAATCAGACCAGAGGAGCAGAAAGACCCACATTCTCCTATATGTGAATTACATAAGTCAAGGTCCATATTGATGGGGTTGTAAAGACGTATCTTCATCAGTTTGACTTGTCATATGGTCATCGGGTGTATACTAAATGCTGAAGATTGGAGGTGGCCTCAGTCATTAAGGACTTTAAGACCTCTTCTGAGAGGAGAGGGTTCATTTGCTGATTAGTAAAAGATGGAATAAGATATTCCTCACTGCTGTGCCAATCTTCATCTTCTGGATCAGTCCAGCATGACCTAGAGGCTTTGTACCACCTTAGTGATTTGAAGTCTGATGCCTTCACTGATGGGTGAAGTTAATGTTAGCAGAAAAGGGGTTTTTCCCTCACTTCTGTCCTTCCTTCCTTGAGTTGTGGCTGCTATTAGATGGGCATCATTTTCAAACTAACTTGTTTGAACTGGTCGCATATCTCAGCTACTAGTTCATTAATGAACTGTTTTTTGCAGTGGTGCATTTCCTCTCCAAAATCTTCTGGAAGTTTTCCAGGACCAAGAGCTTTTAGACAAACTAATTTGGTTGGTTCATTTGTGAGGCAAGAATGGATCCCTTTAATTTCTGTTTTGAGACTATACCCCAGAGCCTTCTCTGCTGTCTAACAACTGTATTCTCTTGATGTAATAAGATTGCAATAGCATTTAAGTACCAGAAGATAAGTTATCAGAAAGACTCAGAAGAAATATTTGAAATTAATATTTTAATGGGTACAAATTAACAGTTTTGGGATCTTCCCAGTACATTTTCAGTTCCAGGCTGCATTAGATCAGTTTGAAACAGTTCTTTTATTATTGACTTATTGATCACACATGCTAACAATGTAATATACCTAGATACTACAGCAATAGGCTCATTAGAAGCATGATAGATAGATATATTCCATTGTATCCTTATATGATTGATCTATAAATAAGCAACATTTTAATGTCAAACTATATTTTGGGTTAATATTTGTGGGAAAGAAATTTCCTCTGTGAATCTCTTCTTAAAATATTGTTTACATGGGCATTTGCGATTTTTAGTAAGTTTTTTATTTAACAGTAGTTAAGGTGCTTTAGACGCACCCAATTAAAAAAAGAAAATGGATAACAAAATTAAATGTCCCAAGTGCTGTATTGCATTAACTATGATGAAATAAAGCATTTTTGGAATAAATACAAGTTGATATTAATAGATTAATGGTCAATTTGTGCCCTATGCAGGAATTATTCATCTGTTTTGCTGAATTTTCCCTGGTATCATTCCACTGCTGGCTAGTGGGGTCATAATTTGCCTCACTCCATGGAAAAAGCAGAGTATTGGCCCCACAAACCAGAAGATCCTCCCAGAAATCTTTCTTCTGTGGACTCACAAAAGGGATCTTCTAGGTTTCCATCTTCCTTACTCATGGAGGCAGGAGACAATCCGGCTCATCCTTTCTAACAATAATGTCAAATGTGGGTTCTCAACCTGGGAGTGGCAAACAGGTGTGAAGGAGATGTGACCACCTACCCTTCTCATATAGCTAAATGGGTGGAGTGGCCTAGCTACACAAGTTCAGGGGCACAGGTGATTCCAGTATGGAAAAGGGGCTTTCAGTATGGAAGAGGTTAAAAATCATTGATGCAATAGATATCTAATACATAATTGCAAAAGTTCATTAAAACAGTTCCAAGTGTTCAAATAGAATTTCTTGTAACATTTATACTTGAATCACTCCATTCTTTCCTCAGAGAGATCTTAGAGTATTATTGAGCAAATGCATCTTGAGGGTTATGGTATGTGGGTGCAGATCTCTTGAAAATTTGCCCTACATTTGTATGTCTTCGGTTTTTGGACACAGCAGCTTCTCAGCAGAAGGCCCTCAACTCTGGAACTCGCTTCCTGAAGGAAGGGGCTTTCATAGCCAAAGTTTGTTGCCCTGTTGGGCATGCTATAAAGCCTTGCAGGTTTCTCAGGCTTTTTCCTGGGGGATATTTTTGAAAAGGGATTTGAATAATTTGTTTGGACTTTTTTTTTCCCCCTTTTTTTTTTTCCCTCCCTCAGAGGTCCTTTCTTTGGAGGTCTCATAATTTGACATGTTTTGATGTAAACATTTGACTATTTGATGTTTTAAAGATGATACAGACTTGCTTAGAAGTGGAAAGAGGGGCACATTATAAATAAATATATAAAAGTAAGTGAGTGTGAACAAGGATAAGCATAATTTCACCATGGAAAGTACATACAGAAATTCTCATTAGTTCAACGCTTGATTTACAAAATGGCTCTTGTGAGCAGGCCGGTTCCCTGAGTCTGGCACATGTTGAGATAACTAATGATTCTACCTAGGATTTCATCAGCATCCTTCAACAATACATAATATATGCCCTTCATTTTTCAACTTCATTCTTATATTCCTACACTAAAATTCATCACTGGAGTGATGGCACCTAGAACTATACATCACCAGAGCATGTCTCTTCTGTGATGAATTGCACTGCACACCATCACTCTTAAGCCTTCTGGGTCAGATAAAAATAATAATTAATAGCATAATTAAAAATAAAATACCTTTAAATATCAAAAATGTATTTAGATGTGACTTTAAGTGATGGGGGGAGTTGGGAGGTTTCGGAGACTTAAAAAACATGATAGGTCTGTTTTATTGCGGGTTTTGTTTGCACAGGAATACAGAAGCTCTGCCAAAGCCTTTTACAATTAGTGAATGCTAGGGGTTGTACCCCCCTAGCTTGTACTGTAGACACAGCCTTTTGCAACTGTGTGCGCTCAACTGGTCAGTTGTGCATATAATTGGCCTGTGCATATACACTTAGTGTTTGCATGTGCAAAAATTATAATTAAGTAGGCATGATGGGCCTTGTAACCTGGGGGCGAGGGACTCCACAAAAATCCCAATTTAGCTCTGTTATCTTGGCTGGATGATAACTAATAGGTTTATGTCAGGGGGCAAGGGACTCTTCAATGGGCATAAAGGCCTTGCTTGCCAGTCAAAACTCTCTGAGCTACCCCAAGGTGTAACTGGGAACTCCAGGTGGTAGTTTATTGGCCATTAGGGGTGAAGCACCTGATCCTTCTAAGGAAGGCTGTCTGAACCAACTAAAGGGTTTTTCCCCAGGAAGGAAGGAAATGAGTTTATGCCTCTAGAGTAAGAGGTCTGTAATGGAAAACGTAGTCCCTGGGCAGGGAATCGAAGGCTACTCAGACAGCATAAAATAAGCTCCCAGGGAAAGACCAAGGAATTGGAAAGACACACTGAGAAAGAGTATACTCCCAGGGGGAGCAGCTGATTGACTAACAACTCTGAAGAAGAGATTGGTTACTTCATCTCAGATGGGGGACAACAGTTGGGCCCGGGAGGCAAAGGGTGTTTGTGACCGCTTTCAAGGAATGAACAGTGAGAGTACGAAAAGAGTGAACTAGAAACTGTTTCTAAAAATAAGATTTACTTGTGTTCATTTTCAGTGTCAGTAAAGGAAGTCCTAAGGTCGAGGGATTTCTTAAAGCAAATGCTTGTTTGGACTAATTCATGCCAGGCAAAAAGGAAACAGGCACGTTCTGGGGATGGGAGCTTGGACAGTTTAACTTTTACACTTCTTTTTATTATAACTAACTGGTTATTCACATGCTTTTTCTGGTTCACACATCTAGAGAATTGTTAACTAAATCCTCATGCACAGTCTTTTTCTTAAATTGGTTGTATCAGTAATACACCTCCGCTAACTCAGGGTAGCTGTTGATGATGCTCAAGCAAAATATATTGGAAATCCTAAAATATAGTTCTACTTCAAAAAGTGATTCTAGGCATGGCTTGGTGGTGGAAGGTTTATGATTATTGTCTTTCATATACTTTTATTTTATCCCAATAAACTGATGCTGTAAGGGCTTTGCATATATAGCTCCTCTAATTGCTTAACTTGCAAGTGGAAGAATGCAAACAGATCCAGATTCTGAAAGACAAACTGCCAAGCACTGTATATGCATATTATAAGAGACAATCTCTTCCCCTAAAATTTATACTCTAATTAGACAAGACAGACAAAGCCTAGGAGAAAGAAAGGATTATTACTCCATTTTGCAGATGGGGAACTGAATTATAGAGGTTAAGGAACCTTCTCAAGATCATACAAAAAGTCTATGGAAGAACTGGAATTTCATCCCATGTTTTATGCATCCCTGTATAGTGCCTTGACCACAAGACTATCCATCCTAGATGACGCATCATCAAATGCTACCCTGAGTTAGTTCAGGTGTTATTGGTACATAGACTATGCAGGGGGATTTAGTTAACAATTCTCTTGATGTGTGAACCAGAAAAGTCATGTGAATAGCCAGGTAGTTATACAGGGTCCATTTCGCCTTAGCTGGGAAATTTCAGTTGTCTCAATTGTTTCCACTAAAGGAGTTCAGGCATATCATGATAAATTTGTTATAGAACAACCATCTAAATGTGAAGTGTAATACGATTACAAAATGTGTTATTTGATTTCCTATTAATAAGTTTACTTGTGGCACCTTAGAGACTAACACATTTATTTGAGCATAAGCTTTCGTGGGCTACAGCCCACTTCTTCGGATGCATAGAATGTTCCAAGTGGGCTGTAGCCCACGAAAGCTTATGCTCAAATAAATTTGTTAGTCTCTAAGGTGCCACAAGTACTCCTGTTCTTTTTGCTGATACAGACTAACACGGCTGCTACTCTGAAACCTATTAATAAGTTAACTGTCTGTAGTTTTAATTTCACATGCTATCAAGTTCCTTTACAATACACTTAGAATTTGCATCTTATTATTTCACATTCATGTGCGCGCACACAAAAAGCCATGAGTGTTTGAGATATGATAATATGAATTGTTTGGGCCACTCTGTCTTACTTACTGGTACATCTGTTGCTTTATTTAGAATTGTGTGGTTAGAAAAACATAAGTTGTCTTTATATTTTTAACACTGGCCTTCATTGAACTTTCAGTGCTGTGTGCTGAGCTAATACTTTTTAGGGTGAAATTCACTGTTTGCAGAGGAACAGCACAAGGCCAAAGCATTACATGAGTCTCACTTCAGCTTTTTAAGGCCATGTGGTGCATTGGCCTAGAGCTGGCCTTCTGCACAGGAGCGAATTTCACCCTGAGAGTATTGTTAATGACAGAGAGCATGCAATAAGTTCCAGCAATGAAGCCAGGCAGGTAATAGTTTAGTTATAAAAGTTAAGAGAAACACATACGGCTACATTTTGCAAAAGCAATTTTGGAAAGGAAGTCTAGATCACACAGTATAGTATATTGTAGCTTTCACTGCACCAGCTGTCATGGGATGTGTGAGTGCATAGGTGCCCCATGCCAGCAGCTGGATGCAAACTGCCTGCAGAGGACAGAGGCTCTCAGAGATGTTCTGCCTGCAAGCTGAGGAGCAGCACTTCTCCTGTGCAGAATGCACTTCCTCCTAGTGGTGACCTTGGACTGCCAGTCTATGTGCAAGAGATGGGGATGACCATATCCCCAACCTTGCCCAGCCATATCTCTTGTGAGGTATACAGCATCTCTGATGGTCCTAACACTCCTGCGCCATGTTCTCAAAGAGCTTTATGGAAAGCCCATTGCAGACAATGGAAAACTTGTATTGACTTTGAGGAGTTTCAGATCAGGGCCAAAGAATACAAATTGAGGGATTCTAGTAGCCCATCCCTTAAGGATGATTCCTTCTCTCCCCTTTGCACACCCATGCAAGGGCATCTAGCATCTGGCTTACTGACTACAGATGGAAAGACCTATGGTTCATCTAGTTCAGTGCTTCTCAACTGGTGGGATCACAAAAGGCAATCAAGGGATCGTGAGGCATTGAAAATGTTGTTACAGTCGAAAGCAAGACATTTTCCAGAATAACTTCTGGGCAGCCAAAAAGTCAAAGTTTGTGAAGTCAAATCATAGAATCATAGAATATCAGGGTTGGAAGGGACCTCAGGAGGTCATCTAGTAATGTAATGTAGTAATTGTACTAGAAACTCCACCATTTTCACCACCCTGCAGTTAATCTCTTCCACTACCTCATTCCCCAACTCCCAACACACCCTAACCCTTCAAAGTCAAGTGTTCTTTGTTGTATAGGCTTAGCCAGGGCTTAATTTGTAATGCAAGAGCTGGCGGGGCAAAAGCAATTAGGTGCCGGGGCTCAAGCAATTTTTTTTCTTTCATAACTGATGCTCCAAGCCCCGAGGTGCCGGGGCTGTGAACTGCAACAAATTAAGCACTGGGCCTAGCATTGTTATAATCGAGAGATTTTTTTTTATTCAGTGTAAGGTGGTCATGATTTTTTTTTAATTTCAATTAAGGGGTCACCAACCAGAAAAGGTAAGAAACACTGAGCTAGTCCCTCACTCACTGTCTCGGTATTGTCTTGAGTGATGTGCAAATTTATGCACCAACCTCATTGACGTAAGCCACCTTCGTTATAACAGTAATAGAAGAATGACAAAACTAATAATTATGTATTGACATATGCGTGTATGAATTTTAGTGCTTATTTGAACAACAAACAGCATCAAGAATCACTATTTATCTCAGACTTTCACATCATTATGAGCTGTAAGCCCTGCAAACTGAAAATTTTGTGCTCTGCAAAAAATATATAATAAATTCTAAGGATCATTTGGGCCAAAATAAAAAAAAACATTAACAGCTAGCATGTTGAAATTCATTCCAGCAGACATACAGCAAAGCTATATTTGTTCTATAGAGTTTATACGTTGGACATGTTTTTACTGTTCAAGATCAGAACAGTTAACCAGTGGCAGAGACAGCTAACTGCTGCAGAGTCCACGAAAATGGAGAAAGACATCAGTAAAGCACATGAATTTTCAACTGACAGAGACAGAACATTAAAGTCACATACCTAGCATAATTGTTTTTAGAAAGGTAAAGGAGTTTTAATGTTTTTGAGCTTAGTGGCTCTCATCCTTTCCAGACTACTGTACCCCTTTCAGGAGTCTGATTTTTCTTGCATACCCACAAGTTTCACCTCACTTAAAAACTACTTGCTTACAAAATCAGACATAAAAATACAAAAGTGTCACAGCACAGAATTACTGAAAAATTGCTTACTTTCCCATCTGAGTAGAGCTGGTTCAATATTGCAAAACCCAGTGTTCAAAAACACTGGCATGAACTCCCAGTAACTATTCATTTCCAGCACATTCATACTGCTTTTTATTTGCTGTCTGTGAACATGTGCATTAATGGGAGTTTCTTTACATAAGTATTTTGAGAATGGCAGTTCTTCATTTGAATGCCTGTATTCACCTATGAATGAGAGTATTCATGTGCTAACAAGAGTGTTTGTTATTCGTTCATCCCTATTTATTACCTTATATAAAATATTTCGCTCATCCAATCAGAGGGCAGAAAATAAAAACCCAAGCGACTTTGGTAACCACTCACACACCACAAATGAGTAACAAACATTTGCAGACAGCCCACAGGCTGAAAACGGTTCATCCAAACTAGTTAGTGAATACTTGTAAAACACACAGTTATCAGGATTTGTGCAGAAATCAATTGCGTACAGAACAAAATGGCAAAATCCATCAGGTAATATATTTCTAGTGAATAATTTGACAAGTTCTGCTCCTGAGCTTGCAAAATATGTCTGGAAATGCAACAAGAGGCAGCTTTCTCAGGAATTTTCCCTTGGCCACTGTTTCTGGTTGGGCCAGAAATACCACAAGAACCAATTTTGTCATGGTTCTTCACCAGTGCAAGCACAAACAGAGGTTTAGAAGAAACGGGGGGAGGAGGATAATGGGTCTCATATTTTGTACATGCAAGAGTCCAGACACCTGCGCTTTGCCATCACCATTAATAAAATTCAGAATAAGCTGATGTTATCAAAACTTCTTGCAGTCAAATGTCAGAGCTGAACATGATGAGTAGCTATTGACAGAAGTGTGTGAGATGGAGAGCTTCAAGAGTTGGTACAAATCAGAAGACACGTTTGCCTGAAATGCACCCTGCAAACACTCAGAGTAAACATTTCAACAGTATTTCTACTACTCATCAAGAAGAAAAAATACCAAGCTTCAGGTTTCACTAAAAGGATTTCAATGAGACAAGTAAAATGAAAAGGAGGGAAATGCTTCCAGTAAATAAGACACTCTAAATTATTTTTTTCTGTGCCGAAATTGCACCAAAACGTTTCACTGAGATGCAGGTAATTGGCCAAAATGTGCTTTTTGCAGCTCATCAATTTAAAGTCATTTCTCGAATCTTTTTGAATCGGCATGGAAGGTTAATGATGATTTAGTTGCTGAGGGTTTACAGCATGACATGAAATGAACCTCTGAGTCACATAAAACAGTAGGAATACAAAACAAAGCTAGACATTATATCAAAGTCTTCTGTAAAACAGTGATTAGAGGAATGAGAATATGCTCGTTTAAACAATTCACCTGCAATCAATGACTAGTGAGACCACCCACAGGCATTAAGAATGAAATTGCCTTATATGAATCATATGAGTGCAGTGGTTCCTTAGAATATGTGCTATCTACCTATGCCAAACAATCTGTTCCACCTTGCATTTAGCTATGACTCTCGGAGTACCTGTCCCAGACCTGAAGAAGAAAGCTTGTCTCTCACAAGAAGTTCATCCAGTAAAAGATATTACCTCACCCAACTTGTCTGTCTATAAATCATACAGTCATAGATGTTAGAGATGGGAAAGACCATTTAGGTTTTCTAGTCCATCTTCCTGCAAATGTAGTACAGTTCTTTAAAGTAGATTTTCAAATATTTTGTCCAGTCTAGAAAAACGAACTTCCTACAAAAGTTTTCCACAACCTCTTTAAGAAAGCATTCCTGGCAGCCTGCCTAATTTTTTCCTGTTAATTTTTTTATGATTATACCTATTTATATGCTCTTCTGTCACCTTAATGACTTCTCCATCTTGGGGCTTACATCACCTTCAAAACTGTCACTACCCCCACAAGCCTTCACTCAGTCAAGCAATAGATCCATAGCTCTTTCATCATTCCTCACAAATGCATCCCTCCAGCTTCCTGATAATTTTTGTTACTCTTCTTTGGACTTTCAACCTCTTGATAAGCAGACTAGAAAGCAACATTGTGAGCTCAGTCTACACTAGCTCTTAGTGACATCAACAGAAATGACTACCGCATCGTAATCACTGTGATTGTGGTTATAAACATATTGTCGTCTTCTGAGTCAATGAGCACGCACTAAAGTAATTAATACCAGGTGAACCTCTAAAGGTTTACAGGATAGAATAAGTTAAGTTAGGTGCTCAAAAATCTGGATGTTTATCTGGACCATTCCAAACTTTTGATGTCGGGAACCTGAGCTGGAGTTCCCATGATATTTCTGGTACTGTCTGCGTCCAGTTCCATTCATGTGACAATGGGGTGCATGGTGAACAAATGTAACATTCATAAAAAATCCCATTTAAAGTAACAAAATCTATTCATCAGAAAATGAAACTGGGATTTGAAATAGTAGATAAAACAGCACTTTACTGATCATTAGCATGCTTGTTATACAGTCCATTATAACATCTCCACCATCATCTGCCCTTATATTGAGAAAAGCAGCAGTGCCAAGGTGATGGGAAAAGGGAAGGGAACCATAATAAACAGTCTGAGGTTCTCAAGCAGATTCCTCAGAGATGACCATTTATTCCAAGAGCTGGGCAAAAAAGTTTGAGCAAATAGTTTATTTGCCGAAATATGCAGTTTGGGGTGACTCAAAACTATTCACAAATTCATGTGGAGTTTACCAAATAGTTTCAACTACACAAAAATAAAATCTAAATGTTTTGGAAATGTTAAAACATTTTGTTTCATTCCAGCTCTTCTTTTTTTTTTCACTTTTCAATTCACCAAAAATTTGAAAAATATGATTTTCAGTTTGAACCAAATGAAACTTTTAACTGTTTTATAGTTGCTAGCATACCAAAAATCCAATATTCAACCATCTCAGTTGCCTTACGCAGGTTTGCTACTACTTGCTGTAACCACAATGGCCACATATACCACATCTGTTGGAGCTAGGTGATTTTCTCTTACTTCTATTCAGGTCAGACTGAGATTTCTAGGTATTTCACTTGGGACAATAATCAACTGCGGACAAGCTGAGTGAAAAAATACGTATTCTATCCCCAAGGCTAAACATCTGTTCACTACATATCTCAGCCCAACTAAGGGTTCCTGTGAGCTGATATGTCAATGCAACAGCACCTTTGGCCAGACAGAGCATTGCACCAGAGTTCGCTTGATCTGGCGGGGGGCTTGGTCAGTTCCCCTTGCCTGAGTTCCACTGAAGTATGGGGTTTGCCCCTGCTACTAGACGAGGTCAGCAACTCCTGGTGCTCAGGGGGTCTGGAAGCCCCCTCAGGTCCTTAAATCTCTCAGGAGTTGCTAGGGGAACCCAGGCCCACCCACTCCAATGGGATCTAGCTCAGGGCTCTTAAGCCAGACTCCCCAACTCCTTCTGTATTCTGAGCACCTTTCTACCTTCTCTAGTTTCTGCAGGCATTTCCAGCCTGTAAATCCACTTGTCCCTTCTCAGGATGTTGTCTGTGAGGCTTCTCTGCTGCTTGCTGGCGAAAGTTTCCTTCTCCAGTCTGCTTGCTCCTCTGGCAGCTGCCCCACCTCTGCTTTCCAGCTCTTTTATTCTCCCATCTGCTGGGAGGCTGCCCATCAGCTCTGGCCCAGCAGTACCTGCATTAACCCCTTGGCTGCTGGACTGGCATGGGTTACATACACCCCATGACAGTCCCAATCCTGTCTGATGATCTTTGCAGGAAGACCTGGTAGGAGTCCCATTGCAGTCAATGAGGGATTGGGGCCTATGTTTAAGTGTTTTGCATTGAGAACCCATCTCAAATAATATTACATATGGGAGAGATATCCAAAGCTGTCTCAGGGATTTAGATGCCCAGTTTCCATCTCATTACTGGGAATTGGGTATACAGACTTTATAGATGTCTTTGAAAATCTCCCTTTCATTTCTTTAATGAAATAAAATAGGATATAGTTTATTTTGTTTCTTTCTTAAATTAAAAATGCTCTTTTCAAGCCACCTTTCAGATGTCGATAATTTTTATACAGTCTAATAACAAAATCTTAGAGTTATTTCCATATTTTTGCAACCTTGCATTATTTTGCAATACACATGAGCTTCTTGCTCATCTCCCTAAATGTCCCTCAATGTTTACAGCTTGGCAATACTAAAATTGTCTTAAGAGCCAATGTGCCAAAATGAAACGCCACCAAAAATCCTATTCTCATTGTCATTGTCATTCTCAATTCTGTATCTTCTCACAATAGTCCCCATTATGGCACGAGACATTTGTTTCAGAAAGTTATGATTATAATGAACTGTAGTTTAGAATGCAAATAACACTTAGAGAATTTGTAAGTTCGGATCACAGCCACAAAGTTCCCTTTCTTTGCTACTTTTCTCCTTTCCCCCTGATAGGGTGACCATATTTCCCAAAGAGAAAACAGGACAACCCCAGCTGCTCGCCAGAACCCCACCCCCCATGCTGTTGGGCATCTGGAACCCTGCCCCCACCCCCTGTGCGAAGCTGTTGCCCTGTCACTGGAACCCTGCGGGGGCCCCTCATGCTGGAACACTGCTTTCCCCCCCCCCCCCGCCCCAGCCCTGCCTCCCCCCTGCACGGGGTTGGCATCTCTATTCGACTCCTCCACACTGCACCCCACTTTTTTGACAAAAGTGGACCTTAGTCCTGTTTGCTTTTGCCAACTGATCAAGTCAGCAAGAGCAAATGGGACAAATGCATCCTTTTGGAAAAAAAGTCGGGATGGCTGGGACAAGGCTTAAAAAGGGGACTGTCCTGACCAAAACAGGACATATGGTCACCCTACCCCCGATCACTTGAAATTCAAATCCAGTGCAACCACATTACCAACGAGGAACTGATTCATGGCATGCTTATGATTCTCTAGGCATCCCATTGTAATGTAGCAGTAGATAACAGCTGATGGCAATTTATAGTAATAGTGGTCCCCCACCATTTATAAATGCTCTCACTGAAAAGGTTTTATATTGTTTCCCACGCATTTGATTTCTAAATGTCTGTTTCTCTGGGTATGTCTACACTGCAGCTTGGAGGTGTGACTGCAGCACGCTTAGGAACTTACCTGAGCTAGCTTAAGTAAGCCTGGTCACAGGCTAAAAACAGCAGAGTGACTAAGGTGGCATCGATGGTGGCATTTGCTAGCTGCCCAAGTACAATCCCTTCCAGGCCTCTTGGTACATACATGGGCAGCTAGCCCAGTGTTCCACCTGCGCCACACTGGCTATGCTGCTATTTTTAGGGAACTGGCTCAGGTGTGCCTAACACATGCTGCAATCATACCTCTCGACTGCAGTTTAGACATGAGAGAAAGAATTATTTTCATGCGGGGGGGGGGGGAGAAAGGAATCACGCACTGATTGAAGGATCACAATTCCGTTTCATGGCAACTTTCACGGTTTCAAAACTTGTTTTTGTTCCACCTTGGAATGAAAACAAAACCTTTCTAACATTGTCACGAAAACAAAATTGCATCCTGGGGATTTGGGCACTGGTTTGGGATGTGGGAGATGCAGGTTCTAGGCCCTGCTCTACCTGATTCAGAGCAGAGTTTTTCATTGCAGAGCAGGGACTTGAATCTGGATTTCCTAGGCCAATACCCTGACCAATACCCTGACCACCCGAGAGTCAGTCTCTCGCCTCTGACTGATGAAAATTTTGTCCCCAAAATGGTACATTTCCAGGGAACGTTTTTATTTTGCCAGAACAGCACATTATGTTGAAAATGTTCTGAACAGCTCTCTCTGCACCCACACACATTATATATGTGCCAGTATAGATCTAAGGATATATTATAGTTAAAGAAAGGGCTAGACAAAGAGAGAAAGATCTTGACATAAGCAAGGAGGTGACTGTATGCTGTACCAGCTGTAGGTTTTCAGTGGCCTTCAAGTAACTCCAGGTACGACGCAGGCACAGGTCACATGCATGATGACTATGGCAAGGTCCACATCAGAGAGAAGTGCTCATAATCATCATACCAAAAGGGATAGATCAGCAGTTCTCATCTGGGGGGGGGCCACGGCCCACTGGGGGACTTCGAACCGTTTCAGGGGCTCCGCCAAGCAGGGTCACTCGGAGTCCCAAGCCCAGATGCCCTGGGCGGCTGGAGCCTGGAGGCCCGGTTCCCCAAGCCCCAGCAGAAGCCCCTCACTGGGCCGTGGAGTTTTTATAGCATGTGGGGGTGGCCTCCAAAAGAAAAAGGTTGAGAACCCCTGGCATAGATGACCAAGAATAATCAAAAACTCAGTCTTGCCCCTTAATTGATAATTACATAGGCGTGTATGGCATGTAATCCTCCTGTCATAGGGTAGCTGGCCCTTCTGAGTAGAACTGTTCCCAGCTCCCCTGTGTCAGAGCAGGTGAGCCCAATCCAGCCAATTAAAGGGGGCAGGACTACACTGGGCCTATACAGGCCTGCCAGAGGGCAGGAAATGGGGAGTGGAAGAGAGTGATAGGGACAGGCTGTGCCTGGGCAAGGGAAGCCACGGTAGAGTGGAGCTAACTCCTGTGGTGGGTTTCTGAAACAAGGGGCTATGTGCTCAGGGAGGTAGCCCGGGAACTACCGTACTAGGAAGGAAGCAGAGCTGATTTAAACAGGAAAGCTGTCAGGAGTAGGGTAGCAGAGACCCAGGGGAGGGGTGGCCCTGAAGCCTGAGAGAAAGGTGTGAGTTTAAAGACTGGTTTCTGTTTGTTTACATGCCTGTGTTAAGAGGAAGGAAACTGGGTATGGCAGTGAGTGTTTGGAGCTGGGGAGAAACCCTGCTCTGTGACACACACTCACTCATAAAGGTTGACACAATCCCAGCTATGCTCTAGCCCTGCCACAAATCCCAAACTATCAGCACCATCTACCCTACTATGTCTGAACTGAGCCAACTCACTCTCATCGAAGCCCTAGATCAGCCAGGAAATGAAACAGAGATACTATGCCATTCTTCTTTGATGGGTAACAAGACATAGAGTGGTATGGAACTACACAATGAAGGTTCTAGGCCCAAACAATCTCATTTTCCCCTGCCCTCCCATTGGTCTGACATATACAATCAGCAAAAACCTGAGGAGCTCATCACAATGGAGCCCTTTGTTTGAATATGTATCAGGTGTACCTCTGAAAGGAAGGAACAGGCTCACTCAAATGCTATCCCATCCATCCCTGCCAACATCCACAGTCTAATCAACAACATGGCCAATGGTATCAAAAGCTGATGATGAATTACTCCTGACTTACATGAACCTAACTTTTTCCCATGACTAGAAGGAGATTACTACAACTGAAACCAGTGGAGTCTCATACATACCATTACCTGACACCCGGGGTGTCAATAAACATCTGCACTTCTGGATGATTATCAAAATTGAACCAAACAGCTTACTATCATTGTTTGGGAAAACACTAGCTGTCGTTCATAGCGTCATGTCTTGCATCCGAAGAAGTGGGTATTCACCCACGAAAGCTCATGCTGCAAAACGTCTGTTAATTTATAAGGTGCCACAGGATTCTTTGCTGCTTCTACAGATCCAGACTAACACGGCTGCCCCTCTGAAACTTGACACTAGCATAAGGGTTATTGAAACTGTTGAGTCCACAGTAGGTCTACCATCTGAGCCCCACAGTTTGGTTCTCAGGATTGGAAGAGATCCAGCCCCCTGAAGCATCATTTGGATGGGTGGTCCCCCCAAGAGGAATGTCCTGCAGGAGGCTATGGTGTTGGTGTGGGATGGGGAATTTCCTGGACTTGTGAGAGTGGAGACAATGGCTGTGGAGGAGAGGCAGCCTGGCCAGGACTCACAGGGTGCAGTGGTATGAACAATCTCAGCCTGTATTCCTAAACTTCCCAAGGACATGGGCTGAAGTTTGAGAACATCCAGCTGAGTCCAAGTGGTCCTGATTTCCAATGAGAATATGTCACACAGCTGTCGTTCATAGCGTCATATCAGATATATCATTATATACCTATATGGTGTAAGGAATGCCATTCCTTGCCTGTTCTTCACACATTCTCATTTACAAACCTTTGATTCTTACAAAAAGGGAACTAAATATGCATTATCAATTTAAACTATATTCCCTGAACTCAATGACTATCTTGATTGCAACGATAATGTTCCTGTGCTAATGAGAAGGATGAATCCCTTTGAAAATGATGAGGATAATGATTTGGGAGTGACACTTTGTAAAACTCATACTCATGGATAGACTCACTAGAATGTTTTACTTTTATCCCTTCTCTTATTAAGAAGATACAGCATGGATCTCCAATTTCAAATGAATCCTTCTGGATATGTAATGATAGCAAAACTTGCCCTCCTTTGATGCCTTCCATCTGAGCATCTCAAAGCTCTTTAACAGCAATATAAAAATCAAGCCTCATGGAAGCTGATCTACAGTGTACAGAAATCCTAGTCAACAGTTTAGAATGAGCACTGAAGAAGAGCACGATATCCAATTGAAAACACAGGGTGAATTTAGGATGCCAGATAAAACCATATTCCACATAACTAGGGTTTGTGGAAACATTAGGAGAAGTTGCCCATTTGAGATTGATTGCATTTTTCCATGCACAGATGCCTAAAAAATATGCAGTGAGTTTATTTTGGAGAGGTTTGAAAACATTTGTCTTGTCTACAAATGTAATGGGCAGAAGGTTTAAAACAGTCACCTTGTGGAACACATTGTCAGGGAATGTTGTGAAAGCCAAGAATATTGGGTTTTAAAAAGTAGATAAGTTCATGGAGGATAGGTCCATCAAAGGTTATTAGCCAAGATGGTTAGGGATGCAACCTCATGCTCTGGATGTCCCTAAGCCTCTGATTGCAGATGCTGGGACTGGACAACAGGGGATGGATCACTCAATGATTGCCCTGTTCTGGTTCATTCCCTCTTAAGCATCTGGCACTGGCCACTGTTGTAAGACAGGATACTGGGCTGGATAGGCCATTGGTCTAACCCAGTATGACCATTCTTATGTAAATTATTTGCATAGAAAAATTAGATTGTGGCAGGGCGAAGACTCCCCGGCACGCGCCTCCTGCTGTTTGTACAGGGAATTAGCTCTTTTCCAGCTCTGGAGCGCCCTCTGTGAGCTGATGTCTCTCTCACCTGCCGCTGGCCCCTGTGTCCCTCCTGGACTCCGGTGCCCTTTGCCCAGGGGTTCTGCCCACCGCAGTACCCCCTCTGTCTGGGTCTCCCCTCCCAGGGGAACCCCCAGCCCCCAATCTCCACCTTGCCTCAGTGGCTACTGCCCGTCTCCATTTAGCCCCTGCTCACTGGGGCAGACAGCAGTCGGTAAACCACTCATCATCGGCAAGGAGGGTTGGACCAGCTTCCTCTGTCTATATCTGGGCTGCCCCTCTGCAGCCCTAGTACCCGTTTGTGGGCCCTTAGCTTGGCCTTCAGCCTGGGGCTTTGCTAGGCTGGAG
This sequence comes from Platysternon megacephalum, assembly GCA_003942145.1. NCBI lineage: Eukaryota > Metazoa > Chordata > Testudines > Platysternidae > Platysternon > Platysternon megacephalum. The sequence goes on from QXTE01000073.1 coordinate 7,830,057, forward strand.
CTCCCCAGCTCCCTCTGCCCTTCCCCAGCACTGCTCCACCCTAGGTACCCTCCTCAGCTTCCCAGGCAGCCAGGTCCTTCTCTCTCTAGGGAGCTAGTGAAAGTGTGTGTCTTAGTCTCTGGCCCTCAGCCCTCTTATAGGGCCAGCTGTGGCCTGATTGGGGCGTGGCTTTCCCCCAATCTGCCTAGCTTTTCCCCCGCCCCAGCCCTCTCCCAGGGCTGCTTTAAGCCCTACAGGGCATGAGCGGGGTGACCACCTCACTACATAGATGTAAATTAGTAGAAAGACTTCTGATAAAATAGACTTATTCCCATACACATTCAACGTTTTATGGCCTGATTCTACAAACACTTAATCACAGGAGTGGACTTATGTACATAAGCATGTATAAAGTACTCACTAATCTTATGTGTTTGCAGGATCTAGTCTTTAATCTGGGGTCTCTTTACCAGACTTTTAGCCTGGGGTCTGCAGATACTCATGTTTTGAATTAAGGATAGCATGCTGGATCGTAACATTCTCGTTATCTAGCATATGCATCAGTCAGTTACTGCATGCCTCCCTTTAATCTAGTTTAGCACTAGGAGTGCAACATGGCAGAGGCATCATCATAATTCAAAATCTAATTCTTTGCAAATAAAAGAAACTCTGTATGAGGAATGTGAAATACATCGGAGGAACTAAAATCAGGGAGAGAGGAATTAATTGTCATCTTCTTGTCTCTGTACAATGTAATTCAAAGGTCCAGGAACATATAAATAATGTGCAATTACTTTTCATGCCTTTGCCTGCCACATAGCGAAGGTAAAAATAATTAAAAATAAAACATGGTTTAGCAGAGATCTACTACTGCACTCAGAACAAAATCTCATCACATTCATTTGCAATGGACGGGGACTCAGATAGAAACACCCATCTTGGTTTGGTGGGTTGATAGATCACAGATTAACTGGATGGAAGGGTGGGATTTTACTTCATAAACATTTCATAGGAAACATAAAATGCTTACAAGAGTCACAAGAGATTTTTGGGGGCCACAGCATCAGGGGAAGGAAGTACACTACTGTTCAGTCAAGGCCAAATCCTTAAACAATGCCTGGCTTGAGTGGCTATGCTGGGAGCTGGAAAAATATACAGGGGCAGAAATGATATGGGGGAAGGTGCTGGAATGGCTCTGGAACGACTCCATGCAGACTACTTTGGCCAAATGACTATTGCCCAGAGAACCCCAATGGAGCAGGGCTTTCAGATACAGTGCAGTAGTTCTACGTCCAGGAGACCTGCTGCAGTGAAGCAGGGTTTGTATGTAGGAGCCATTATTTTCTTCTCCCTTAAAAACCACAAAGGGGAGATTTTAATATAAAAAATCCTCTGTGGGCTCCCCTTATTAGCTGAGGACAGCTTAGAACAGGCAGGGGTGAAGACCTCACTCTCCGTGCAATGCTAGAAATCCACAGGCAATGGCATTGGGACCCATGTATCATTGATATCTGGCCACATTCTGGCTCTGTGGTCCTCCTAACCCTCCCTCCTACCAGGGCTGTGAGCATATGATCACTACAAAGGGGTTCACATGGCATGGAGGAGGGGCCTACTGCTGCAATTTATGATGCATATGGAATAGTAGATTATGATTCCAGGGGGCATTTAAGAAATTAACCACTGTCCAGTCTTGCAGCATAAGATACCACTTCATTTTCCACCAAGCACCTTCACGGTGATGATTTTTACAAGCAAAGAGGGTCCCACTACCGGTGCAATTGAGGACAAGACACTAACTAAGATCATACCATGTGTCCAAGTGCCTGATGGGATCCCACAATAAGACATCATTCTGTGTTCTCTTCCAAACTCAGATGTTATGAAAATCTTCAGTGAAACTCCCCGTGAACAAGTACTGAGGATAACTAGATAGAAGCAGCCAAGTCATTCATTGCAACAAATATGCAGGCAGCACAATGGATGTCCCAGGCTGAGAATCATGCCCAAAGTAATACTTTTAGAGCAACATTTTCAAAAAAGTATCTACTAATTTTGGATGCCCAGTCCAAAATGACTCAGGTGTCTTGTGCTGTATACTCATTAAGGGTCTCATCCAACTTCCCATTGGCAGCCTTTCCACTTCCATCAGTGTGTATTGGATCAGATCCTAATTGTGAAACTAAAAATCAGCAGATGTTTTAGAAAAGGTTAGCCTTAATGCTCCTATACATGCGTTCTTAGCTGACTTTATTCATGGCTATTTGTCTAACTTGCATACCATCCATTCAGAGGCTGGTAAAATCATTACTATAGTTTATACGTGCCAGACAAAATGGATTTTGAGATGGATAACTCGAATACTCCTTCAAGTGACATTTCTTGTTCAAAGTCCCTTTTCCGTGACAGCACCGAAGCGTTGGTATGACAGAGAGCTGGGAAACAGCAACTGGTGCAGCATTCTGCTCACTGCAGCCACAAGTACACCTCTACCCCAATATAACGCTGTCCTCAGGAGCCAAAAAATCTTACCGCTTTATAGGTGAAACCATGTTATATCGAACTTGCTTTGATCCGCCGGACTGCACAGCCCCACCCCCTCAGAGCGCTGCTTTACCGCGTTATATCCGAATTCGTGTTATATCGGGTCGCGTTATATCGGGGTCGGTAGAGGTGTAGTTGCTCTGGAGTAGTCCTGATTAGGAAGAGATGTACTTAGCTGGTGGATTGGGAGGGGCTGAGGAAGGCCCAAAAGGCTAATTATCCCATCACCCAAGAGGTAGAAAAGGCACAGGAAGTAATTGCTCAGGAGGAAGAGAGAGACTGGCGAGTTTTTCTGAGTCAGGACCAGGAAAGCTTTCTCAGGGGGAAGATACCTTCTGTCTCCCCACTCCTTGGCTGAGTGAGCTCAGGATTGTATGATATCGTAAATACAAAGCTTCACGAGTTTGTATAGGTGGTAGGGAGAACATGATGAAATAAGCCACAAGGTGTTTGGCCAGAAGCTTTCTGAGCTGCTTGTTGCTTGAAGAGAGACAGGAACAAGGTCCCGCCCTGTAACAATTGGTATGATAGTCTTCTTTATAAGAGATCAGATTTGTTCACATGTAGGTATGTTGACATCCACTAATGACTTTTCCCAGCCTCCTTTTTTCCACATTGTAGCACTGTTAAGCATTTTTTGCATATTAATTGGCTTGTAATACACTTTGTGAGTCACATGACTGAAGTTTTTTCATAGCAATTTGTGAGAAATTATGCAGCATCATTTTGTAACTGTTGCCTACAAGTGGTACAATTTCAGCACCAAGTAATGTTATAGGATATTTACCAACCTTAGCATTGTTATTACAGCCAATAAAACAAGGATATTTGAGAAATCTGATTATTACTAACCACATGGTTCATTAACCAATCTCTTACCTACCTCTAATCCCCAAGTTACAGACCATCCCCTCTTTTTAGTTATAGCAAAGAATATGATAGTTTACGATATTTGTTTCCATTAACAGTTCTTATTTCTAATAGTATGTCCATATTCAATTCTCTGAATAAAACAGAGTTGTTATACAACTAAATCACTATCTAGATGTGCCTTTATTCCATTAAACAAATGGAAGAGTATATATATCTCTTGGGTTCTCCACACATTTGGTAGACCAAAATTTTCCGAAAGTAGTATCTGAACTTTAACAATTTACAGCCGGTGAATTGCAATCACGTCAATGGATTTTATTTAATCAACTATGATTATTTCAGAAAAGGTGACTGTAGTTCTTAATAATTAACATTAATAACTTTTCTAAATTAATTAACTTGAAAATTCCGTTGTTATCCCCAGACAATTAAACCCTCAAATCAATGTCCTACCCAATTAATCTTCACTGACATTAACAGCAAGTTTGTTAATCTGAAAAGAGAATGAGATGGGATTCTCTTCCAGAAATATTTGCAATAAGGCTTTTCAATTCTTCCACTTCACTTTACTTCAGTCTGCAGTGTGCTGAGGTTTCAGATCATCTCAAAACAGTGTAGGAAAGTTGATTTACAAGTTAAGCAGTTTTTGCTTTGCGGAGTCCTCTGAAGTAGTAGTTCAGGTGGCAGTTAAGGGTCAGCAGGGAAGGAGGGTCTCAGGCGTGCATATGAGGTGCACAAAATCAAAGGTCAGGATTATACCGTCTCTTCTGGTTCCCCTGGTCTCTTCATACAAATCTATGACTTATCTGTCTCTTTATGGCTGCTGGCGGCTGTACTATTATTTGACCTCACTCATGACATTTCCTGCTTCATCTGATTGATCACATGTGATCAGGTAACCTGGCCTGAGTGGCCTCACATAACACTAATCCCTGGAGCACACAGTTTCAATTGTGGGGATTTTTCCAAAGGAAACACACACATCCCAAAGCTAGATGGTGTGGTCCAGTGGATAGGTCCTGCTGCGTTTTATACCCAGCTTTGTCACTGAGCTACTGCATGACCTTGGACAAGTAACTGGTTTGCTAAGCTTCCATTTTTCCATCTGTAAATTAGGGATGATGATAATTGCTCTTCGTTGTAATGCACTGTGAGATCTATGGATGACAATTTATATATATATATCATTGTATGTGATCGTGTTGCCTCTGGTTAGGAAGTATGTCCAGACATTCTGTAAACCTCAAGGATCGTCTTAGAATAATGTTTTCGAAGAGTGGCGAGCTTTGTGCCATGAACATACAACCTATTTGTCACAAAGACTTGATGGAAACATGAAATAGCACAGGGAAAGTATAATGCACAAATAGCTGAGAAAAGAAAAAGCAAGGCTGAATGCAGAGTTTGTATAAGAAAATGACTACTGGCTGCTTCCTGTGCTTGCACGATTCACAGAAAAACTAACTGTAACTAAAGCTTATCACTATCATCTAAATGTAAATATAGTCTCAAACGCTATATATCACTCCTTCTGTACCAGTCTCCATTATGCTGGCAAACGGATCCTTCTTCCAATGCAAATCAACCCCCATAAAAAGAGAGAAATTCAGCACCAAGCTTAGTCTTGTAAATGAGTTAGAGCTATCTAAAAAAACACTCCATTCTTCTGCTTTAATTGATTGTAATATTTACAGTTCATTCCCATCTGCCCTCAAATGAAACATGGATTAGAACATAGCTCGCATTTTCCAGAATACTTTTCTGCCTCTATTAAATTAAAGCCAACACAGGGGATAACTCAGAAATAATGTAAAGATTTAAGGTGGAGCATATTACAGCAGAACAAAGAGCAAAGCTCTTTCCATAGTCAGTGGGAAGGCAAGTGAGTGTAAAATGTCGCCACTGCTTGAAACAGACATAAAAATCATAATTAACAGGAATATCTCAGTATCAAGTGTGCATGGAAAACTGTCAGGTTTTGTACAGTGATTGAGGAGGCAACTTGCGGTTGGCAAAATTCAGGTGGGTCAGAGATTCAGTTAACTCATTGAACTAACACTCTTCTGTGCTGGCAGCATTTTGGGAATCTGTTTGTTTTTTTAATGTAAAGAAACTGTGTGATTAGGAGACAATATGGCAACCCCTTTTTTGGCGTGCTTGATTGGGTGCAACCTGAATCCCTTGGAAAACCTTTGTCTGGTTTTTCATCCCACATGATGATTCTGTTATATTGAGGACTGTGTTAGAATTGCAAGCTGTCACTTTCAAATCAGAGGGGGCTCCTGGTCCTGCTCGCAGGCTAGGAGGCTCTGTGGCAAAGCCTGCAAGCAAAATTGGTCAGGAAAGAACTGGCTTAAAGCAAGCTGGAGTGAGTTGTGCCTTGCTGCCCTCAAGAGCAGCCTGTTTCCTCTCTCTCTGTTTTGGGGATGTGTGTTATTCTGAATTCTAGGAAATAAAGTAATGTTATGTTGCAAACTTCCAGGAAGAGTATATACACCTTATTTAATCTCTCTATGTGTATGCTGTGAACATGCCCATGACCAGTCTCAAGTTTTTCTCTCAGTATTTCAGCCATTCCATTCTAGTTTTGCTCAACACCTGGAAGGGCAGACTCATGCAAAAGTGGGTAAGAAAGAAAATCGGAATTTTTTGAACCTCAGAAAAAGTTTGGATTACGTTTAGTTTGAGCATTGAGCACATGTGTGTGTTCTTATTTTAACTAAGCTGTTTCACACATCCCTAGGAGCAACCAGATGTCTGGATATTGTTTTAAAAAAAATTAAGAGCAATTTGAGGTGATCTATAATAAAAAATTAACAAAAGAATGTAAACTTTGCAAGGTCTTCCTGGTGTAATTTGTACATCTCCTGGCTCAACGGGCCCCAAATCCTGATTGTAACCTCTTAAGAGCATAGGTGGGCAAACTACGGCCCTCGGGCCACATCCGGCCCACGGGACCATCCTGCCTGGCCCCAGGCTAGCCCCCAATCCCTCCCCTGCTGTCCCCCCTCCCCCGCAGCCACGCCGCCGCATGGGCAGTGCTCTGGGCGGCGGGGTTGCGCGCTCCTGCAGGGCAGCGTGTCTGGCTCTAGCCAGGTGGCGCGGCTGCCAGACATGCTGCTCTGAGCGGCACAGTAAGGGGGTCGGGGGGTTGGATAAGGGGCAGAGGTTCATGGGGGGACGGTCAAGGGACGGGGAATGGGAGGGGTGGATAAGCGTGGGAGTCCCGGGGCACCTGTCAGGGGTGTGTGGATAGGGGTCAGGAAGGCAGTCAGGGGACTTGGAGCAGAGGGGTTAGATAGGGGGTGGGGTCCCGGGGGGCAGTTAGGGGTGGGGGGTCCTGGGAGGGGGCGGTTAGGGGACAAGGAGCAGGGGGGGTTGGATGGGTAGGGGATTCTGAGGGAGGCATTCAGGGGGCGGGAAGTGGGAGGGGGCATATAGGGGGCGGGGCCAGGCTGTTGGGGGAGGCACAGCCTTCCCTACCTGGCTCTCCATACAGTTTTGCAACCCCAATGTGGCCCTCGGGCCAAAAAGTTTGCCCACCCCTGTCTTAGAGCATCTCTAATCTGAGTTACTATTACAGTCTAAGTTGTGATACTTGTGATCTTTTACTCGGGTAAATCTGCAATGCATTGGGAATAATGTCTGTGATAAAATTCTCAGACTCCCTGGCTCCCTGACTCTCTGGGAACAGTGAATGGCAGTCAAATCATAAAGNGATCTCAGGGCAGCTTGCTGCAGTGACTTGCAACACAAGCTTCTGATGAAGCTAATATCTTGCCCTCCTAGTTGAAAGTTGTAGTAATGTCTTGTGTCAGTGACCACCACAAAGCGGAAGTTAAGAAAGAGGAAGAGAAAAAGAGAACCTGTTTTGCATTGATTTTGTTCCATGAGGACAAGTAACACGTAATGGGTTTAGTACTAGCAGCTTTCTCTGGGTGTCTAAGTTTAGATATGCTAATATATTAAAATTGCTCGTTTGGGGGAGTGGGAGAACTAAACTCTAGCAACCTCACACTGCTATGTACTAGTGAGTAGAATTGAGCCCAGCTTCTGGATTGCACTCCAGTCAACACTAATAGCCCGATTCTCCTCAATCTTACACTGGTGAGACTCAAAACTAACTCTAGCGGAGTCAATGGAGCTACACCAGTGTCAGTGAGAGGAGAATCACACCACCAATATTTCAAGATGAACTCAACCCTAACTTGGAGAAATACCTGAAACCAACTGCAATGCATTACAGCTCTTGGCTTGAGAGGCTAGCTCTTTAGCTCAAGCTGTAGCAAGTCACACATTTATCTCTGGAGGTCCCATGTTTAATTCCTGGTGTCAGCAAAGATGGCAGTCACATAAGGAGGTCTTTCCTTGACAGAGATTTGAACAGTTGTGGGGCTTGCAGATGAGCTTCCTGAAGTCCGCAAGAAGCATGTAACCCACCGATCAGTATGTGTTACATCTTCCCCTCTGTGTCTGAGCTATAGAGGATAAGAGTCTGTTCCAGAACGTAGCTGTAGAACCAGACTCTTTAGTTCAAGCTGTATGGGACTCATGGTATCAGCTCTGGAGATTTCCACTAAAAACCCTGGTGTCAGCTAAGATGGCAGTTGTCAAATACATAATAAATTAGCTTGTGTGTATATTTAGTTTAGTCCTCTAATAGATGGAATACATCGGACCTGCTCAAGTTTTCATCAGTTTGGAATGGAGTCCATTTCTAGTGGTGTACCTGCTTTTACTAACATAGAATCATAGAAGATTAGGGTTGGAAGAGACCTCAGGAGGTCATCTAGTCCAACCCCCTGCTCAAAGCAGGACCAACCCCAACTAAATCATCACAGCCAGGGCTTTGTCAAGCCGGGCCTCAAAAACCTCTAAGGATGGAGATTCCACCACCTCCCTAGGTAACCCATTCCAGTGCTTCACCACCCTCCATTTGAAACAGTGTTTCCTAATATCCAACCTAGACCTCCCCCACTGCAACTTGAGACCATTACTCCTTGTTCTGTCATCTGCCACCACTGAGAACAGTCTAGATCCATCCTCTTTGGAACCCCCTTTCAGGTAGTTGAAGGCTGCTATCAAATCTCCCCTCACTCTTCTCTTCTGCAGACTAAACAAGCCCAGTTCCCTCAGCCTCTCCTTGTAAGTTATGTGCCCCAGCCCCCTGATCATTTTTATTGCCCTCCACTGGACTCTCTCCAATTTGTCCACATCCTTTCTGTAGTGGGGTGCACAAAACTGCAATCCATCCCATCATCCAGATCATTAATAAAGATGTTGAACAAAACCAGCCCCAGGACCGACCCCTGGGGCACTCCGCTTGATACCGGCTGCCAACTAGACATTGAGTCGTTGATCACTACCCATTAAGCCTGACAATCTAGCCAGCTTTCTATCCACCTTATAGTTCATTCATCCAATCCATACTTCTTTAACTTGCTGGCAAGAATACTGTGGTAGACCGTATCAAAAGCTTTGCTAAAGTCAAGGTATATCATGTCCACCACTTTCCCCAGCTCCACAGAGCCAGTTATCTCATCATAGAAGGCAATCAGGTTGGTCAGGCATGACTTGCCCTTGGTGAATCCATGTTGACTGCTCCTGATCACCTTCCTCTCCTCCAAGTGCTTCAAAATGGTTTCCTTGAGGACCTGCTCCATGATTTTTCCAGGGACTGAGGTGAGGCTGACCAGTCTGTAGTTCCACACGTTCTTTCTCTCCCCTTTTTAAAAGATGGGCACTATATTTGCCTTTTTCCAATCGTTCGGGACCTCCCACGAGCGCCACGAGTTTTCAAAGATAATGGCCAATGGCTCTGCAATCACATCAGTCAATTCCCTCAGCACCGTCAGATGCATTAGATCTGGACCCATGGACTTGTGCATGTCCAGCTTTTCTAAATAGTCCTTAACCTGTTCTTTCGCCACTGAGGGCTGCTCACCTCCTCCCCATACTGTGTTGCCCAGGACAGCAGTGTGGGAGCTGACCTTGTCTGTGAAGACCGAGGCAAAAAAAGCATTGAGTACTTCAGCTTTTTCCACATAATCTGTCACTAGGTTGCCTCCCCCATTCATTAAGGGTCCCACACTTTCCCTGACCTTTTTCTTGTTGCTAACATACCTGTAGAAACCCTTTTCGTTACCCTTCACATCTCTTGCTAGCTGCAACTCCAGTTGTGTTTTGGCCTTCCTGATTACACCCTTGCATGCTCGAGCAATATTTTTATACTCCTCCGTGGTGATCTGTCCAACATGGTGACATATTCATTATAGAGACTGAGCGGAATGGTATTACGGACTGAGCATGAGCTTTTAGAACAGGTGGTCATCAATGAGGTCTGGTCCTGTCACATGATGTGGTTGACTGGTGATGGTGTGTGTGCAAGCAGCTGTGGATAATGACACAAGCATAATTTTAATCTCAACTCCAGTGGAAACTAATATAACTTCTTGGCTACAAAAAGAGAATGTCCTGCAGTGTAAATAGTTATAGTTCTATATCAGCTGTGGTTCAGGTTGAAATATGCAATATTTTTACTCTGTTTCTTACAACATCTGTTTTAAGGATTTTATGTTTTACACAGAGAAGAAGCTAGAATAATAGAGAATTGTACAACCCAAAAATGGAATACAAAAACTCTCAAAAAGCCTCTTTATTATAATGTGTCAACACTAAAAGGGGATTGCCGTATAACTAGCTATGATCGCTATTTATATTCTTTATCAAAATAGCATTGTTTACATGCCATGAAATGTATAACAGCAGGCTGAAGTTAAGGAATCATAACTGACAGGGAAGAATTTCTTTATTTGATTGTCTGCTATTTGGAGCTACAGAGAAGTATATCTGTGGTGAATAGTTCCTAAAAATGCATAGCTGTCAGAGCTTGATGGAAAATGAGTTTTTCATCCTGCAGGGAATTTTGACTTTTCATTGTAAGCCTTATGCCCTGAAGCCTTAAGACAGTACAACTGTTGGTGAACAGGGAAAAAGAGTAATTCAGAGTTGCTTGTGAATGCCAGATGGACAGAAGTTCCACTGGGGGTGGAGGGGCTCTCTGCCCTATTTGTTCATGAGCAAGGGGAAATGACCAAATGGGCCAGGTCTCATTTACATTTCTATTATGTGACACATTGTGGCATTTTGATCAAAATTCAGTTAAGTTTTTAGGTGTTGGCATAATAAAATGTTATTACCCTGTTGAGTAATGAAAGGGCAAGAGAACTGGGATGAGGGATTACTGTGACCAAAACTGCAGTCTGGAATAATTAGGTAGCAGAGCATGGACAAAGCCAGAGATAGGAGGTCCTTTCTTCCAATCTTCTGGTAGGAGTGCAACCCAGGATCCTGTGTCTCCTTGATTCTTCTCTCAGGGGTTTTGTGAAGAGGTGGCACAGAAGTGGGAGACAATGCAGAGATGGCTCTGTGACCCAATACAATGCTCAGGTGGCTTTCATTGAAGCCACAGAGGGCAGCAGCATAACTGAGTGACTCTGGTGAGGGTACCCCTTCCCAGCAATCAATAAAGTGTAATTGCTACACATGAGTTAGGTGGTAGAGTCCCTGGAGCAGATCAGGTAGCACATCTCTTGGGGCTGGACATGGATCTGCCTGAACTCTGGACTCCATCAACGCTGAATAATGGATAGTGAGTGGGGGGCGGGGGGAGAGATGCAGCAGAGGAGTGGGAGAAGGAAATGGCTATTGCAGGAAAATATTGCCTTATGGGATGGCTACTTACATTGAAATAGAACACTAAATGTATGACTATGGCCAGGGTGCCCTGGGGTGTGGGAGTTGATTAATTATTACTGGGTTTTCCCAAAGTTTACTCTGTGCCCCTATTTTGCCCCTCAATACAGTTTTCTTTATTTTGTAGAACATTCACTGCTTATGTGGGGAAAGTATTGCCGATCCAGGCCACCCAGGGGAAATAATTTAGTGTTCCAAGATTTCTGGGTAGAAGATTGAGCCTGTGGTTTTGGTTAATTTTCGGAAGGAACTCCTAGATAATGGAACCTGGCCCATTTTTTTTCCTGCTGACAACACCTGGCAGAAAGGTTACATCATCAAAACAAAAAAATAGGGCTGCCAACCATCCAGGATTGTCCTGGAGTCTGCAGGAATTAAAGATTAATCTTTCATTAAAGATTATGTCATATGATGAAACCTCCAGGAACACAGTGATCCAAGCCAGCCACAATCTTAGCCTACATAATCAAAAAGAAGACCAAGCAGTAATCACTAGAGCTCATCAATAAATTGTCCTGTCTTCCAGCCAGCTCTAGTAAGCACAGTGTTACATACAGGATAAATTGGTGTGTAGAATATTTTTTCCTTGCAAATCCCTTTGACGTCTCCTCTGTGCCTATCCTGCAGGAAATTATGCTGATTAATCATTCTTAGTCTATGTGGTTTCCTCTGCCCTACTGTGGGATCTGTGTATATTTGCCTTTCCAACATTTAATGTTTTCATCTTCTTTCTTGTAATTTTCTCTTTGGTGTTTTAGTTCCTACCCCAAAAATGTTGCAATAGCTGCTGCTAACACAATTGTCTCCAATTCAGCCTTCAATTACTGCATTATTATCAATGCCTATTCATTGTTACCTCTTAGTCTATTGATGGACATTTTGCACCAGTTTCATAAACAGATTTGCATTTCCTCCTTTTATTATCACTGGGGACTCGGAAATGCTTTTTTGTTAATAGCAGACCTGGCTGGAAAATGGAATTTCTCTCCTACGGAAAATTTCGATTTTTGGGCTGCAGGGAAGTTGCCCTGAATTGGGATAAAAAGTAAAAAAAAAAAAAATTGACATTTTTTGCAGGAGGAAAAATTCTGTTTTTGAGAGAACCAAAATGTAATTTTTTTGGCTTGCTGCACAACTTCCCAAGGAGCTGTCTGGGGGAGTCAGAAAGCCCAGGAGGCAGATATCTAAACAGTCAGGGGACCAGTTCTCTGAGCAGCTGCCTCCCTGGACTGCCCAACTCCACAGGGAGCAAGCAGCTGTGGGAAAGAGCTGCCCAGGAAATTAGGCAGCTGCCCAGGAAATTAGGCAGCTGCCTGGGAGTCAGGGGAACCTGAGCTGCCAGGGAGGTGAGCTGATCGGTCTGCCTGATTTCCATAGAAAGTTTTAACAAACTGACACATTCTTGTGGAACATTTCAATTCCCTGTAATCAGCATTTTCCAATGGAAAAATGTTTCTGTTGGAAAACTTTTGACCAGCTCTCTTTATTAGCTCATTTGTTCTTCTTGGTCAGGTAGCTGACCATATTCTGATCCATTTACCTTACTCACTCTCAGAAACATCCTTGGCCTGATAAGAGGACTCTGCACTAGTCCCAGGTTCCCCCTGAAGTGCTTCTTTAAATGACTTTCAAATCTTTCTTTGCAAATAGAATTGCCTATATCATTTGCATTTGCCCATATCACGCTATTCCCTCCTGGAATGTGCACTGGATTCCTAGTTTCATTACCAAAATTCTTATATTTGTCTATCGCCACTTTAATATTCCACTATTGCTAAACTAAAGACCATCGTTATTAGTTAGGGGCTTTATTTCCCATTAGCATTGATGGGAGTTATAGATGCATCACAATAAGATCACCGATTCCCTTCATTATGGTCTGAATTACCTGTCTTCCTCTCACTGAACATCTATTATGGGTGACCACAAAATAACACTGTATGATTGTTTGTAACTATCATTTGTTCTCTGATTACAAATTCCCTGTCAGAGTGGATCAAATTCTGTCCTCCATTATACCTGTGCAACTCCAGTGGGCCCTGCTTTTATTAAGAAATTAAAAAATAAAAATAAAAAAAGATTTCTTAATGCTTCAAAAAAGAACCTTAGGCTGCATGTTTAATCCAAAGCAATTTAATTCAAATGTATAGTCTGGCAGTCATACATAAGACAGTAGCTAGTGCAGACAGGTTTGTTTTTATTTTTCATTGTTGCTCAAACCGTCAATATACCCGCCCACAGAAAGCGCAGCGAGTTGAAATTTGGGAATTTGATAACCAAGGGACTAATAGCCACAGCCAAAGTGAAGCCAGATGCTGTGAATGCTTTCACTTTTAATGTGGTGAGACTATTAATTGCATGGTGTTTTTGTAACAGGGACTAGGATGAGACTACTAAACAAATTTCTATTTGTGACCATTACGGAAGTAGAACCCAGATGCCCTGCACTTAGTGTCAATCTTAGCACACAAGCCCACTGCTGAACCACGCATGTGTAGATACTACAATGATGAGGGCATATGAAACCTACGTGGGTAGATAGCCCATTTCTCTGACATAGTAGTCTCTTGCCTATTCAGATTCAGGTAGGATGTGTCCAAAAGTAAAGCTTGTGGAACCTAGCAGGGAAAAGGATAAACAAACTTGTAAAATATCTCTCGTTATAAAAAACTCTTTTCCTCTGAGGGAAGAAAGAATGTTTGTATTGCACAAATCTAGAGTGATTTCAAGTCCAAAGTCAGGGTTGTAAATAGAGCCATTTTTAAAAATGTTAACAAAAAAATTTTCATAGAAAAATGGCCTTTATCCAAAATTGATTTTTTCCCCCAAAAACATTCCCATTTTCAAATTATTTTTACTTTCTGTGAAAAATTAAGAGCTTTTTTAATAACTGGAGTGTTTTTACGTGAATGAGAAGTCCTGTTGAAGTCAATGGGACTATTTTAACTGTAGTTAAAGTTAAGCACATCCTAGGTCCTTTGCTGGATCAACGCAAAATCCCTGATCCTTTTTCTGGGTCTACACTTTGTCTGCTCTGTAGGAGAGGTATTTACCTCCAGAGGTGATATTACGTCTATATGTAAAGCTACGATTTAGTCATGGGTATTTTTAGTAAAAGTCATGGACAGGTCACAGGCAATAAACAAAAATTCACGGTCAGTGACCTGTCCATGATTTATACTATAAATACCCCTGAATAAATCTTGGGGTAGGGATGCTGCTGGGGGGGATGCCCTGGGGGTGCCACCTGGGGGGCCACTGCTGAGGGGAGTGGGGCCAGTGGCACCAGCGGCTGTGGGCCACCAAACAGTGGCTGCTCCAGCCGCCCCGGGACCGTTGACGGGGGCCGCTGACAGCAGCTGCTCCAGCCGCCCCAGGACCGCTGCCGGGGGCCAATGACAGTGCTACAGCCACCCTGGGACCGCTGCCGGTGGCCAATGACAGTGCTCCAGCCGCCCTGGGACCGTTGACGGGGGCCAATGACAGTGCTACAGCCACCCCAGGACCACTGCCGGGGAGGGTGGCGGGGGGCTGCTGCTCGGGTGGCCGGAACCAGCAGCACCAACTGCCGGGGGCTGCCCCAGGACTATAGGTGCTGGAACTACAGGGGAGAGGGGTGTGGCAGCACCCCCTAGCTTGAAGTGGTTTCCATTATAAACAGGGTTAACAGTTTGATTCAATGGCATTCCTTATGACATTCCTTGGCTTGCATATAGCTAGGGCTCCGTGTCTGTCACGGAGGTCGCAGAAATCACAGATTCCATGATTTTCTGTGACCTCCGTGACTTCTGTAGAGGCCAGTGTGGCTGACCCCAGGGCCAGCTGCTCAGACAGTCCCCAGGGCCAGCCACACCGGCCGCTGCTCAGGCGGTCCCCGGGGACAGACACAGACCCCAAGCTAAGGAATGTCACAATTTGCAACTATAAATAACATGGGTTTCATTGCAAACCCTCATTGGTATTAAATACTGTTCAGAAAAACAAAACATGATTAAAATAATTAGAGGTCTAATGAGGTTGCACTAAAGCAACTTGAATACAAACTTGTGACAAAGTCTCTTAACATGGATATTTAGAGACAGATTCTAAAATTGCAGTTCTTTATGATTTATTATATTTATTAAATTGTATATTAGTAAATATTCTTTGGTATACTTCATAAATGTATATGTAAATGAAAATGAAAATGTCTTTGTAAATGAAACCTTACTACAGTAGTCAGCTATTAAATCTCTGGGGAGACTGCTGTTTATGGTGTGCAGACTGTGGGTTGTGTGGATTATCAACGTGTGAGTTAACAAGGCTCTGCCATACTGTTAAACTCAACGTAAAATTAATCTTTTGCTACTGTACCAAAGAACTCCACAGTAGGCAATTATACAGCAGGAAGTTATCCAGACACAAGCCTGACCTGTTTACCACATAGACAAACAAATGAGTAACAGGCAGTCTCTGAAGATTAATTTGATTTGTTGGCCAGATTTAATGTGCTGTACATGAAATATAGTGTGGATTAATTATGAGCTCTATTTTACAAAACTTCAGATTGTTCTGGCTATGAAAACCATGTCTGGGGTACAGTTAAGAATTTAAGTGGGATTTAAGGAACAAAATTATCCATCCCTTTTCACTCCTGCCTTTGGCTACACCTCTCTTATTCACAGCAGTGAAGAAAAATTACAGTGGTTAGAATATAAAAGAACAGCCTATCCTTGGTTCTGAGAAACTCATCATTATTATTGTTGTTATTATTTTATCTCAAACTTCCACATGTAAAAACATTGCTGCTGGGACATTTAAAGTCCAGCTGTGGAACTTTCCATTTTAGAAAATTATCAAGCAGCCCTGTGGTTAGACTCGTACAGTAATTAGAGGGAATTAGAAGAATGACTGGAAGGTGAGGTAAGGCCTCTGTGGGGGATGGGGGAGAGTAGCTCCACCAAACAAGAGACCTCTCATTTTGTGCGTTCTCATGCTGAAAGGCTGCATAATGTTCTTCACTGAACAGTGCCTGTGAACTCAATCTGAATTAGGGTGACAAGACGCCCGATATTATCGGGAACTTCCTGATATTAGGGGCTTTGTCTTATATATGCAACTATACTCCTCCAAAAAAAAAAAAAGTGTCCTGATTTTTCACACTTGCTATCTGGTCACCCTAACCTGAATGCCAAAACATATGGGCAAAAAGAACAGGAGTACTTGTGGCACCTTAGAGACTAACAAATTTATTTGAGCAGAAGCTTTCGTGGGCTACAGTCCACTAGGTGCCACAAGTACACCTGTTCTTTTTGCTGATACAGACTAACACGGCTGCTACTCTGAAACATATGGGTTTTTTTTTTCCCTCTGCCACGGCTCAGTCATTATTTTTTTCATTCTCATTTTCCAGCCCCATGGCAATCAGAGAGGCATGATTGTGTGTGTGTAAGCAGAGCACCAAAACTGTAGTGAAAGTATTTGACACAGCATTCAGCCAGCGTAACATCAGAGAGGCTGTTTGGCATTTTTAATTGTGGCACTGGGATTCATGGAAATGTAGCAGAATATTGGATTTATATACCAACTTTCTCTGAGTATATTTTTCCGTAAGGAGATATATGATATGCATTTAATCGATATCAACATTTTTTTGCTTACTGTCATTATTCTGATTGCCTTCCTTGCTTCTTTTTCTTTTGGGGGAGGGATAATATACAAGATTTAACAACCAATATCCAGGAGACCCACCACTAGCAGTAATTCTTGGGGTTCAGCTGACCTTTGTGAAAACTCTTGAGCTAAACTACTCTAATGGTGTATGACATGTGCAGGACCACTTGCGGGAACTAATAACCCACTATCTGACTTGAATGAGAAATCTCCTTTTCTTGATAAACATATAGCATCTGTCCATTTATACTTTCCATTTCTCTGTCCTCTCTCCTGGTATGTGATTGGGGTGTTAGGGGTTTTTTGGGGGGGGAGGAGGGGCGCTAAGATTTATTTTAATCAGGAGAAGAGGACTCAAGGAGTACTTGAAAATTAATGACATTATCAATCTAATTAGGGGTTCTTGAGTGCTTCTTTAAAATGCATTTTCAAAATTGATTGACAGATCTAAGATATACAGCATTAATTAGACTTGGGACCACAGTCTACTCTGTCTGACATGGTGGAACACCCATTGATTTCAATGGGACTTTTACCTGTGTAAAAGAGAACAGAATTTGGACTTGTTCAGAACTAGAATAGCAGCTGTTTACTTAGCACACCAGCTAGCCATTCAAATCTTATCATAGAATCATAGAAGATTAGGGTTGGAAGAGACCTCAGGCGGTCATCTAGTCCAACTCCCTGCTCAAAGCAGGACCAACCCCAACTAAATCATCACAGCCAGGGCTTTGTCAAGCTGGCTCTTTAAAACCTCTAAAGATGGAGATTCCACCTCCTCTCTAGGCAACCCATTCCAGTGCTTCACCACCCTCCTACTGAAATAGTTTTTCCTAATATCCAACCTAGACCTCCCCCACTGCAACTTGAGACCATTGCTCCTTGTTCTGTCATCTGCCACCACTGAGAATAGTCGAGCTCCATCCTGTTTGGAACCCCCCTTCAGGTAGTTGAAGGCTGCTAGGAAATCTCTCCCCCCCCCCCACTCTTCTCTTCTGCAGACTAAATAAGCCCAGTTCCCTCAGCCTCTTCTCATAAGTCATGGGCTCCAGCCCCCTAATCATTTTTGTTGCCCTCTGCTGGACTCTCCAATTTGTCCACATCCTTTCTGTAGTGGAGGGGTCCAAAACTGGATGCAGTACTCCAGATGTGGCCTCACCAGTGCCAAATAGAGGGGAATAATCACTTCCCTCGATCTCCTGGCAATGCTCCTACTAATACAGCCCAATATGCCGTTAGCCTTCTTGGCAACAAGGGCACACTGTTGACTCATATCCAGCTTCTCGTCCACTGTAATCCCCAGGTCCTTTTCTGCAGAACTGCCGCTTAGCCCGTTGGTCCGTAACCTGTAGCAGTGCATGGGATTCTTCCATCCTAAGTGCAGGACTCTGCACTTGTCCTTGTTGAACTCATCAGATTTCTTTTGGCCCAATCCTCCAATTTGTCTAGGTCAATCTGGACCCTATCCCTACCCTCCATCGTATCTACCTCTCCCCACAGCTTAGTGTCATCCGCGAACTTGCCGAGGGTGCAATCCATCCCATCATCCAGATCATTGCTTTGATATAGAATACAGCTTGGTATATATATTTTTTTAAATGTACCACCATATGCATTCAAACACACTCTCGCAACTCATTCCTCATGTTAGAATATAGATATGCAGGCCTGCCTGTAAAGGCCTATACTTTAAGAACTTAGGTGTATTTTTATCACTTAGCTAGTTATAGAGGTTTAAAACAAAGAATCAAAATCACAGTCTGCCCGTGTATGGGCCTTCTCTCACTAGGAGAGTCTGAGGCCTTGTTCTTAGGCTAAGGCCTTTGGCTAAGCAGCAGGTGCAGCCATAAACTGGGAAGCGTAGGGTCACATCCTCACATTCCAAACCAGTCACATTGAAATAAGGTGGTATTGGGCTGTTAGCAATACAATCCTGTCCTGATAGTGCCTGGCACCACCAGATAAAGAAACAGATCTTAAGATGGTTAAAGAAAACTTAGTTTGATAGCATCCTGTCTGGCAAGAAATCACTTCTCAATGGTTGTGGTTGTGAGACCCTCATTTCTGTATTGTTTTATCTTTATGACCCCCACTTTTCTATTGTTAATCTGTCTGGTTTTCTAATTGTTTCTGTGTGCTGTATAATTAATTTTGCTAGGTGTAAGTCAATTAGGGTAGTGGGATATGATTGGTTAGAGAATTATGTTACACTATGTTAGGATTGGTTAGATAGATTTCAGTAAAATGATTGGTTAAGGTATAGCTGAGAATATTACTATATAAACTGGGAAGTAGGTGGGAAACTGGAATCACGCTTGCTGGAAATTAACCCCAATAAACATTGCATTGTCTGCACTTACGGACTTCTGGTTTTTTGCTGCTTGCTGTCTGTGTGACAAGAACCAGGGAAGTGGGCGGGTTGGAGGGAAAGCCCTCTAACACCTCATGCAGGAGTGGAGCCAGTTGAGGGTGCTGCTAAACAGAGGACAGAATTAGGCCAAGGAAGCCTGTTGTTGCTATTGCCAGAAAAAAGTACTGGCTTCAGGTAATGGTGCCAGTCAGCTGTAGGGAAAGGTCTTAGTTATACCAGCCTTACAAGGCTCTTAGGCCTACGTTCACAAAGGTACTTAAGCACTGTGATGCTCAGCATCACAACACCTAACTATTAGGTGCCTAGAAACTAACAGGAACAACACCATGATTCATAAAGCCTGAATTAGGTGCCTCGGCTCTCCAAACAATGAATGGGCAGAAATAGGCACCTTAGTCTGTGATTCGCAAAAGCCAGCACACTAGGTGGGGAGCTGCCTATGCTAGCCATTGAGAGAGGCAATGATCAGGGTGTGAACTAAATTCCACCCCTCTCACGGAGATAGGCACTTAAGGCTATGTCTACACTTAAATCGCTACAGCAGCACAGCTGTACCACTGTAGCCCTTAGACACAGGAGGGGTTCTCCCATCACTGTACACCTCCCCAAGAGGCAGTAGCTAGGTTGACAGAAGAAGCGCTGTCTACACTGGGGGTTAGGTCAACTTAACTACATTGCTCAGGGATGTGGAGGATGGATTTGGACAGGGATCTGCCAACTCTCAGATGAATGCCCTAGCCATTGGGCTACAGGATAGCCTGTAGCCTGGAGCCATTGGGACAGCACTGGAATGGGTGCTACAGGACAGCACTGGAATGGGTTACCTAGGGAGGTGGTGGAATCTCCTTCCTTAGAGGTTTTTAAGGTCAGGCTTGACAAAGCCCTGGCTGGGATGATTTAGTTGGGGTTTGGTCCTGCTTTGAGCAGGGGGTTGGACTAGATGACCTCCTGAGGTCCCTTCCAACCCTGATATTCTATGATTCTATGATATTCTGGTGCTGGGAATCCCTCAGTCTCTCCTGTTGGCGCTGCTGCACTCTGGATAAATAATGAAAAAGCCATTGGGGCAGGGTGACTGGATACTGGATCTCCCATATCATAGGTGAGTGCTCTAACCCTCAGGCCAGATGAGAACGATTCTGTGTGTGTTCTCTCTCTCTATCTCTCTCTCTGGCGCAAATGACTCTAATTGGTTACCCATGCTGGAACAGCTTCAATAGGAGAGACTGAGGGAGCCCCACATTAAAATATTCCATAGCCTAGTGGCTACAGCACTCACCTGAGAGGAGGCAGATCCCTGGTTTTTCTCTCCTCAGATAGAGAGGGAAGGTGAGACAGGTGTTTCTCACATCCCAGGTGAGTATTCTAACTGCTGGGTTAAAATAAGGGAGCTCATCATTGTTCGCCTCTCCCCAGCTGTTTTGCGTGAACTCGCCTGAGAGGCCCAATCCAGCAGGCCACCTCTGAGGACACCTACCAGATCAGGCCCACACACGAGTTAGGCAGAAGAATACGATCTTTCCCCAGTTTGTGAATTGCTCTGGGACTTAGGTGGGAAATAGGTGTCTGGATGCGTAGAATGAGACAGCAACACTGGCGCATGCCCAGAGGCAGAAGCATACGTGCCTAGGGAACTTTTACTGCAAAAGTATAGATGCCAAGTCAGTTTAAGCACCTACAGGATTTAGTGGGAGTTTTGTGAATCACAGTGGAGCCTAAAATTGTGATTTAGGCACTTCAACCCAGATTTGGGCACCTAAATCTGGGCTCAGGTGCCAAAGTACTTTTGTGAAAATAGGCCTTAATGACTGCCCATGCTGTCAGTGATTCTGCCACAACCCTGCTTTTGTTACAGCTCACCTTGCAGCCACTTTGAAGCTTCTGGAGAGTTTGTGCCTTCCTTTCCCAACCATAATTCTCTCCTTTCCTCTCTCCTCCTTGTCTTTCCTTATTGGAGGAGAGGGAAAGGTCACATCTCAAAAAGAAGTGTTCTATTCAATCAGCCAGGCTCCTACAAATCAGAAAATGGAGGCAAGACCAGAAAGTCAGGAAACTATTTAACTATGGGCCAAGGCCTACTTAGGCAAAACAGACATTGACTAGAAGGGGAGTTTTTCCTAAGAAAGAGCGCGGTATAAAGATTACAGAATATGGATGTATCTAATTAAAAGACACTTTTATGTGATTACCTCGTTAAAATTTTGTAAAATTTATTTGCATATTCATTCTCTTCCAATGAACTACTTATTTTCAAGTTTGAGGGAATGGAAGCAGCTGAACAACTGCACCTAAAGACCATCAGCTGAAACAGCTATCTTGAGTAGCAAGGCATGCTCCCTAATAGTAACAGAGCAACAGGTAATAGAGGCCATGGAGCCAGTCTCTCCACCATTGTCATTCTTGGAATTTAGTATTTCCCATCACTGAACAAACATTAAGTAATTTTTCATATATCCCTGAAAGATAGGTAAATAGGTAACATCATCCCCATTTTATAGATGGGGAAAGCGAGACACAATAACGATACATCATTTGCTCAAACTCATAAGAATCATATGTAAAACCAGGCTTAAAACTCAGGAATTCCTGACTTCAGCCCAATCCATTAGACCACAATGGCTCCTCATCATCATCTGCCATGATTTGAGGATTACAGTAACTTGGCCAGAGGTTAGGGGTCTATTACAGGAGTGGGTGGGTGAGTGAAGTTCTGTGGCCTGCAATGTGCATGAGGTCAGTCTAGATGATCATGATGGTCCCTTCCGACCTTAATGTCTATGAGATGGATGACAACCTCTCTCCTCCATTCACCTGGAATTGTTGAACCTGATCTGAAATACTTGACCCAACACGTCCAATGGACAATTTGTGCAGCTAATGGGCACATACTGGTACACACTCTCTGGCACATATGACTCGTCCTTCACTAGAAAATGTTATTGTGTTTGAACACAATTGGAAACACTCAGATTAGATTACATTGTGCTGACAAGAAGTTTGTGATCATTACAGACAAGGAACCAGCAGGCTTAGTCAAGACACAACACTGAACATGACTTATTGTCTAAACCAATTGCAAATTCATGCCTAGCATCATGTCAAAATCATATTCCCAAAGAATCCCAATCACATTTGAACAAAGTTGTCTAATGAAAACCATCCAAACCCTTGGAGCGCATGCTCAGGTTTGGAGATGTCCTGGGTATCACCTGTAGTAAAGCTCATCATGTGACCGAGTCTAAAATGGTCAGGGGCAATGGTGCTCCTCTCAGCTGCTCAGCTGTATATTCAAAGTATCACTTTTTCTTTTACAATTGGTTGCTGAAACTGGTGCTCAGCTCTGGACACTGAAACCAATGAATCAAATATAATGAGTCTGACATGTCACTGAGCAAAACACAGGGAAGCTTTAGCAAAAAAACACTCTTGGTTCCATGCTATTGCCTCACTCAGATTCAGGGTTTGAATTTTATTGTTTTGTTGCTATAGACTTTTTCACAGATGAATGGCCACATTGCTTCCAATAAAAGCCTTTCTTTGTGCCTCTCTCATCTCCACAGTACTTTCTGACATAGAAGACACTTGAATGATTTGTTAACAGCCAGCAGGAGCAGCAGTGCTGGAAACAAGACTAGTTCAATATGGTGTATTTGTATATTATCTATATATATATCTATATATATATACCACAAAGATATAGATACACACACAATACATGTTAAAATCTTTTTGATAAATAAAAATTACGACTAACGTCAAATTAAAAATAAAAGTATAAGTAGCTTTCATGCATCTGAAATGTGCTGCCCAGATTCTCGCATGTGAAAAAATTGCTTTGTTCTCCACCAGTGGCACCAAGCATCCTTAGAGATGGCGGATCTAACCCCAAGAGAATTCCTCCTGCCTCGGTTCCTACGTCATCCCATTCTGGTTGCCTGTAGCCGGGTCTCCCTTATGTCTTAGCAGTCCCGTTGCTGGAGTGGGCCCTTGGGGCCATAGACAGCTGGCACAATTTATAACAGCTGGAAAGCTTTTCTAAATTCAACCAGAGACCAGCCCAAAATCCAGCCAGTACCAGGATTGGAGGTCAGATAGTTGACTTACACTCACCTTTAGCTGTACCCTCCTTGGCCACAGCTGAGGTCAAGCCCAGATTAACGAATGTGCACTGCCTGCACTTGCACAGAGCCTCTCTCAGAGGGGACCGAACAACTGGGGAGGAAGAGAGAACGGACCATCACTGCAACCCTGTGCGATGCAATGCACCTCCACTCCCTCAAGCTTGGCCCAGTGCCACGAGAGCTCAGGGCAGGCAATGGGAGTGGGCGGAGATGAGAAGCTGGTATCGGGAGGAGCCCCTCTATCCCTGAGACTGGAGCAGAGAGCTGAGCTGGGGGCGGGGGGGTGGCTGGTGAGTGGCTCAGGACATACTAGGGGCTGTGACAGAGCAGCTGGGGGTTAGTTGTTGCCAGACTATGGGGTGAGTGGGTCATGTTGGGGCACTGTGGGGTGAGTGGTTGAGGGAATGGTGGATGTTGGGTGCAAGTGGCCGTGGGGCTGACTTGTTGGGGGCTGTGATAAGCGAGATGCAAGTCAGGAGTGCTGGGATGCATACTGGGGCTGTGAGGATAAGTAAGGGCTGGTGGTGAGTTGTTGGCATGTATGGGGGGTCGGAGGAGCATTTCAGGGTCTGTGTGGGTGGAGTATGTGTTGGGAGGGAGGGAAGATGCATTTGGGGGCGGGGTCTGTGTGGGGTGGGAGCACTTTGCAGTCCAGTTTATGGAAGGGGGGCAATTTCCATAATGCACAGGAGCCCAGAGTTCTTTAATCTGGGTCTGGCTGAGCATCTCACCCTATATTCAGGGCCCTGACCTTGAAATGATAAATTCAGAGTCATTAATGGGTTGAACCCAAACCCAGGTGGAAATCAGTTTCACATTGTTTCCCTTTGGGTTCATATGAACCACACTTTCAGATGAAAACTACAGGGTGCAAGTTAAAGGTGTGCGAAAATATAACTGTGAAAAATGACACTACTGGAAATTTGAGTGTTCTTGTATTTCATTATGAACCTGAAAGTGGGTAATTTCTCTGAAAAAATTGCTATGTTTCATGATTGCCTCATTTAAAAATAATCACCTTTGCTAGTGAAATGGGGTCTATCATTACTATATTTATACTAATCTACAAATTATACTTGCCATAAATATCACCACAAATAATTACTATTCATGTCAGCCACATTGTGTCAGACATATATCGCCCACTATCAGTCCAGAGGAAGGATGGTCATATGGTTAGGGCACTAGCCTAGGACTAAGGAGATGTAGGTTAAATTTCCTACCCCACCATATACTTCCTATGAGAATTTAGGAAAGTCACTTAGACCCAGATCCACAGATACATTTAGGTGTCCAAGTCCCAGTTTTAGGCACCACTGCAATCCACAAAACCCCGTTCAGCTGCAGCCTAATCTTGTAGGCATCTACATTTCTGCTGCAAAAGTTCAATAGCTGTCTAAGTTTCTTCCTCTGGGCATGTGCACTGCTGCCTTACTCTAGGCATCTGGATGCCTATCTCCCACCTAAGTCCCAGTGCAACCCATTAACTGGGAGAAGATAGGCAGAGAAGCACCTTTTTCACCCATAGGGCCCAATCTGGCAGGCACGGTCACAGTTTCAGGGTAAGTGCATATGTGTTCCCCACCGCCAGGTTCCACTCCAGGAGTTCCCAGTCAGGTCTCTAGTCCTCTGCCTCTAGTCCCTTACCCTTTCTCTGGGTAAGGGTTCTTGTACCACTCCCCTCTGGCCAGTGGTTTTAAGGCTACACAGCTCCCTGTCCTACACTGGAATATGCCCAGCAAGTCAGTCTCCCTAAAGACCAGCACCTGTGCATTGCTTTCTCTCTTAGGGCTATGAACAGCATATTTCCAGCTGTTACAAGTTACCACACAGTTCTTTCTAGGCAAGCAATTTATTCTTAAGGTAAAAGGATTACAGAGAAAAAACACTAAACATACCAGGAGTCACCCATCAATCTTATTGGGCCCTAGTAGGCCAAAGTTTTTCCAACCGTTCTGCAAGATTTGGCCCCACCCTTGGACAGTAAGTCCTGTCCATTTGCTGAATCAGAAAGAAGGCTCCGAGTCAGTTTAAATGCAGCCTTTTCTTTCGGTCTCTTGGAAACCCAGTTTGAATCAGTATATGCAAGCCTCCCCAGGTACCTCTCTGGAGGGGTTTACAACTTAAGTGATTCACTTTAATAACCCCTCACTGTTTTTGGTTCCTGGAGAAGTTCTGATAACCCTCCCCCTGGAGTTGCATATAATCCCAGGCCCACAGTGATGCATACACCTAATATCATATGGCTCCAAAGATATGGCATGGGATTGCAATATCTGTCACAGGCATGCTCAGAACCTGCCTACTGGATCAGGTCCTATTCAAAATCTGGCCAGAGGAGGAGAAGGTGGTGGGGCTCACCTTATAATGTTTAGCCCAACAACTGGAGCACTCACCTGGGATGTGGAAGACCCAAGTTTAATTCCCCACCTCTGCCTGAGGGGGAGACAGGATTTGAACACAGGTCTCCCACCTTTCAAGAGGTGCACCAGCTTGATGACAATCATGGAGGCCACGGGTTTGAGCCTGGCTTGATCTCACACTAAAAGGCTGCCTCCAGTTCAGCCAGCTGTGACAAAAAAGGGTTCCTGATCCACAGGGTTAGGGAAGTCAAAGATGGTCAGACATAATTCCAGCACACCATCCCTTTGGGTACTGTTGGCTTAAATGACAACAGCCTGATGAGTCATCTATGGCTCAGGGAAGACTTTTACTTTGTTGACTCCCCTCTCCCATGAGAGCGGTACAACCATGATTTGAGTTATGCCTCTTTATTCCATATGGAACATAGGGTCTTCACCGCTGCCTTCCATCTTTGGCAGTCTCAGCCTCAAGATTCTAATGTGGGCCTCCCCCCATCTCTCTTGTTGAAGCTGTTCCAGTTTGGCTAAACAATTAAAGACTCATTTGAGCAGGGGAGCTTAAATTTTGAAACAGTTGTTTTAGAACCAGAATTTTTCATTTAGAAAATGTCAAAACTGAACATTTGGGCCATTTTGAAACTTTTTAAAAAAAATGTTCAAGTCAAAACATTTGCTGAAATCAACCCATTCCTTTTGGTTTCAATGAACGGCATTTTCTGACATTGCATTGAAAAATTCCCAACCAGCTCAAGTCCTGCCATGGGAGTAAAGATCTGATGGGTCGCTCTCACTTTCCTTAGAGTTGAAACTTTCCCCAGACATCACCAGGGCATTGGTATTGGAGGCTCCTCATTTTGGGAATCTACTCTGTCTTGCAGGCCATCAAGACTCAAGTTTGGTGACATTCAGGACAGAGTGTAGGATTTTTTTTTATTTTCCCCATTCTGATGATTGATATTTGTAAAAATTGAGGACTTTTGCAAATAAGAAAAATGGAGAGGGAGTCTGTTAGATTCTGTTGATCCATAACTGATTATTTGTCTTTGGAAATGGTTGTCAATATAAATGACTAAGTAAAGACAATTAATCCAATTTTGCCTATATACATTTATACTACATGGTTCCATCAGCTAGATTGGATGGCCTTATGGCAAAAATATAGGACTAAGAAGCAGGAGATACATGTTCTATTTAGATTCTGTCTGAGTCTCTTAACCTTTCTACACCCAAGTTACTTTGTCTCTAAAGTGTGGATAAGATTCCCCTGTGTCACAAAGCTATTGTGAGGTTTCATTCATTAATATTTGCAATGTGCTCACATATTACAGTGCTGAGAGCCATTGATGTGTCTATAAACCAAAATATCTACCTTTCTCTGTAATAAAATGTTGCATTTCTCTGAATCTAAAGGAGGAGGACAGTGACAGAAACTCATGTACTGTACTTCAAATTCCAAAATGCATGAATGTTCCTGCTTGCCGGGGACATCTATCAGGCAAAAGAGCAGCTACTGCAGGAGATAGTTTGCTCTAGCCTGTATCCAGATTGGACTATGCCCCAAAATGGCTTCCAGGCCTGTGCTCAAATGGGATGTAAAGAAAGGGGAGGAATGTACCAATGTGGCAAGGCAGGTAGAGTATAGAAGCAAGCTGCACAAGAATAAAAAGGGATGGGGTATTGCAGGACACAGCTGATTGGGTCATGCCAAATCATGCAAAGTTCTTTCAATGCTGATTTTGATTTTAAATAAATATGCAATATTTGGAGCCTAATTTTTCTCAACTGTCACTTTATCTTTATTCAGGATCTATTGAATTATATGCAGCTGGAAATATACATAGAGGTAGAAAAAAATTGGGTGAATATTGCAAAATACTGCAAAAGTATTCACATTTGTGTATACACAGTCAAATAACCACAAATTCCTTTGAATGTTATCTGCAAAACTTTTTATTTAGTTTCCATGAACATGGAAAAGAAAATATTTTTTGTTCAGAAGAGTGGTTTATGGGAAGAAAAATTTGCACAACTAGTTGTGCAAATATATATGTTCACATTTGTATGTTGAAAATTTTGAAAGCTCTTTTTAGGTTTGACTGTCTTACCGTCAGAGATCATGAACAATACATTGTGACTTGGGTAGTCGTCAATCATATATCAAGAACAGTGAATCATGAATAATTGAGGTAACAATCATGGCAAACAATCAA
Source organism: Platysternon megacephalum (assembly GCA_003942145.1). Lineage (NCBI taxonomy): Eukaryota > Metazoa > Chordata > Testudines > Platysternidae > Platysternon > Platysternon megacephalum. The sequence continues at coordinate 7,857,925 of QXTE01000073.1, forward strand.
AGGCTGAAATATGTTCACATAAACCATCCATCTAAGAGTTTGAAGTGTGAACAAATTCAGAAAAATCAGTCTGTCTGCAGATAATTTGCTAACAGAACAAATGGTGAAATTAATTCAACAATAGTTCTAAAAAGTTTGTCCGACTCCAGGCATCAGCGTGAACACTGCATGAGTGCATGGCTCACTCTGTGTAGCTGGCTCCACAGTCTGGGCAGAATGGGGTTTGGAGCCAGCTCCCTCCAGACATCCGTGTCTCAGATTTCTCATGCTCCATGAGGCCTTGTTTTGCACGTAGCATGCTGTATTTGCATTTGTGTATGCAAAACTCATGAGAAAAGGGCCCTCTTCTTATTTTAAGCAAAGATACCAAGGATCAAATTCGAGCCACCCTTTCCATATAAGCAGAAAAAGAATGAGGCAAGAGGGGGATCATTAGGATACCTTCACTGTACTTCACTCCTGGTATCCTTGACAGCTGGATCTGTGGCTGGGGCATTTTGGAGGATGGGTTTTGATGTCATATGATAGTCATCTTGAAGTACATTCACTTCTGACCCAACATCTCATGCAAATTATTCCTGCCTCTCTGAAGAGACTAGATACAGGTTCAAATCATGATGATGTTTTGCACCTTAAATTATACCAGTTGGCACAGGATCTCAATTCAATACCTATAGCTGGAGAAAAATGTGGAATGCAATAAACATCTATTACATTGTAAGTAAATGGAGTAAATAATTTAAAATGAATAATGAACTTGACAAATGTAGCCTCCTTTTCTCTCTCTGTATGCGGAATGCCCACAAAGTAGACCTTAATTTCTCTATTGTATTTGTTAATCAAATTTTACTCAACACATTTTTTCCCCTACTAAGGACTGATTGCAAACAGCCCACAGCAAGTATTCAATATTCAACAAGTGAGCAGGATTGGCTAGTTGTACGGCAGTGACTGTGGAGTGATTCCATTCCCTGATTGGACAGGCATAACTTACAGTCAACAAAAGGGCTTGCAAAAGCTACTGAGGATTTGATTCTTTCAGGAAAGGGCAGCAGTTTAGGGAGCAGAAGCAGCAGATAAACTTAATTAAGGGAGTTTCGAACACTTCACTTCTCTCTTTTGGTTAAGTCAGGCCTTGCCTGATGCATCCTAGACAACTTAGGCTACTGTAAGGTTTATTATCGGAATGCAGAGTTTACATTTTTTTCTTATAATTCATTCAGATTAATTTGTGTGTGTCTGTACACTCCCCATTGTGAACGGGGGCTGTGATATCTTTCTCTGTCTTATTGAATTGCTTATATTCAAGTGTTCAAACAAGATCGTTTTGGTATCCTCTTCCTTTGCTGTCATGTTTTGTCCCATCCCCTATAAAACATGCCAAGTGCATCACTTTCACTGACTGGTAACCTTCTGTTACTGACACAAAGTTATTACATGTGCACGGGCGATCTTAGTTGCAAAGGTCAAGCTTAGATACTTAGGTGGCTCATTTCATTGTCTTTAAGCCAGGACCTGCCAAGGCTCTTGGAGATCTGTTCCCCTGTTGTGTCATGCAATGTCCTATGCGATGTCAAATACCTGTGAGCATGTGAGCTTAAAATTCACTTTGTGTGGGCATTCAAGAGAGCGAAACTTAATCAGATGCATGTAGGTGCATGCACAGCTGAAGTCAATTCATTTTTAAAATCAAGAGAATGGAAAATTTTCCGTGGTATTCATGCAGCTCCACTCTTAAATATGTAAATATACCAATTAAAAACCTGAGTCTGAAGTAAGAATGCAGCCCTAATTTGTACTTGTAAATCAATGAGAGAGAGAGATTTAAAGTGATGTTTTTAACTATTTGTGCATCATGTTGATAGCAGAACTTTAGTAAATTAAGCTGTGTAAATAACATTGCTAGTATTCCTGTAACATGTTTTATTGTCTTATTTTTATTCATAGACTATACATAAAAGTGCCCAGCCCAGTAATGATCCTTCCAGCCTGTAAGCTTTCCTTAGGGCATATGAACTATATAATTTATAAATAGCTTATGTATAGGCACGATAAAAATAACTCAGAAAAACTAAAAACTGCTCAGCCATACTGTTCTGGCACAAGTCTATTTTGTCTCTAAAATATTATGCACTACTTCAGAATTGGTGACATGAGAGCACAGAGGCTATTTCTGCTTTCCCATCTGACTCCTACCTGCATTACTACTTTTAGTTTCTGACTGCTTTTAAGACTATTTGGGGCTGACTTTCTGCCTCTGATGATTTGCATTCAATTCCCAAGGTGTTTGATGGCAAAGTGCTGACGTACAAGCAGTTTTCCATAGCTAAGGATTCCTTTCTCCACCTCAACAGTGCATGCTCCAGGTAAAATGAGCCCTTGTGTTCTGTATGCCAGTAATAACAGAGCCACACACCTTAAGTGGGCCTCCTAAGGCTTCCGTTGACAGTGATGGGAAAAGACTGGTTTAAAGCGATGATATTTCTGAGTGTTAAGGCCTGATTCAGTATTGACTGGAGTTAGTGGAAAGACACCCACTAGCTGCAGGGGGCTTTGGATTAGTGCTTTACTTATGCCTGATGAAAAGGTAGAGGAAGGACCTCAAGACTGATGGTGTGGAAGCCCAAATGGAGCTGGAACAGGGGTGGGCAATCATTTTCAAAGGGGTCCACTCCACGAATTTTAGTAAGTCGTCACCGGCCGCACATTTCTACCATATTAATGAAATTTTTAAATTCTACCCCTCCACTGCAGTGCCACGTAATAAAATAATTCACACAAAGACTGAGAGTGCAGGAGGCAATGCTGGGTCTGGGAGGGAGTTTGGGTGTGGGAGGGAGCTCCGGGCTGGTGCAGAGTCTTGGGGTAAGGGGTGTGGGCTCTGGGAGGGAGTTTGGTGCAGGAGGGGGCTCCAGGCTGGGGCAGGGGATTGGGGTCCAGGAGGGGGTGCAGGGTCTGGGAGGGAGTTTGGGTGCAGGAGGAGGTTCTGACTTGGGGCACGGGGTTGGGATGCGGGAGGGGGGGAAGAGGTGCAGTCTCTGGCCGGGAGGCGCTTACCACAGGCGGCTTCTGGCCGGCGGTGCAGCAGGGCTCAGGCAGGCTGCCTGCCTGCCGTGGCCCCACGCCGCTCCCAGGGGTGACCAGCTGCTGGCACATCTCTGTGCGCTGCCCGTGCCTGCAAGCACCGCCGCTGCAGCTCCCATTGGCTGGTTTCTGGCCAATGGGACCTGTGAGGATGGTGCTGAGGGTGGAGGCAGTGTGTGGAGCTGCCTACCCCCCCACCACCAGGGGCGCACAGAGACATGCCAGCAGCAGCCGGCCACTTCTGGGAGCGGCATGGTGCCACAGCAGGCAGGCAGCCTGCCTGAGCGCCCCACTGCGCTGCGGGACTTTTAGCAGCCCAGAGATCGCAAGGACAGAAATGTTAGTCATGGTGGGCCGGACAGAAATGTTAGACGGGCCAGATCCAGCCCATAGGCTGTATTTTGCCCACCTCTGAGCTAGAGGATACTGCACAACATAGAATCATAAGACTGGAAGGGACCTCAGGAGGTCATCTAGTCTAGTCCCCTGCAGTCATGGCAGAGGACTGGATATGATAGTACAGTAGTTAACACCGCTAAAGAAAACCTAGCTCTTACCAACTAAATGGATCTCTGGAAAATGCAGCATAATGTTCTCACAATCTATGCACTGGTGAAGTCCCAAGGAATTGATGCTGGATATGCCATCCCTTTGTTTTAAATGGAAATAGATGGCTGTGGAGGAATGAAATCATTAAATATTTTCTTAATAGCCTCCAGGGGAGCAGTTTTCTCTCTGCATACATTTTCATACTGCTGTTCAGATGCCAGAACTCCCATACACTTTCCCCCCACTGCCAACATAAAAGATGTCCTTGTTTTTCACTCTGAAAATCAGGTCCCGCTGCTGGCAGGGAGCACAGAAGTGGGAAGTGCTGCGCTTAGGGCCTTTTCCTCCCTTTTCTCAAAAGGTGTGGTAGCCCCTCTGTGGGTCGTGGGATCTGCTCAATGGGAAGGACACAAACTGGGGATAGGGAGGGTCCTTGGGGGCTAGGTTTTCTCGGTGATGCTTGTCCAATTGAGGAATGGAATCACTCCACAATCACTGTCGTACAACCATCTCCACATAAACTAATCTTGCTGGAGTCAGTTTTAACTTCAGCACTCCCCACTTCCCCATATTGCAGAACTTCCTCAAAGGAAGTTTCAAGGGCCAGTGGCTGGTGGGAAAGGCCCTGTGGCATCTTGGCTACATTAGCAGAGGGATGCCAGGCAGCTGGCTGGGGTGGGGAATAAGAGGCACAGGGTCTCCTGGCTGGGTGGCCCTAGTCTCTAGCAAATTTGGGGGGCTGATCCCCATTTTAGAAAAGCCCACTTCCTTGAGGGAACATCCTTAAGAAGAATCTCAGGGCATTCTACCTGGTAGGTGGGCTACTCTCACATAGGGGACCCTCTGTTCCTACTGAAACTGCAATGGAGTGGCATGGGTGTTCTTACAATGGCATTTGACTTGGGAAATATCAACTGCAAAAACTTTCTTAGAGCCATATTTTCTATTGAGCAAGGCCACAGTGAAGCTTTGTTTTTCTGTTTCTCTGAACTACTCATGCAGTACCGACTGCTCCAGCGCGCCTTATAAAGCTCTCCATATTAATGTTTTATACTGTGCTGATTTCCAGGATCTGGACACAAGAAGTCACCGTTTTTTCACCACTTATGTATTCTGCCTTATTTCTAATTTGAAAGAATGTAACTTTCAAGTCCATTTATTTGATATGATTTATTAAGAAAGTACATCAGTTTCACCAAACTAATTATCATAGGCAAATGACTTGTCATAAAATTAATGTACCTAGTAAGAAAAAAGTTATTATTTAAGTTCATTGATTCCTCTTTCTTTGTCTGTAATTACTTCTAGATATGTGAATGAATACAATTAGTGAGGTAAAGTAAAAAGAAAAGTGAATTTGATTAATATTTTCTTCTTCACAATGACCCCTCTTCCTGCAACCTTTACTTTTATGGCAAAAGGTGGTGGGAGATTAGACCCTTATCATTAATTTTTTTTTCTTTTCAGAGGAAATTTTAAAAGATACCATCAACATGAAATCTATTTTTTTTTAAAAAGAGTTCAAAGAAGTTTCTTTCCGTTACTAATAGAGCTGCTTGGAAAATGATTTGTATGTGAAAAATTTGAACAAAAATGAAAAAATGTTGAGTGGAAAATTTTGACTTTTCAAGTCAGTGCAGAGAGCTTGTAAGAGGCCTATGCAGCACTGCTCACGTCCCACACAAATGGTGCTGAGCATAATTTCATCCACCAACTGTATGCTGAATCGCAGCAAATACACTAGAGAAAATTAAATCTTCTTTGTGGATAGTCCTCACACAGACAAAGGCTGAAGTTCATTGAATATGTTCTTTGTTATAAATTATTCACGCAGCAGTAATTTACCAAGAGTCAGATCCTCAGCCAGTGTAATTTGCTGATCTCTACTGGCTGAGGATCTCTCCCATAGTGTTGGAGGTACACTTAAGATTAACAGTCTTAAGGTAAAAAGCAACAGAGAGTCCTGTGGCACCTTTAAGACTAACAGATGTATTGGAGCATAAGCTTTCGTGGGTGAATGCCCACTTCGTCAGACGCAGTCTTAAGGTAAACAATGATATACTCTGTCAAAGTAAAATATGAACATTTTGGGAATGGTTCCTTTAGAGAAGTTGTCTAAAAAGAGGTCAAGTATCAAATGTTCCACCAATAAACTATTCTCAATGAAGGAATCTGACACACCAGGTATCATGTTCAGTAAACGTGGGAACAAAATTTGGGCACAAAATTCCAAGCAAAAGCAGTAATAAAGCAAGCTTTGGTTTTACAGCTGAGTCTGCCTACATTATTATCCTCCATACATTGCAATGTTTACAGCATTATCTTTTTTCTGCATCCTGTAACTATGATAAAAATCATTTAAAGCTAAGTGAGACACAGTTTAAAACATTACATTAATGCAAGTTATGCTTGGGAAAAGTCAATGTTTACTCAGGTGGACTCATGTAGGGTTACATCTACTGCAGAAATAAATGCATTATGTCAGGAGTGGATTGGTGCCCTCCTGTGCCAGCAGCTGAATTTAAGCTCACCAGGGGTAACCATTGAAATAAACAGAATTCTGGCATTACCAAATCTGATGGGTGAAGGCAGGGGTGCTAGAACAATTTTGATAGTGGGGGTGCTGAGAGCCATTGAGCCAAACCTTATATATAATGGAAACTACTTCAATCCAGGGGTTTCCATTATGCAGGCACACCCTTGCATTAGGGTAGGGCCCCTGAGCTTGAGGGTACAATTGTCCCCCCTTTGTTTCCTTCTCATCAGCCCTAAGTATCTACATGGGGCCTGATCCAGTGCTCATTGAAGTCAATGGAAATCGTTCCTTGATTTCAGAGGTTATTGGCTTCAGCAACTAACTACTTCAGATAAACAGGCCCATTTCTCTGACCATTTGAGGATACATTTTCTCATAGGGAAGTGGCTTAATTGCACCATTTGATATAATTCAGATAAAGCCCTGGTATATAACCTGTGAAATTCCAGTGACTTCAGTACAGAAGTGTAAATGGGGGCAGAAGTTTGCTCATGATCAGTACGCATTCTCCTTCCATGTCACCTCTCTTGCAATCATGTGCCACCCTTACGTTTGGTTCCCTGGGCATAGAAGTCAGGATGTTCAGCACTGAGTCTTCTCTGCACGTAGAACCACAGGGGCAGAGTCTACAAGTCAGCAACGTAGGACTAAGTAGCTCATTTTTAAATGGCTTCCCTGCAAATACCTGGGATTATTAAAATAGTGGGTGGCACAAAAGGGTGTGATGTTAATCATCATGCTGCATTGTCTTTGAGAACATTTATAGGGCTAGATTCAGCCTAGCGAATGGAAGTCAGTGTTGACCCCTGTAGGGGTCCCAGCTGTAGAAAATATGCTGGGAGGAAGGGAGGTTGCGGCAGTGAAAAGTAACTGCAATCTCACCTCTATAGAAAAGGGCCAACACTGATCACAATGTGAGTGATGCTGTCTGGGGAAAGGGTGTGGCCAGCGTGATTGGTTGATACACTGATTTGGTACATCCTCCTCCTCTGGAGGTCTCATGAAACTGCCTCCACCTGATAGAAACGTTGAGGGTAGGTGGCAGCTGCAGAACTGCTGTCCCTGTGGCCGTGTAAATACATGTTCATGTTCTGGAGCTAGGTTGGCAGAGTGGAAGGTTCATTTACATCTCCCTTTGCCAGCATGCGTGAATCTAGCTTATATAGGCGCAGTCAATACCGTTAACATCATTGATACAATTAATATCTAAACAGCTAGAAAGAGTAATTTGGAGGAGACTTTCACACCACCATCCCCTTATTAACAATGCATCATAGCTGTTTGTGTACAGAGTGAGAATTTGTTTAATTGTAGGCACGTGAGGCACCCAAATATCTCATAGCAATGCTATAATTTGGTATTTGTTTTCACTCTTGGAGGAGTAAACATGTTACAGGAAAACTGATAATACTCAGATGCTGCCAGCCTATGTACAGTATGGTGAGTTGATGGGATTCCTCTCTAATCTTGTGGCCAGACATGTCACTGCCATATCCCAGAATTCTGGTGTATCACTACCTAGAAACAAGGGTTTTTTCCCCTGAAGAATTTTAGCAGGAACATCCTATGTATCTCTCACACAGAATTCCCATAGACATTGCTATAAATAAGACTTCATTGAAGTCCCTTATATTTAATATCACAACTATGTAATCAAGCTTCCCTCTTCTCATGGGAAAGTCTTCTTGCTAGCATACCTGTAAACCTGCCAGGCCCGAATGTGGGACACAATTTTTGACAGAGACCTCCAAAAAAGGGCACAAAAATGGTTCATGCAGGAAATGTAAAACACTGTAGGATTCACCCCTTTAGTGGAAATAACGCTACCAGATTCTGCCACCCTTACAATATTTACTTCAGTGGGAATATTTGTGGAATAAGGAGCTATGAAACATGAGTAAGAGTTTCAGAGTCTGGCCCAAAGAAGACAAGAGACTTATGAAGTATGGGGGATAGGGGTGAAAACAGAGGATATTGTATGCACATCAATAACAGCCACCAGGACCACACAAGTAACTCTTTAGATGCTGAACAACTAGGGCCTGATTCTCAACTTAAGATAAATAGATTTTAAGGCTAGAAGGGACCATGATGATTATCCAATCTAAGTCCCCCCTCTATAACACAAGCCATAGAATTTCACCACATGGATCCTGCATCAAGCCAACAACTGTTGGTAGTATATATTTTGGAAAGGTATCAGCCTTGATTTAAAGAGTTCAAGTGATGGAGAATCTGCCACATCCCTAGGTAAGGGATTGGTTAACCCAAATGGTCAACCAATTCCATTGGTTAACTTCCTCACTGATAAAAGAATGTGCTTTATTTCTAATGTCAATTTGTCCACCTTCATCTTCCAGCCATTGAATGTCATTATACCTTATTCTACTTGATTAAAGAGCCATCTACCATCAGAAATCTCTTCCCCATATAAGTATTTGTAGACCATAATTAAGGATACGATTCTGTCATGCAGGTCACGGATTCCGTGACTTTCCAGGACCTCCGAGACTTCTTCCACAGCAGCAGGCCTCGAGCAGCTATCAGCCCTGGAGCCACCAGAGCAGCGGCCCCAGGGCTGAAGCAGTGGCTAGGGTTGGGTTTTTGATGAAAAACCTGAGCTTTACAATTTATCTTCCTCTCTCGCTAGTTAGATGTGACCAGAGAGCCCTGGACCAAAAAACATTCCCAATGAAAACTTTGTTGAAACTGATATATCTTTGCAAAACATTTCAACTGTGATGAAAAAACGTATGGTGTTGAAAACGTTCTGACTAGCCCTACTCTTAATCTCCTCTTGGATCAACTAAAAAAGATTAAACATCTTATGCTTCTTATTATAAAGCATGTTTTCCAGACCGCGAATCATCCTTGTAGTTCTTTTTTTCAATCCTTTCTGATTTTTCAACAATTGTTTTGAAACCAGGACAGGACCCATTATTCTAATAATGGTCTCACTAATGTTCTATACAGATGTATGTGTATTTTACACACACTTTAATGCCCCTTTACCCTGCCAGAGTTGTGTAAAGAGAGAGGCCTTAGTGTAAAAGGAGAATCAAACCCCTAGTTCATTGTGCAATTTCTTGGGTAATATGCTCCAAATTACTTTCATCAATGTCCCCCTAAGCCAGAAGATGAAACAACCATAGAAAATGGGTGTTTTTAAAAGCAGTTCATAACATTACTCAATCTCTGATTCTCAGTTTTACAACTGAAAAGTTCATCTGCATAATTTATCAATTAGCCTGAAAAGCTACCAAATGTGTGTTATTTCAGTACCTTTGAGCTGTAAACAATTAAGTTAAAATACAGATGGTGTTATTCAGGTTTCCTTCAGTGCAGTCTGCTCAGACCAATATATGCTACAGTTTGAGCTCTGCACCAATGTAACACTGTGCTTGCAAAGCTGTTTGTGGGAACTAATGAATATAAATGGTAAAGCTAGATGTGCATAATAAATTCCTACAGTTTGGAGCTTGGAGCTCAGGTGTCTTTTTAGTATGCACTAGACATCAAAGGATCCCTGGAAAGCTAGCTGCCTAATCCAGTTTAGCATGTGTGGAGAACATATTATGGTTCATCATTAAAAATAATAAACCTTTGAAAGTGACCATAAATAAAAATATCCTTACATGAAACTCCTGATTTGCCAAGCAGAACCACAAGAGCCATAAGACAAAATTGTTCACAGATAACAGGCCCAACTCTGCTTCCCATTGAAGTCAATGGCATTACCTACTTGCATTAGGTAGAGCAGGACTGGCCACAAAAGTTAATAATACGCCATCAATAATATTAAAAAATGGATGCTGGCATGGGTAAGCCAGTATACGTGGCTATAACTCAGTTTCAGCTGATGAGACTGTTAACTTCTGCTGTGCCTCTATGTTTCTTCTATTCTTTTGAGACAGCAGCAGCTGTGTTTCAAGATCAGATTGTTCCATTTTGTATAAGGGGATTGTCTATCTAATGTATAGGCATTTACTTTATATAATGACCTGTATGCTAAAATCTGTTGTATAAATTCAGCCTGAAAATTAGATTGACAGACATGATACTGACCAGTGACAATAAAATCAAACCTTTGGCGAGGTTAAGCTAATCAGCTGTTTAGATATTATTGCAGCTGCAACTGAATTCAAGCTTCCTTCAGCCAAAAGCAGTGTGACCAGTTCTTCACACAGTTATATCTATATAGCCCCATTGATGTGTAAAATGTTGAACTAGTATAGAAGACAGCAAGGAATGTAATAGAAATACTAGGGTATATATGTTAGTTGATCAGTGAAAAACACTTAACCAGAGAGTCTAATGCAGTGTTTCTCAAACTGTGGTATACAGATCACCAATTTCCATGTGGTCTGTGGAGCTGCTTCTGTCACAACTGCGTAGGGTGACCAGATGTCCCATTTTTAAAGGGACAGTCTTTTTGGGGGACTTTTTCTTATATAGGTTCCTATTACCCCCCACCCCCATCCCATTTTTTCACAGTTGCTATCTGGTAACCCTACAACTGAGGATATGGCCCTCTTCAAGCGGTGATGCTTCCTGCTCCTAGTTTTTAACCCACTGGAAAGTCTCTGTACCGAGCATGGCTGCTTCATACCTGTCATACGTCTGATGTTTCTTTGGTGTGTATTTAATTGTGGTTAAATTTGCTGAAGACATAGTGATTTGGCTTGGGAATTACCATAGCACTCAGCATTGGCCTGACAGCTCCTATTTCAAGTGAGTTTTTAAAAGTCCTCTCCTCCAACAGGGATTGCAAAATCTATGATGTTTACTTGCTCACTTGGTATAAAGTGACCTTTGTTCCCTCTGCTGAGGGGCTAATCTAAAAGTAAGTGAAGCCAATAGGAGTCTTTCCATCAACTTTGAGGAGCTTTGGATCCAGCCCTAAGTGATGTTGAAACCAAAGGCTGAGCCATATGTAAGCCTCCCCTTTAAAATTTGTCCCAAACTCCACACATCTCAGTGTTTTCCGGGCTTTACTCTCACTTCAGCTTCCCTAAACTTTCCTAGCCTCAGTTCAGCTGCTGGTTCAGCCTCCATGTGCTTCTCTTCCGCATCTCAAGGCTTTTACAACCTCACCATTTTTTTTTCTGTTACCCCTGCTCAGCTCTGTCTCTCCCACATGCCTGCTAGTGTTGAGTGATTGAGTTAATGTAATCAATCCACTAAATGATTTTTACTATAAACCCCTTCTTCCCTCAAGTAACTTCAAGCATTTCCCCACATTTTTGAATCTGTGCTAGTACATACAGTAAATCTGAAGGCTAAATATTGAGTTCCATCTGCTCCTCCTTGGTAAAGATCTTCATATAGGCCTCTTTTCCTCAAATGATAAATCTACAGTAAAGGAGTAGATTTTCCACTTAAAATGAATAATGACTTGCCAAAATTAAATTTAAATAAATATTTCTTTAAACAGAGTTGTAATCTGTCCCTCTCCACCAAAATATGTTTTGATACAGCTCTTACATTATAGTAATTGCAATCTATGAATTTCAAATGCCAACTTGGTACTTTGCCAGTTTCATGCTAGAAAGAGATTCAGGGAGGGTTGATAGCCAAAATACTGAACAGGAACAGTGCAATATAGTGCACAAATGCTTGGAAAGAGCACTTTATTGCATTCAATGACACTGTCAAAAATCCCTTATTCCCAAAATTCAGCCACTACCTAGAAAATGCAGGGGCTTCTCACATTCTGGCACATACACATAGGTGCAGGGCTCACACACCACCAGGGGGCAGGTACGCCCAGATTCCAGCTCAGATGAGGGACAAGGAGATGTGTGGGGGAGGGTCTAACCTAAGATATGTGAGCCAGGTTCTGGAGGGGGCTTGCCTAAGTGAGGGGCCCCAGATCATGATACACACATGGGAGGGGAATTTGGGGCTGACAGGTGCCTCTGCCCCTATTCTTCCTCACTCCCCCATCACTGACATCCATGTCCCCTTTCCCAATGTCCCATGCCTCTCCTCACACTCTCCTTAGTCCCCATCCCCCAACCCCTCTTCTCTATTCCCATCTAGTCTTCCACCTCCTAATCACACTCCCCGCAGTGAGCATTTGCTCGTGTAGATTTTTCCCCACAAAAACCAGTTTCAGCACCTTCTCACTATTCTGCTGTCCTCAGATTACATTTCTGCAGAATAAGAACCCCCCCCCCCCCCCCCCCCCCCCCCCCCCCCCCCCNTTTTTAAAAAAAAACTTCAAATCCAGCTGAACTCAGAGTGCTCAGGGTAGTGCTCAGATTCTATGTCTGTAACACACGCTTGGAGACACCCAGGTCCTGTGACGCAGAGGTAGTTTTCAGAGTGTTAGCCTCTCTCTGCACATGCTCACTGTAATCCATTAGGTAGGAGATGAGGCATGTGAGTCTTAGCTTGCCTAACTGGAGAAGCAAACTCTTTTTGAAACAACATTTTAATTGGATTTCCCTCAAAGGCTGGTGAGTACCACACACTCTGTTGGGGTAACCCTTGAGACTCAGACCCTGATACAATTATCTGAGCCCTGGTTTGATCTCTGTCAGCAAAAAATGTGTCAACTTTAAGAAAAGCTGTCTTTTCCCCATGGGGTGTATCTCACAAATTAAATGGCCCCAAATTTGGATCACTTACAGTACCCCATATCCCCACGAGATATACCAAATTTCAACAAAATTTGAAAAACCATATGGATTTCAGAGCACTTAGAACAGTCAAGCTTTAAACAGAAAGCTGACCTTAACCTTAACTATAGCAGAGATGTCGCTCCGCTATAATGCTCTAGATTTTTTTCTCCTCCATAGGAATTGGTCCTCACATAACTACATTAGGCATGTGAATTAAAAGTGCAACATCTTCATGAGTTGCTCTGCCTGTGCCTGAAAGAAGGCGAAGTACCACAAGAAATGAGAGACGTCAACATTATCACTCTCTATAAAAACAAGGGTGACAGAAGCGACTAACAACTATCTTAGCATTTCCCTTCATAGTATTATGGGAAAAGCTTTTGCCCGAGTTGTCCTGAACAGACTTCAGACCCTGGCAGACAGAATCTGTCCTGAATCACAGTGTGGCTTCAGATTGAAAGGTCTACTATAGACATGATCTTCTCGCTAAGACAAGTACAATAGAAATACAGAGAACAAAAAAAGCCCCTCCACATAGCCTTCATCAATCTCACAAAAGCTTTTGACTTTGTCAGTAGAAGTGGACTATTCACACTTCTAGAAAAGATTGGATGTCCCTTCAAGCTCGGTCATTCCATGAAAACATGCACGGCACAGTCCAATACGACAGCTCAGTGTCTGAGGCTTTCCAGATTTGTAGTGGAGTTAAGCAAGGTTGTGTACTTGCCCCAACTCTGGTTGGGATCTTCTTCTCCCTGCTATTGAAACAAACTTTTGGTTCCTCAACTGCGGGAATCTGCTTGCACACAAGGTCTGATGGAAAACAGTTCAATCTTGCAAGACTCAGATCTAAAACCAAGACTCGGGAGGCCCTTATCCAACACCTTCTCTTTGCTGATGATGCAGCAGTGACAACCCACACAGAAGCTCATCTTCAAAGCCTAATGGACAGTTTTACCAAAGCCTGTGAAGGCTTTGGGCTTACTATAAGCCTAAAATGTGGTGGGGCGGCTGCCCCACCCCAGTAAACAGGGGTTAAAAGCAGCCCTGGAGAGGGCTGCAACTGGAAAAGCTGGGCTGATTAAGGAATAAAATTCTTTTATTGTGAAATTGGTAGCAAATTAACTGTGAAAGCTGTATCGTCCAACATACTAACAAAAATAAAGACCTACTTGTTTTTGGCAAGCTGGTGAAAGCACTTTGCTTCTAATTGCTTCTGTTATTAGCAAAGTACTTTAATCCAGTGATGATGACGGTGATGATTTAGGTGATCTCAGTGTCATTCTTTACAGATCTCTTCATGACACACAAAACAACACACACAGTGTGACATAATTCAGCACAATGGACAGTTTCTGCTTTGGAGAAGCCAGTACTGTTCTGAAATGGCAGGGATGCTGCAGGCAAGGATTAAGGGGCATTGAATGAATTGTATGGTTCTAGTTTTATTTCCAGCTTTACAGGCTCTGTTCACACAGGCATGCTTCACATAATAGATGGATAAGATGACAGGGAACATTCCCTTGTATTCAGGTATACTTAAAAAAGAAAGAAAAAAATAAGCTTAAAGAACAAATAAAAACATTACCTACATTCACCTTTTCTTAAAAATCCAAGCCACATTTTTTAAATAAATAGTTTTCTTTTAAGAATTAATCACACTTAGTATTTTTTATCCCTTTTCATTCACATACCTTAAAGTGTTTTTGAAACGAGACTATGTATCATTAAGCCTATTTCACAGGTGAAGAAATGGGACATGCCGAATGACATGTTGAAATGACTAGCCGAATGTCCCACAGAGAGTCTACAGCAGTGACAGGGGGGGAAAAAACTACTCTGTCTTCTAACTCCTGATCTTGTGCTCTATTAAGTGGATCATAATGTGTCACCAAAATGAGCTCCTTCTTATCCTATATAACTCTGATCCTATATGATTAGCGCTTTAATGGAGTGGGGTAGTTAGTGCACCTGCACCATGAATCTTCAAAGCAAGCCTTGCTGGTATTCTAGCTATTTGACTGCTCTTGAAATTCAGCACACTGCATAACTTGTGAGTTCAAGAGTCAGTAAGAGACTGATTTATTTTTTCATGGAAAGAAATAACTCAAGAGTACTGTCTGGCTGAGTTTCAGCTGTGCTGTTGAAAAGCCAGAAAATAGTGACATACCAAGTTTGGTACATTTCACACATGAAAATGAGAACATATGGGAAAACAGAAGAATCTACAGAAGGGCAAGATTGGGGGGAATATCTGGAAACCTTAAGTCAGTTCTATAACATCCAAGAAGCTGATATGAAAAATGTAGTGTAGTAGTCTGGAATATGGGTTTTGAAGTGTTCATTTTTTGCATTTAAAAGATGTTGATTTTTATTTTGAAAATGGAGAGGAGGAAAGTGTTTTGAATAAAACTGTGGCTCAAATTCAATACTAAGATCAATGGAGTTATACTTGCTTACATCAAGGATGGATTTAGCTCTCTATACCTGGGACCAATATAAATCTCTAGTATCGCAGTATGAGACAAAGAGTGGTCTTATAGTTAAAGTAATGGACTGGATTGTGGATTCCATCCTTGGCTCCCAAAAAGACTTCCTGTATAATTTTCCTGAAAGTGTACAATCCCTCTGTGTCTCAATTCCAATTTACATATTGTTTGTGTGTGTGTGGTAGAGGGATGCCCTCTCATGGAGATGGGCACCTAAATCCAAGCTGCAGGGAGGCACCTATCTCTGCTAGCAATCCACAGCTGGGTACCCCTCCCCTGGAGTCAGGTGGCTTAGGCACCTAAGTCATTTCTTGCAAGAATGAGGTAGTTTCCTGCCTTGCTCCATGCAAAATGGAAGAGGAGGAGTAACTCATAAGAACATAAGAACAGCCATACAGGGTCAGACCAATGGTCCATCTATACCAGTATCCTGTCTTCTGACAGTGGCCAACACCAGGTGCTTCAAAGAGAATGAATAGACCAGGGCAATCATTGAGTGATCCATCCCTTTTCATCCTCTCCCAGCTTCTGGCAAACAGAGATTTAGGGACATTCAGAGCATAGTGTTGCAACCCTGCCCATCTTGGCTAATAGTTATTGATGGACCTATCCTCCATGAACTTATCTAGTTCTTTTTTGAACCCTGTTATAGTCTTGGCCTTCACAACATCCTCTGGCAAAGAGTTCCACAAGTTGACTGTGCATTGTGCGAAAAAGTACTTCCTTTTGTATGTTTTAAATCTGCTGCCTATTAATGTCATTGGGTGACTCCTAGTTCTTGTGTTATGTGAAGGAGTAAATAACACTTCCTTATTCACTTTCTCCCCACCAGTCAAGATTTCATAGACCTATCATATCCCCTCATTAGCTGTCTTGTTTCCAGGTTGAAAAGTCCCAATCTTTTTAATCTCACCTATTAGCCCAGTGGTTAGAGGACTCCTCTGGAATGTGGGAGACCAAGGTGCAATTCCCTCCTCTGCATGAGGGACAGGGAAGGATTTGAGCAGGGATCTCCCACCTCTCAGGAGCATGTTCTAACCACTGAGCTCTGGGATAGTCTGATGTGGGGCTCCCTTATTTTTCCCTGTTGAAGCTGTTTCACTTCGAGTTACTGGGCCAATGAGAGAATCAGAATGACACTTTAGCTTGGGGGGTTAGGACATCCATGTGGGAGATCCAGAGTCCAGTAAAACAAATAAAAACAAAGCATTTCAATTGACCCAGACCAATTTTTTATTTATTTTTGGTTCAGAAAAAAACAATTCAGGAGAGAAAAAATTTTCAATATCTTGAAAATGTTCATAGGACAGGAAAAGAAGTTTCCTACATAACTCTATTGATAACCAATTCCTTTAACTGGAAGGAGGTAAAACTTGATACAGAAGGTCACAGTGAGCCAATGGAAAGAGTCCCTGAGGGTAATTACATGCTCAGAGCATCAGACATTTACACAGCACCAGTCTGTGCATTGAGGGACTGTAACCTGCTTGTACCATCTGTCAGGATGAGAAACTGCTTGATTCACAACCTGCTTAATTTGTAGAATTTAAGAAACAAAAATAAATTTGCAGGCTAAGTAACCAACTTTGATCTCTGCGCTGGCTACTTATAATCACTTAAAATCTATCTTTCTGTAGTTAATACATCTGTTTTATATTTTATCTAAAACAGAGTGTTCTGGTTGAAGTGCTTGGGAAATCTCAGCTCAGTTTACAAAGACTAGTGTGTGTCCATTCCACATTGAGAGAGTGGGGAACTACTTAATGAACTTACACTGGTCAGGCTTCTGACCAGTGCAAGATGGTACATTACTGGGGTGCAAGGCGGGGGAGCTGTCGGGAGTTGGCTGGAACCTCCCAATTGATGCTTCATGAGTGGTTGGGAGATCAATGATATAATACAGTTGAGTGTGCCCCTGCCTGTGGATGTGTGTGTAAGTGCAGTGCCTATCAGAGGTTTGTAGCTTGACATCAGCATCACAGTGTGAGAGGTAGCCCAGGTTGAGGAGTTTGAAGGGATCAGTGGTCCCACAGTCCAGGTTGCACCCTGGAGACCCTGTCATGACCACCTACTAGCTTACCATTGTGCAGGGTATAAAACCAAAACAGGCCAGATGTGTTGAGGAAAGAGAGAGTAAGTGGGTGAAAATGACAGTGGGAGCAAGCTTGGATGACAAGATAGATGGAGGAATTGTTGAGACTGATTTAGAAGGGAGATGTGTAGGAAAGGACTTTGGGGAATGGAGAGGTGGTGGTGTATTCTGTTCAGTTTGAGATGGTGTCCAGACCTGCAGAATGAGATGCTGAGGATGGACAACTGAACTTCAATGCACACAGCAGAAAAGAGAGATGGATGAATGTAAAGTAGACTTTTTGGAGTGATTTATTCACAAAGAATAATTCTGCAAAGTTAAGCTAAGACTCAGAGGAACAGCAGGATGGTTTAGCAAGGAAGATGGTAGAACTGAAGGAAGGGAAAACATATTTAATGGAGGAAGTCCATATGGTGCCTACATGTTTCTCCACAGATACTCTGTAACATGGAAGCAGGAGCAAAGGATGCAAGGACTGAGGCAGATTTGGAAATTGATAATATGGACTGGAAAAAAGTCTTTGGAAATTGTATTCTTACTTCAGGAAAACACTCAGATAGTCCTTTCCTCTACAACCTCTCTCAACTGATCTACAAACTTCTAATACTGTTGCTCTTTGTAATTTATCAAAGTACTTTCTCATCCTATACTTTTTTGGGCTTCCTGTCATTTCATCTCCTCCAAATAGAGCTGTTTACATGATAGTTAGGTTGATCCACAATAACTTGAGGCAAAAATGAACTCTAAGAAATGGCCTGTTTTTGTGTTTCCAAGGCTGATTGCTACTTTGAAAAGAATAAGGTTTTGCACCTGCTTTTGGTTTGTAGACTGGATCCTACAAAGACCCCTCAGCAGATTACGTTCATTGGGGCATGTTCTTATAGGCTGCAGAAAAAGGGAATTGGGAACTGTCAGAGCAGGTGTGTCATTCTTGAGACACATGCCAGTCAGGAAAAACAGGCACCCAAATGAAAGAATGGGCAGAGCATTGATTTTCAGAAGCAGTCAGTGAAGGCACAAGAGACAACATGCAGTTTATTATTGATTTATTGACTGTATTAGCTATTCTTCCAGGTCAGAGCACAGTATTCTAGTGTAGCACAAAGAAAGATGAAACAAGAAGTGCAAATAAGGAGCATGACATATTGGCAAGTTTACAAGTAATGACTGTGTTCCATTTTTGTTGATGTCGAGGCTGAATATGATTTGTAAAATTTGAATTCACAGTCACGTTTGGCTTAGGAAAACAAACTAAAATGAGCAATGTTTTTCTCATTGCTAGCAGCAGTTCTGAGTTTAGATTAGACAATTATGATCAGTTCTTATCATGGAGGAGCTTGCAATTGTATCATTTTTTAAAAACAATACTCCAAAGTTTTAAGTCTAAAGAAAATATGGAGTCAAAATACAAATGACCAAAACACTCTATTGTATAATAAGCTACATAGTACCGGGTGCTGAGTAAACAATGCATCATTAGTCTTCTCTAGTACAGGAAATAAGCATTAATACACAAGAGTACAATAGAATGCAACATAAGGGCACCATTACAAACTGTTCATTTCCATGCAGGAAGAATTGTTGATGTTCTTGTGCTTCATGGTGGGGTTTTTTTGTTTGTTTGTTTGTTGTTGTTTTTAAAACATTTTGTAACTATCAAGAATTTTGAAGTTTACCTAGGCACAGAAAGAATTTGGAAATAAATCCACGTTTTAAACATATAACTACATACATACAGAGAAAACTCATCTCCCTCTAAAGGGGTAGTGTGATCCTGGAGCCACTCAGGTAACCATTGCAGGCACAAATTTCAAACTGAGGCTCCTAGGTGCGGTGTGTAGATTCCACATTACCATATTAAAATGAGGACATCAGCACCTAAATTATTATTTATATTACAGTATTGCGTAATGTCCACAGTCTCAATTGGAGCTCCATTGTGCTAGGCACTGTACAAAAATATAGGAAGAGAGTGATCCTGCCCCAAAGAGTTTACAGATGAAATTGACATGTCAAAAGGTGGGAAGGGAAACAGAAGCAGCATGGTGTTAAATAACTTGGCTAAGGTCACAAGAGGAGTGGCTGAGCAGAGAATAGGACCCCAGTGCCCATTTCAGTCGAATGCCATGTTCACCAGAATGGCCTCCAACTAAAAGTTGGTTGCCATCGTCTTCAAATTGCAGTTATGATTTCTGTGGGCATCACAGGACAATTGAGTCTTAGGGTCCCCCCTGTTGGCACTAAGTGCCAATGTCAGCTTTATTGCTTAGCTCGCAACAGGAAAAGGTTGCTTTTTATTCCTCTGATGAGACACCTTTTCAGTGTCAATTAAATAACATCTAACATCCAGGCAGCAGTATATTGTCTGCAGTTAAAAGCAGCAGCAGCAAACAAATAAATAACTACAGAATTGCTAGCAGAATCATGTATTAACAAGAAAAGAGCCATGTTTGAGTGCTTGCCAGCCCAACAGCTTTGGAGATTGAACTCCTCCGGTATCCACAGAACAAGAGTCCTGAATACTCAGTAGTCACAAAAACTCCCTCAGGCTGGAACACTAATGTTTGAATGACAGTCCCAACCTGGAGGGATCTAGACAGGTGCCATGTCTATATACTGCTTGGCCTGGTAGCCTCTCAGCTACACATAGCAGTGCAGCTCTACTTTTTTTAAATGTATGAATACTTGTCCTCTAGGAAGTGGACCGAGAATATTGGTACTTAAAAGGGTACGTGTTTCTGGATGTAGTTTTAGACTCTCTCTATGTGTTAATCAAGTAACAAAACATTTCTCCCCAGGAATCAAGATGAACAAAGTTTATATAATGACCCTTTGCTTGGAATTCAGTATCTGAAGGCTTCAGCACTAAAAGCATTATCCTCTCTCAACTAAGCTAAGGGAACAATTTTGTTATCTAGCAGCTGTAGTAGACTCTTATCCTCCTATGCGGACCAGCTACTAGAGGGCAAAGATTCACATGCTTGTAGGGTGGGTTACAGATACAGAAAACTTTCCCCCAACTAGAAAACAGAAGAGGGATTTTCTATGGAAAGCATCCTATTCTATTCTGTTCTCCTTAGGTTCTTATACCACCCTCATTACCACAGTAACCATGGTCCTGATCCACAAAGTTACTTAGACATTGCAACACTGAGCATCGCTTTTAGGTGCCTTAAAAAAAAGTCACAGGAACAACAATGATCCACAAAGCCTGAGTTAGGGGTCTAGGCTCCTGTAAATGAATGGGAGATATAGGTGCCTTAGAATGTGATCAACAAAAGCCAGCATGTTAGGCAGGGAGCCACCTAAGCCAGACAATGGGAGATGCCCATTACAGGGGTGTGTCTTAAGTCCCAATCCTCTCTCAGAGATAGGTACCAGCTTACTGATCCATGAACTTAGAGAGAATGACTCTGTAGCCTGGTGGTTAGGGTGCCCACTTGGGAGGTGGGAGACCCAGAGTCCAGTCCCCCCGCTCCAATCATTTTCCTTATTCATCCACAGTGGAACAACTTGAACAGGAGAAATTAAGGGAGCACCACATCAGAACATCTCATAGCTCAGTGATTAGCCCACTCAGAGGTAGGATTTGAACAGGGATCTCCCTTCTCCTCCTCTGGCAAAGGGGAGAATCAACCCTAGGTCTCCCACATCCCAGGTGAGTGCTCTAACCACTGGGCTAAGTTATAAGGTGAGTGCCACCACCTCCTCCTCTGGCAGCAAGGTTTTGAATGGGACCCCGAACATGACTTAGGCAAGCAAACACATCTTCCCCCACTTTGTGAATCGCTCTGGGGCGGGAGATAGGCATCGAGAATGAGGCAGCAGTGGGCATGCCCAGAGGCAGAAACATAGAGACCTAGGGAACTTCTACTCTGAAAACTTAGGCACCTATAGCAGTTGGAAGGAGTTTTGTGGATTGCAATGAAGCCTAAAATTGGGACTTAAGTGCCAGTACCTGAGACTTGGGTGCCTAAATCCTGGGATTAGGCAACCAAGTACCTTGTGTATCAGAGCCTGTTGCCCTACCTGAAACCCTTATTCTGATATCACATCAGTATACATAAGGAGTCACTTTACTGAAATCAATGGAGTGGTGCAATGTATAACTCAGATTGGAATCAGGCCCAATATTGTGATTGGTCTTATAAGGTTTAGAATTGTATATGGCACTAAAATCTGTAATGCAGCTGCCTGGAGAATGTACCATCTACTCAGCAATAAGAAATGGAAACCACAGGAACTGAGAGTACTTACCAGCTAGAAGAGGAGGAGTCACAGCAACTAGTTGCAAAATGGCCACTGTAGGGCTGCAGTTGCTGGTCTCTGCCAAATTTAAAGGGCCACTCCACAGAAAGGCATGGGGGGGGGGATTCCTTTTAGAGGACAAACTGCAGTGGGCCTGGGTTAACAGGGATTGGGCAATCGCAAAGGCCCAGATCTTCACAGGCATTTAGGCTCTGTGATTTCAGTGGAAATTAAGAACCCAAATACCTGTGAGGATCTGGGCCAAATAGCCTGATTCAGAGCCCATTGAAGTCAATGGAAAGATTCTTACTGATTTTAGGGGACTTTGGATCAGGCCCAAGTAAATGTGCCCTGGGGAAGGGAGTGCAGATACAGTTCAGAGGCGATGCATGGGGGGGGGGGGGGGGCTGGCATTGTCCCCCCCACATCAGCCCTTGGGGGAGCAGGGGCAAATTGGAGGCAGAAATCGGGGGGGGGGGGGGGGGGGGGGGGGGGGGGGGGTGCACGTGCGGCCATGTGCCCCCTTCCCCCCCAGATTTCTGCCTCCAATTTGACCCTGCTCCCTGAAGTGCTGATGTGGCAGAGACAATGCATGCCCCCCCACCATCAAGAGGTAGGCCTCGTCTCTGGTCCGAGTGCTCCACCACTACACTGAGTTGCATCTCCCTAAAATGAAATAAAGTGAAATGCTTTAAAAAATAGTAAAATCATAGAAATATTATTCCTTCAGTTACATCCATCATTTATTGATTACAATGGGGTACCATGGGTGTAACTGAGGGCAGAATTTGGCTCATTCGTGTTAGCGTGTAAGTTGCATACAACATGACAATTAAAATTATCTAACTTGAAATATATAGCCTCTAAAAATAATATAACAAAATACTACTACTTCTACTATACACATAGTGCCTTTCATTTGAGTCTTGCAGCATCCCTGTGAAGTAGGTAATTAGTAGATCTGTTTTACTGAAAAGTAAACTGAGTCATCTGATTGATATTAAGGGCTTGATCCCATACCACTTAAGTCAATGGATTTTTCTATTTACTTTGATGGGAGCCAGTGTGTACTGTAAATTGCTCAAGCCCATACATCAAGGCAGAGATGGAACAGATCCTAGGAGCCCGTCCGAGTTCCCTGCTCCAACTGGGAGACATACGGTACTCTCTCCATAATATACTTTTATTGGGTAATAACAGAGTACAGTGAGGAAGCTCTCCCCAGGATTTACAAGAGTGACAGGAAGATGATAAACTCACTGGTTATCTTCCCTCCGAAGGAAGGTCTGATTGATTGAAATTGCAACTAAATGACTCCGACAAACAACAGTCTCTTACAGCAGCTCTTGTGCGTGACCCTGCTGAGGCACTCTGCCTTTGACGGGAGAAGCAGCAAAGACACAAAACAATCTCAAGGTGTGACACTGGGAGTCCCGGTCTTGTTATTTGTTATTTAATCACACTTCTTTATGTGACAAATTCTTACAGCTGAAATTTCCTGTGGTCTGGAGCAGGGCCGGCTCCAGGCACCAGCCGAGCAAGCTCGTGCTTGGGGCGGCAGATTCTACAGGGCGGCATTCCGCCCAATCCTAGGGCGGCACGGACGCTTTTTTTGGGGGGGGGGGTTGCCAATCCGGCCGCCCTGTACATATTGGGTTTCCGGGAAGTGGGCGGGCGGAAGCCCGCCCACTACTAAAGGATCCCCCCCGCAGCCTAAGGGGAGGACCTACAGGACCTGAAACCCAAATGATTTCGAGGGACAACTAATGAATAGGGGGTGGCGGCGCAGAGGAGGGGAGCGCCCTGCTGGGAGCGGGCTGCGCACTCTGTCTGCCCCAGCCAGTGCCAGGTCTGTAGCAAACCCGGCAGGGCAGCCAGCGTCCTTCCCTCCCCATCGACCGGAGCGGTGCGGAGCCCTCCCGGCAGGCGGCACGACGGTCAGGGCCGCGTGGTGAGCACCCCGCTGAAGCCCTGGCCGCCCCCCTTCTCTCTCTCCCCCCCCACTCACTCCCCCCTCCCCCCCGCTAGCCGGGGCACGTCTGCAGCGTAGGGAGTCCCCCTGCACCCTGGCTCCGGCCGCGCCGCAGGTTTTTTTTGCTTTGCCGTTCTGGCTGCCCCGGTTTTTTTTTTTTGCTTGGGGCAGCAAAAAAGCCAGAGCCAGCCCTGGTCTGGAGGCTGCCTAAGATGGGGCAGTATGAAGGGAAATCAAACTCTCATGAGTTTTGAAACCTTCACTTTTCTTTCCTCTCTCTACAGGCGCTTCTACAGTGTCCTTTTATTCTTTCTTGTTTATAAGTGGGATCGGCCCCTTTCTATATTGCCTTGGTGGTAAGGATGCATGGACACTTCTCTTTTCTCTTTCCTGATTTAATAAGTCCAATTAATGCTTGAGGCCTCTTCTTTGACACCATAGTCAGCCTGGCCAGTTTTATAGGAATGACTCTGCACGATACACCTCTATTTTGAGAAGTTTATAACTCAGCCATAAAAACTCCAGGCAGGATTTATGTTTTTATTGAATTTTATAAAACTGACTCAACAGTTACAATGCAAAAAGAAAAAGAGCATTAGCAAATAAGTCACCAAGTAAGGTTTCAGTATAGCTTAGACCACGCAGCACAGCGTCCGACCATAATAAAATCTGCTGTGTTGCCCAGTTATGAGAGTCAGTGCTGAGTTATTTAATACTATCTGTAATGTTCAAGCTCACATATCTTCATGCCTTCAAGGGAAGTGTCCAGCATATGACATTTCTAATGCAACACTACAAGAAGATTATGGCCTGATTCTGATCTCACTCATGCCAATTATAAAGTGGTGTAATGCTGTACCTCTTCAATGGCATTACACAGCATTACAATGGTATAAGTGAGATTAGAATCAGGTCACATACACATAACTAAACTAGCATATAAATACATTTCTCATTAGACATACACTGTTGCATAATGACTGAGTAGTTGTCCTTTTAAGGGGTGCATGGTGGTGGGGAGGCCTTCCCAAGTATAAATACAAGCTAAATTTTGTTGTCTTCATGCTGCTATTATTATTAATTATTTGTAATGAGAACACCTAGGAGCCCTAGTCATGGGCCAGGATTCCACTGTGCTAGGTGCTGTACAACCATGGAACAAAAAGACAGTCCCTGTCCTAAAGAGCTTATTAACCAGTATTAATCAGAAATGACTAATATTAGTTTTCGGCAGCAAAGCATCAGGAAATAGACGAAGTTCATATCCCAAGAGAAGTATTTAATACTGAACTGTAAGGCAACGTAAACTCTGCAGCCAAAAGTGGCAAGGTCCTTCTAGTAGCACAGGTCAGTGTCCAAGTCCTCAAATTGCTTAATTTTAATTTCCACTAGTAGCTTGTTGGCTGCTGATTTGGCTCCAAAGCAGGATTTGCTTTTGTGCCGGCCTGGCAGGTTGGCTGGATTCAGTACAGCTACTTCAATTCCCTTCTATAGCAAATCTTTTATGATCACTTTCAAATCCTTTTTCTGAACTTGCATGAGTGGGAGCACTCTGGGAAAAATAATTCTGGGTCCTCCAGTGCAGACATAGTCCCCTTGGATCAGACAGCTTTTAGTACACTGTCTTCTCAGAAGCAATAAGAGCCCTCAAACTGGTGCTCTGCCTAGATAGGATTCTGTAATTTCTCTCCTTGGTAACTGGAGTTTTTCATTGTGCTCAGCTCAAAGAGATGTGGGATTACACTGAAGACAATGGCTATTGATTTGAGTACTTCTGGCCACCTGTGAAAAAGGCCTGAATCCAGATATTTTCGTTCTCACTGGATTCTGCAGAACTTTTTCCTGTCTTTGCAAAAATGTCTGGCTTTCAAGTACAGCAAGGCAGAAGTTCCATTCGTGGCTTCCTCTTCGACTCACAGATGGTTTACCACTTGGGTTATTGTCCCTTCTACTCTACCAGCTTATTCAGATTACCTATTTGAGCCACCAAATTGCCCAGCTTTGTTACAGAGGTTTCCCTGGGAGCCCTCATTTCAACCAGTTTGTCATGCAGCTCTTCAGTCCATGTTTCTAAAGGACTATGCTGATTGCTAGGCATTTAGCCTAGGACATCAAAAGTATAGTACTGGGGCTATCCATAGTTTGGAGTCTGAGGAAGGGGTGGGGGTTAAAAAAAAATCCAGTCTCTCTTATCTTTTCCTCAATTTCTTATTCTTTCCCCAGAAAACCAAGGCTTGCCCCTTTGGCTGATGCTCTGTTATATTCCTCATTATAATTGTTGTTGTTGTTGTTTTTTATCAAAGCCACAACCTACTCGTGTCCAGATTGTGGAGATGCTCTCCTTTGTGTCCGCTGTTTCTGCCATCATCTGGGCCCCATGCCAAGCCCTCTTTCCACAGTGTCCCCAAGCCTCCATCACTGCACATCCAAACTCTTGTTGTCTTCAGTGGGATGCCAGCTCAGACACAATATGCATTGTATCATCATTGCAGTGCGCCCTATAAACCACCTTCTGCCTCAATGGCTAGAAGAAAGTCAACCATGGCATTTTTATTTTATGAGGTACCTATTTTATACCTCTATCATTTCTGGACATTAAACTATGGAAATACTAATTCAACATACTATGCACATACCAGTTTATGACAGCATAGCTTTATTGCTGTGGCCTCTGTGTTTTTCCATCTCTCCAGCCCAACCCCACTATTATGCTGCTGCAGTAGCGGCGCCAGCTCTTCTGGCGCCCTAGGCGGCAGAAGGTCCCGCCCCCGAAATGCCGCCCCCAACAGTGGCGGCGGAAGGTCCCGCCCCCAAAACTGAACGGACGGACGGGGTGCCGGTGCCCCCAAAATAGCAGCGCCCTAGGCGACCGCCTAGGTCGCCTAATGGGTTGCGCCGGCCCTGTGCTGCTGCTACATTGAGTCATGTAGGTAAACAGATGTAATCTCTGGTCTTGGACCTGGTGTTATATATGTTGTAAGGAGCCTGGCACAATTTTGGATGCTTTTTTAAAAAGCATACCCAATATATAATAACAGCAGCATTTTATGAATTGTTAATAGACTCACCGCAAGTTTCTGCCTAATGGCTCATTAATAATTCAAGTGCCTGAATTAAGATTTATACAATGAACTCTGAAGGGGCCTGTTACTGTCATTTTTGGTAAATAACATTATTTTAAAATTGAATAAATAAATGTTGTTTGCATAATAAACCCTAAGAGCTCCAAAAGGAGCCACTAGACTCATTGGCTAAATAATATGCATGTTTAAGAGTGTCTAATTACATTTTTAATATATCTGTGCTTTTCCAAGACTGACTCTTGTGGAGCTGTGATGTTTATTGTGTCAATTTTCATAGACATGTGAGCCGTTGTTTTCTAGTCCAAAACCAAAAAAATTAAGACACTGTACACTTAAATAATACGATGGATTTTACCTAAATCATAGATTCTGAGGCCAGAAGGGTCCACTGTGATCATCTAGTCTGATCTCCTGTATAACACAGGCCATAGAACTTCCCCAATATAATTCCTTTTGAACTAGAGCATATCCGTACAAAAAAAAAAGCCCACCTTGATTTTAAAAAATTGCCAGGGCGGGAGACTTCACCCTTAGTAAATTGTTCCAATGCCTTATTTGTAGCTTCAACTTTCAGCCATTGGATCATGTTATCCCTTTCTCTACTAGATTCAAGAACCCATTATCAAATGAGGGGGCAGGGATAGCTCAGTGGTTTGTGCATTGGCCTGCTAAACCCAGGGTTGTGAGTTCAATCCTTGAGGGGGGCCACCTGGGGCAAAATTAGTACTTGGTCCTGCTAGTGAAGGCAGGGGGCTGGACTCGACTCAATGACCTTTCAGGGTCCCTTCCAGTTCTATGAGATAGATAGGTATATATATATATTTTTTTTTTCCCACATGAAGATACGTATAGACTGTCATCAAGTCACCCCTTAGCCTTCTCTTTGTTAAGCTAAATAGATTGAGCTCCTTGAGTCTATCACTCTAAGGCAGCGGTTCTCATATTGTGGGTCAGGACCCCAAAGTGGGTCATGACCCCATTTTAATGGGGTCGCCAGGGCTGACTTAGACTTGCAGGGGTTCGGGGCCAAAGCCCGAGCCCCACCGCCCAGGGCTGAAGCCCAAGGGATTCAGCCCTGGACAGCGGGGCTCAGGTTACAGGCCCCCTGGCTGCAGCTGAAGCCTTGGAGCGTCGACTTTGACCCCTTCCCCACCCAAGGCAGTGGGGCTCAGGCTTTGGCTTTGTCCCACCCCGCAGGGCAGTGGGACTCAGGCGCGCTCAGGCTTCGGTCCCCCCTCCTGGGGTTGGGAAGTAAATTTTTGTTGTCAGAAGGGGGTCACAGTGTAATGAAGTTTGAGAACTCCTGATCTAAGGCTATGTCTACATTAGAAAGCTTTACCGATGCAGCTGCGCCACTGTAAGATCTCTCGTGTAGCTTCTCTATGCCAATGGGAGAAAGCTTTCCCATCGACATAATTAAACCACTCCCAATGAGCGGCTGTAGCTATGTCAGCAGGAGAAGCTGTCCCACCAACATACCACTGTGCACACTACCACTTATGCTAGTAAAGCCTATGTCACTCAGGGGGTGTTCTTTCATACCCCTGAGTGACATAAGTTTTGCCAACATAAGTGTGTAGACATGGCCTAAGGCAGTTTTTCTAATCCTTTAGTCATCCCACAAAATAAAGGAAATGAAGACTATAAAGTTACTTTTTACCCACAATTTGGGTATAGTTAGGGTCAGCTGTTTCACATGGGTCACAGAAGTCATGAATTTTGTGACTTATTAAATAGTCTAGTATAACCCAGAGGCGCCGATCTGGAAAGGGCTCCATTGTGCTAATTGATGTATAAATACAATCCCTGGCCCTCAGTTCAGTTCAGCAAAGCAACAAAGCTCACACTTACTTTAGCAGATCTTTCGTATGTGGCTAAAGGGAAGCACTTACATGATTTGCCAAATAGAGATGAAGTGCTGGATCCAGGGCCCTGCCCTGAAAAGTTTACAGTCTAGTGCCCTGATCCTGTGTTGTGATCCATGTGAATGAACTGCTGTGCTCCGCTATAATCAGTTGCAGGATTTAGGGCCTAAGAATCCAGTGACAAGTGAAGGGGGAGGAGATAAGGCTATAATCAAATATAGACTATATATAAGGAAAGGGTGAAAAATAAAAAAAGGAGAGGCAGTATTTCCTAATGGCTAAAACACTGGCCTGGGCCTCAGGAGACCTGGGTTCTATTCCTGGCTCTGCCACTAGTTTGCTGGGTGACCTTGGGCAAGTCACTTCATCTTTCTGAGTCTCCGTTTCCCCATCTGTAAAATGAGGACAATGCTATTGATCTACTGATGAAAAGTGTCATATAAGAGCATGGTATTGTTATATTAATATAAACTTAGAAAGTAAGTGCCCGCTATTCCCATCTAGCTGCCTGCTGTTATTCAGGACCCCCAGGTCCTGACCTTCTGACGGGTGGGGAGGAAGATGGTGCTTCTTGATGCTGGACCCCTCCTGGGGACTGAAAACCTGTCACTTTAGCCTCTGCTCCTGCCATGGGGTGAAGATCATGACACTTCGACTCTAGTAGCCTGTGTGTCCTTAGGGGGCTCCCAGGAGGGATTTGGTGTCAGATGCTGACCTGGGATTCTTGTTCCCAGAAACAGCAAAGTCAGGAGATGCTGATTCATGTAGCATGGCACGGGCGTGAGCTATATCTTGTCCTTTTCTGCCCATTGAAGAGGAGCATTAATTGAGCTTTGAAAGTAGCTCAGGTCAGATACCCATTATGCAGGTGCTGATTTGTTTCAGTCTCCACTATAAATTGTCAAAGAATGAGGGAGGAGAGGATTAGGAGAAAAATGTTGGGCGTGGGGGAAAGGTTGCACAGCAGGCAGACATGTCAGATAGTGGCTGTGTAGAGTTGACGGGAAATCTAGAACTTTGGAAAAGGGGCCAAGGACAATTAATCATCTCTACCTCCTTTGTTTCAGATTAAACATTATGGACCTCCCTTTCATGCCCCCTCCCAAGTGAATCACAGATTCATAGAAATGTAGGACTGGAAGGGACCTCGACAGGTCATCTAGTCCAGTCCCCTGCCCTGAGACAGGACTAAGTATTATCTAGGCCATCCCTGACAGGTGTTTGTCTAACCTGTTCTTATTCGTGCTAAATAGATTAAAAGAATTACTTCTCGTGTCTTGCTTACAAAAATCCTGCTGATACATCCTAGAATATTTGCTTTTTTTTGCAACAGTATTTACATTTTTGCCACATTTAGTTTGTGATCAACTATACCCCCCCCCCCCCCCCTCAGGTCTTTTTCTGCAGTACTCCATCCTAGGCAATCATTTCTCATTTTGTATTTGGGCAATCAATTATGCCTTCCTAAGTGTAGCATTTGTCTTTATTGTGTTTCATCCTATTTATTTCAGACCATTTCTCCAGTGAAGACAATATGAGGCCCAAATGAAGCCAGGTCTGGGCCCTCACTAGACAACCGGCACCACAGCAATAGGCCATCGCCCTTCCAGGCCAATACCAGCCTTTCACTGTGCCCCCATCATAGTGAAAAACTAACATGTCCTTTAAGAGTCTAGTCTAAAGTGAAATTAATGTTCCAAGTCTTTGACCCAAACCCAATCACTCACACAGACAGAAAAAACAGTGTTTTATGTTAAGGAAATGTTTCTTCTCTTAGGAATTGAAAACAGCATTACCTCAACATTTCCAATTATGGAAAGCTTACCAAGTAAGCTAGAAAAGAATAAATGGATGCCTATCACAAAACAATATTTTAGCCTCATTTAAAATCACAACACTCTATTACTTCTGCTCCTGTGATGAAAAATACAAAAGACACTGGCGGTATGTAGGGAAATCCTTGAAAGAAGGAGTGTAAATCACTCATGTTGTGACAAGCAAGGATTTACAAGTGTCATGTAGCAACATAAATTTAGCAGGTGAGAGATAAAAACATAATGTAGAAGATAAAATCCAGTCCACATTAAACTTAAAGCTAAAGCTAAACTTGTTGCTAATGAGATTCAGGAGCAAGGAGTTACCACCCAGGGTAGGAATGAGCTCAATGACTTTTTACCTCTGATAAGGCTTTGTAAGTGTATTTCAAATGCATTGTTCTAAATGGCATGATCTCATTACTCATTTATCCTCATTTCCTTTTTGATAGCTACCCAACTGATTAGAAGCTTGTCATGTAAAAGCTAGGAATAAAAGAAACTCATTACCGAATGAATAAGCATCCCAGGAGGAGCCTTAATGACGTACATTTAATGCCTTCAGCATCCCACCTTGCTCTATGAATGTCTGCTCTCACCAGCTAAGGAGAGTCAGGCCTACTCAGTGCTTTCCTCCAAGGAAAACCAATGTGCTGTAGAAAATGACATTGGTATTTCACATAGGTCAATCATTCAGTACTAAACTAAGGCTCCCTTGTGATTCAAGGTAAAGAGTCATGTGATACCATAGGTGCTTTCTTTTGGATCCCAAACGAAAGGCTTTATCGTCAATAAAGCATTGATGACATCTTCATCATCTGGACCCATGGGAAGGAGACTCTGGAAAAATTCCACCAAGATTTCAACAGCTTCCACCCCACCATTAACCTCAGCCTGGACCAATCTACACAGGAGGTCCACTTTCTGGACACCACAGTGCAAATAAGTGATGGTCACATTAATACCACCCTATACCGAAAACCTACCGACCGCTATGCCTACCTTCATGCCTCCAGCTTCCATCCCGGGCACACCACAAGATCCATTGTCTACAGCCAAGCACTGAGGTACAACCGCATCTGCTCTAACCCCTCAGACAGAGACCAACACCTACAAAATCTCCACCAAGCATTCTCAAAACTACAGTACCCGCACGAGGAAATAAGGAAACAGATCAACAGAGCCAGACGTGTACCCAGAAGCCTCCTACTGCAAGACAAACCCAAGAAAGAAACCAACAGGACTCCACTGGCCATCACATACAGTCCCCAGCTAAAACCCCTCCAACGCATCATCAGAGATCTACAACCCATCCTGGACAATGATCCCACACTTTCACAAACCTTGGGTGGCAGGCCAGTCCTCGCCCACAGACAACCTGCTAACCTGAAGCACATTCTCACCAGTAACTGCACACCGCACCAAAGTAACTCTAACTCAGGAACGAATCCATGCAACAAACCTCGATGCCAACTCTGCCCACATATCTACACCAGCGACACCATCACAGGACCTAACCAGATCAGCCACACCATCACTGGTTCATTCACCTGCACATCCACCAATGTAATATACGCCATCATATGCCAGCAATGCCCCTCTGCTATGTACATAGGCCAAACTGGACAGTCTCTAAGGAAAAGGATAAATGGACACAAATCAGATATTAGGAATGGCAATATACAAAAACCTGTAGGAGAACACTTCAACCTCCCTGGACACACAATAGCAGATGTTAGGGTCACCGNTACTGGCATGCGAGACCTTAAATTAGAGTGAATAAATGAAGACTCGGCACCCCACTTCTGAAAGGTTGCCGATCCCTGGTCTATAAGGTGCCACAGGATTCTTTGCTGCTTTTACAGATCCAGACTAACACGGCTACCCCTCTGATACTTTTCTCAGAAGTTCTGTGTGTTGGTGTCCTAACCAGATTCTAACTGAGGGAATTTAATTCTAAAGTGCCCCTGCAATTTCATTAGGTGGCAAGATTCGTCTTTACATCTTGTACAAAAAACTTTTATCGGTGATGCTTTGTGCTTTCAGGCAGCTGCTGTGTTCCACACCAGAGCCAGGTAAAGTGGTTGTTGTGTTTACAATGCACATTGGGATCCTTTGTCCAAATGTTAAATACAAGTCATTACCTTTTAGACACAGATTTTTGGCTGGTCTTCTCTCAGGTCCAC
Source organism: Platysternon megacephalum (assembly GCA_003942145.1). Taxonomy (NCBI): domain Eukaryota; kingdom Metazoa; phylum Chordata; order Testudines; family Platysternidae; genus Platysternon; species Platysternon megacephalum. The sequence goes on from QXTE01000073.1 coordinate 7,890,469, forward strand.
TAGTATAAATATAAATTCTATCTAAGTCGCAACTCAGGAAGTACATTCAGATCTGGATTTCAAACCCCATGGTGTTCAGATCAGAGGCCTTGGTTTGGCCCATTTTAGAAACAGGCCGGCTAAGAAATTCCTATCCTGTTCCAATCCCATTCCCTCATTTTGGTACAGTATTTCCAGATTTTGGTTCAAACCAATCTCCTGTTTTTAATACAGAGTATTGGAAATTATGCTCATAATACCTCTTCTGACTGGTGAAATCCTAAAGTGCTAACTCAGTTTTTAACCAATACTTCTCTTTATGATTTCAATGGTAATTTTGTCTGTATAAAGGAAGGACTGAGTAAGATCTTCAACACTGGGGGCCAGATCCTTAGCTGGTGCACATGAGCATACTTCTATTGACTTCAGTGGATGAATGATAAATTACACCAGCTGAGCTCCTGGATCCATTGTGTGAAGAAATTGCATTGACTTCTGTCAGCTCCTGGGTAGGCTGCCCCCCCCCGAGGACATTTGCCAGTCCCCATGACTGCAGTCCTTTTAAGGGACAGAGCTGTGCCTCCTCTTCTCTTTGGGGTGGGATTCTGCAATCCAACCACTCTGTGACTGCATTTCTGGGTTACACTTGTCTGGCTGCCAACCATATTCCTTAGCTGGCCCAATGGGCTTGCCACCTGTAAATTTCCTCTCAGGAGTCTGTGGACAGTAATAGTATGCAGTGACACAGAGGCAGCTTCCTCAGAACAAAGTATGATTTATTTTGCCAAAAGGTACACGTCACTAAGAAAAATGCATTTAAAGTAACAAAGTTATGTACTGTCTTATCTATGCTTTGTATTCTCCTCCAGCCTGTAGATAGGCATGATTTAGCCTTGGGTTTCCCTGTTCTCTTGGGGACCAAGTTGCAGCCTTCTTGCTGAAATGCAGACCCCTGACTCACTCAGATCTCCTCATTCTCTGTAGGGCACATCCTTTAACAAATCAATGTCTTTTGATCTCCAGATTCTCAGCCTTGGCAAGAAGGTCCTGTTCCCAAAGTTGGAACTGAAGAGTCTCGCTTCATGGCTATTGTGTTTGAGGAGACATTCCTTATCTAGCTGTTGTTTTACCTTTATTGCCTGTTTTCTTTGACATCCTCTTTTGATCTAACTCTGTGCATTCAGGCCAGGTAATATCACAGATACACTATGGGGCTTATGATATTCATAAAAAATGCAAGTATTTCCCAGTTCTCCACAACTTTTTTCAAAAGGTACCACTGAGGGCTACATTATCTAAGTGTTACAGTTTCACACATCAAACTAATACTTTAGTGGGAGATTCTAAAGTAAATCCTTCTCCATTGCTTTGAAAATGTACCCCACAATAAGTGCTTGGGTACTAAGTTCAAAGGATGCGTCATCAAAAAAATTTTTCCTACAGCAACAAATCTGTAATAGGTGCTAGTGATTCAAGTAATCATAAAGCAACACACAATCTTGAAAATTACAAGTATCTTTCGGTGCATCATTTATATATTTTCTTTTGCCTCTCTGAGTCATAAGGCAAATCCTAGAATGCTCAGACACATAGCATAGACTCAGTCAACAAAAGGATTATGGGTTAAAGCCTGACTCCACTGAAGTCCATGAGAGCTTTGCCATTGACTTCAATGGGGTCAAGATTTCACCCTATGTGTCTTTAAAACAGGGTTGTTTCTTCACACTATAGACAAAATTAGGAGCAGGCACCCAGACAGAAAACAAATGAAACCGAATAAAAGGAACCACCACTTTGATCTTGTATCCTGTCCTTTTTGGCTTACCCAACACCCCTATTTTCAGCAAGATTTATTATTGAAGCCGTTGGGGCTCCAGATGGGCACAGGAGCCCACTCACATGGATCGTATTGCAAGATGGGACCTCAGCCCCAAAGGGAATAGTAGAAGTTACTGGCATGCCACTCTCTGTAGGAAGACAAATTTCAAAGTGGGAAAAATTTGTTCATACAAAAAGTTTGGTTTGTTCATAACAAAGCTGGTGAGCATGTATGTTTGTAATAGGCTAAATGTTTACGGCTTTATTCTTTGTTAGGATGTTAAACTTGAAATTGTGGTCGTTCATCCCAGAGGGAAGAAGGTGCTTTATAGATATAACTGTGTTGATTTAAATAGGATTTTGCACTTTCATCTCTTAAACCACAACACAATTTAATTTAGATACCTTTGAAGCCTACATTGTATTTTCACTGAAGAATCAATGTTCTGTCTCTTTGATCCTCTCTTGCATTGCTCTACAGTTCTCCATATGGGATCTGCCATTCCTATCCTTTTTTAATTAGTGTTTTTATCTGTTTCATTTCTGAATCTGCCTGCTTATATTTTTCATGATGACTATCCTGATGCTGTTACTGTTCATGCACTGGGCCTTTAACTGCTCCGCTTTTGAATACTGGGTATGCAAACATGAGTCACTCCATCTGCCCACCATCTTACTACATAATCTCCTAAACCTATATAAAGTTATAGAAAGCTACATTATACGATTCCTTTTGAATGTTGTGTTTTCAAAGTCAAGCAAGGAAATGCCAGAATTAAAACTGCATTGTATGGTTAGGTGTATCAGGTTCAACTAAATGTCCCATTCAGTGCTCGGAGGGGGGTGGGGGGGGGGGAAATCCAGCACCTACCAAGGCAGCCATGGAAGTTAGAACCAGTAGCTTTTGTTCCACACAGGAAGAAGCTGAATTTCAGGGTCCTGGACAAGAGTTGCAGCATTGAGTGCAGCATTTCAAAGGCTCGCTAGGGTATGGGTGTGCTCAGAGGAGGGGCCAAAGCTCCAGTCCTTCCCTGAAGATGCAGTCATGTTGAGGGCACAGGGCTACCTCATTCATAGAACAGTGGGCTTAATGGAAATATTCCTCTTCCCTTTGACTTATATATCTCCCCACTGCCTGGTCCAGCTAATCATGCTGTGGATTTGTTCCTAATACAACACATCAGCACTGTTGCTGATGTAGGGCACCAGCAGCAGAGCACTGAAGTGTCTCCTGGGCTCTATTTTCAGATTTCTTTTAATTAGTGTCAGTTTGTCCTGTATTATTGAGGCCATTTCAAACCCAGTATCATGCAGTGCAATCCTAGATTAGCTGTAAATGCTCCATTTACTCCTGTTCACATTCTGCAGCTGCATTTGATAATTTAGTAAATCCAAACAAAAAACAATGTTCTAATGACTCATTCTGATAAAATAAGTCATTCATTTATAATTGTCCTCTACAGAGCAGGATTTCAGTAACATTGTATATTGAGATCATTTGTAATTACCTTAGTAATCAATAGCAATTGTTGAGTGACTAATATATGATTACAAAATAGGTTCTCCTGTACAGGTGTTTACAAATGAGTTTGTATTCCAGATTACTATGTTAATATACCTGTTATTGTGATATGTGGGTGCAAGTGGTTTGTAACAAGTTATTGCATTTCTTGATTATTTAAAATTACTTATACCTGACTTTAAAATTATTACACTGTAACATAGTCAAGTCATTTAACATTTATTTCTGTCACTGGTGTCTTTTTAATTCCTTGTTTATCTCATGCTAAGTAACAAAGTGACATCAGTGGGAATTATCTATGCAGATACAAGGGTAGAATTTGGTTCTTAATCTTTGTGTGGGTGCAATAGGGCACACCTACCCTGTAGTGCCTGCTGCTGGCCAACTGTGCCTCTGCATCACCCTGACTCAGTTTCCCTTCAGAGATTCCTAGGCATATGTCCAATGTAAAATAAATACAACAAAGCCAAACCCAAACTAAAGTCTCTTCTGCCCCTTCCATCCGAGTTTGCCACTGGGCACAGGTCCTCTTCCCTGAGTCTGTCTGGCTCCATGCTTTTACACTAAATTCCATTTCCAAGCTTCTAGGGCTCTGCTCAGTCTCTCCCCTCAGCTCACTCTAGCCACATCCATCCCTCCTTCTTGGGACTGTGTGTCTGGATTCTCAGCCATGCCTCCAACAGCTTTCCCTATTGTTTCCTCCAAGAACCCTTTCAGCAACTCTCCCAAAAGCTTCCTCAACTGTGGTCACTCCCTTTATAGGGCCCAGATGTCTTCCCTTAAGCCCAATTGTTCAGCAAACCATTAGTCTCAAGCACGCTGGAGCCTGCTCCCTCTTAAAGGTGCCAGTCACCTGTGAATGAAAATGAGCAGAAAAAATCTTTCTTTAACACCAGTTTAAATCCCAGATGATTCCACTGACTTCAGTAGAGTTATAATTAAAATCTGGTCCATTAGTATAGCTTGGCATGAGCAGGTATCTTTTGATTGGACTTTGAGAGCAGGTCACCAAAGCGCTCTCCCCTCTCTGGGGTTTGATTTATTGACAAAAAAAATCAACCATGACAAAATGAAATCAAGCCTTCTCCCTAGGCTAGCCTGCTTCTAGGGTTCCTCCCTCAGGACTGCTCAGCTCACACCCTAGGCTCTCTCTAAATAATCCCTTCAATCTCCCTTAAATCCAAGCCAACTGCTTTAGTGAGTCAGTAAAACCCAGTTAATACTTTTTCTAGACATATCAATGCTTTCTAACAGGCAAACATTGTTAGCATGTACTACACTTACTTTGTCAGAATCTGAGGTTATGAAATCTTTTTGTTCAATATTTGGAGCACTGTTAGCGATGTTATGGTATAATGGCCCAGTTTCTCCAAAGATAGGAACTATCATCATTATAATCAAACTACCCTGTCTTAGGTTTAGATTGTGATCTTTCTCAGGAAAAAAAAGAAATGATGGCAGCCTTCTTCAAATTACTGTGGAAACACAATGATTTCTTTAAAAAAAAAAAAATTACTAGAAGTTCACCTAGGACTAGAATGCAGTTTATATCTTACACTGCCTTAAAGAATAGCTAGACTTTCATTTTACTTCATTGCACAAATCTATTCCTAATAAAGCTGACGCTGCTATTCTTATTCTCCTTTATTAATTCAAGTCAACTTGATTATTGTAAAACATTGTGCCAATTTTTCTGCCCCTCTTTTTGCGCATTCAGAGTACAGTGGCTAGATTTCTAACATGGATTAAAAGTTCTAATTTGTAGATCTTGCTCTGCATGAAATCCTGTACCCCTCTCCTGTCACACACCAGCGAGTAAGTGGTGCGACCCAGTGGTTGGAGCAGACTCGGAGGGCAGAACCAGATAGTTTGTCAGGGGACAAGCCAATGGTCAGAGCCAGGAGTTGTGAGGAAGGTAAGGACAGGAGCAGGCATGCATTAGAGCAAGAGCTGGATAAAAAAAGCAGGTCTAGCACAGCTGCAGGCATAAATGACATTGAGCAGCCACTATGCTGCTGGAGCTACAAGTCTTAAATGGTGATCTGTTGGGCCTCCTGTCCAATCAGGGAGCACAGTCACTTAGTGAGGGTTTATTGTACCTAGCCAAGCTCATTGGGTTGCTAGGCAACCACACCAAGAGCCAGCTTAGTTCCTGACATCTGGACTGTATTAATCATTGCTATTCAATACCACACAATAAAGAAGCCTTGAGGACACCCCAAAACATGTGGGATCCAAGTGAATTATGGTGAGTATAGATCATGCTTTTCATTTATTCTTTGCGAAGTCTCATTTGTAGAAAACAACTTCCGTTAATTGTAGCCCCAACTTCCGATCTGTAGCCCCATTTCATGCCTGCACTCCAGTTCTTAAATCCCAGAGCATCCTTACAGAGAAAGTTACATGCCTTAATGAAAGAAAGTTTCTGAAGTGTTTAACCACTGTGCTAACCTCCCACTGTCTGAGGGACAGGACTAATATAATTAAATTGAATATTCAATGTCTCCCCTACTCCCTTCAAACACTCCCCTGTGATCTTACTGAACCTTCTTTATCCAGCTCAGTATGTAATCCTTTTGAGATAAGTTGGTTAAGTCAGAATGAACAGAATCAGATTTGCCACCTGTGTCACCATCCAAGGCTCCCATTACATGGTTTCAATTGAAAGGTAAGATTTTAAAAAATGAGTTCCTCCTTCAAATATATCACCTTGTTCTGACTCTCCTCATCTTTCAATCGACACAGTCTTATGGTTAAGTTAACGTACACATTTAAGAATAACAATATCAGGAGAAGATTTCTTTCTCTGCATGAAATCCTGACCTCACTGAAGTCAATGGAAGTGTTGCTATTGACCTCAGTGGGATTTGGATAGATATGTTTGGTCCTACAAAATCCAGGAACTATACTGCATATCCATCTACTGGCACCTTAACTATTTACATATATACAGACATCAAACATGCCTGTAACAGCTGGGTTTTGCTCACATCTCTTGAGAGCTCAAAAACCTCCCTAGCCCTGTGTGCTTTGTGCAAGGGCCAATGAAAATTATAGTCCCTGCCCACAATCACAATTGCATGAAAAATGAGGAGGCGGAGCTATGGCTTGGCTCCTTCCCTGAACTCTTCTGCTCAGCTTACACAATGGGCCAGGTTGTTCAGTGAGAGATAAATCAAGTGCAGTCCCTCCCGAGGCAGTACACAGTTTCCCTGCCCCTTCCCCCCACAACATAAGCCAGTGCTTAAATGGCACAATTTGGCTCAGAAAGAAGGAATTATCTAGGTCTGGCTATGCCTGCAGCAATAAAAAATTAAACACTGAGAAGGCGGGAAGGCATGTGTGATCTTCAGATTGCAGTAGTTTAGGGTTTGATCTTGCCTACATTGACGTCGATGAGAGCTTAGCCATTCAGGGCTGTAACTAGGGTGGGGCGAGAGGGGCAGCCGACCAGGGCACAAAGCAGGCAGGGGGCACAAAAAGGGGGCAGCGCAGGATCAGGCCCAGCAGCATCAGCCCTCCCCACAGGATTGGGCCCAGCAGGGTCAGCCGGAGTCCGTGGGTGTAGTTGGGGGGGGGCATTGCTCCCCCCTCCCTCAACAGAGGCCCAAACTGAGAACAGAGGGGGTGTTCCAGAGCTGCTTCTCCTGCTGGGTGCTCGCTGCCTTTGCAGCTGGACACCGCCTCCTGGGTCCTAGTGCCAATCTACTTCTACATATGCTGAGTGCCTATATGGCCACCATCCAGTTTTCTGAACAAGGATGAGTTTCCATGGGGGGAGGAGGCAGTGAGGAAGAGAAGGGAATAGGGGAATGGGGCAGGGGACAGTGGGGAGAGGAAAGGGGATAGGGTGGGGAAAGGGAGGGGAGGAGATGAGGAAGTGAGGAAGGGATAGGGAAGAGAAGGGGCTAGGGGAATGGGGGGAAGTGGGAGCCCCACATGCAGCATCCCTCAGCAGCAGCAGCTGGCCCATCCCCCTTCCCCCCAGCATCGGCAGCCCACCTTCAGTGGGTCCCCCAGCCACAGGTACCCCCTCTAGTACCCTCCAAATACCCCTTCCAGCACCCCCCCAAATATCCGTCCCAGTACACAGAAACCCCTCCAGCACCCCCCAAACACCCCCTCCAACTCCTCCTCCCCCTCCCCCTGGCAGTGTCCTCTATTTGGGAACTTGAAATATAGTAACCTTAAGGGTTGCTCTGTTCTCACAGCCTTGGTTTCCGGAGCTGGTGGGAGTGAGTCCACCCTGCCAGCAGCCGCCTGTCCCCAGCGCACCGGCTGGCGAGGCTGAGCTCAGAGCTCGGGCTGTGTGACCGCGAGCCCGGCAGCCATGGGGCAGAGGCAGGGCAGCCAAGGGGAGCAAGGAGCAATTCTACTCCGCACACAGGGAGTGTTGGGAGAGGGACCTGGCTGCAATGGCAGGTTCCTGGGTGATGAGCGGGGTGTGACTAGGCTGCTAAGAGGCAGGTGCCCAAGGGGAATGAGTATTGCAGAGAGCGCCTTGGGGAGCAGCTGATTACAGCCAGGCTGCATGGGCAGGGGCAGCTCCAGGGGGTGTCACTGGCCGATGCCAAGCTCTTTCGGGGAAGAGGCAAGAGCATGTCAGGGTGCAGCTGTGCCGCCTGCCCTGCCTGGGGAGCATCCGCCCATGCAGATGCAGCCTGGCTCGGGGAGCAGGGCAGGGGTGGGTAGAGGGAGCTTCCCTTATAGCGGCTGTGCTGTGGCAAAGGACTAAAAGCCAACTGTCTAGAGCTTCCAGGTAGGAGAGCAGCATCTTACCGGAAGTGGGGAATCCAACCCACGCAGACACATGTCTATTGGAACTTAAGTCCAATGCCTTAACCGCGTGGCTATTCTGGTGAGCACCATCAGCCTTGACCAGCAAAAGAGTGACTTCTTGGGATCAAGCCAGCTGCCTTGAGCACGTGACCATGGCAGGCGCAGTATCACTTACGTAGGCACGCGTGGCAAGGGCAGGCAGGCTGGGGCCTGGCTCCATAGCTCAGGGGTTGGAGCATTGCTCTTGTAAACCAGGGCTTGTGAGCTCAAAGTTTGCTGGAGCCTGAGCAGCAGTTTCTGGCTGGGTCTTTTGTCCCCACCCCAGTAGCGAGGTGCTTAGCTTTATTTATTGATTTTTGGGAGGGGTGCAGCAGGGCAGGATGCCAGAAGGCTTTGTTAAAGAGAAGCAGCAGCCTGAATTTTTGTACCCGTTGTTCATAAGGAGTGATGAGCTGCCAAAATCTTAACAACCGGTTCCCTCCTCACCCCACAAGGGGGTCGTGGCCTGCCCCTGCCCCCCTGGAACCCCTGCCCCATCCACCCCCCTTCCCTGTCCCCTGACTGCCCCCCGCCACCCCATCCCACCCCTCCTCTCATTCCTGATGGCCCCCCGGGATCCCTGCCCCATCCAACCACCTCTTCTCCCTGTCCCCTGACTGCCCCTGGAATCCCTGCCACTGACTGCCTCCCACTGCCCCATCCAACCCCCCCTCCTTCCGGACTGCTCCCCCGGGACCCTTGCCCCCATTCAACCCCCCTGTTCCCCGCCCTCTGACCACCCCAACCTCTATCCACCCCCCACCCCTGACCACCCCCCCGAACTCCCCTGCCCTCTATCCAACCCTCCCCCCACCCCGCTCCCTGACCCCTTATCCCTTACGACGCTGCCTGGAGGTGGCTGGTGGCACTATAGCCGCACCACTCGGCTGCAGCCAGGCCACGCTGCCACCACGCAGCGCCTGGAGCACCGGGTCAGGCCAAGTTCGCAGCCCCCCCGCTTCCCGCAAATCAGCTGTTCGTGCGGGAAGCCTGGGAGGGCTGAGAAGCAAGCGGCAGCTTCGCGCTCAGACCCAGGGAGGCGGAGGCGGAGCGGAGGTGAGCTGGGGTGGGGAGCGGTTCCCCTGCGCGTCCCATCCCCCCTGGGTTACTTGCTGCGGCGCGGGCGGCCCCCCTGCCCCAGCTCACCTCCGATCCGTCTCCACCTCCCTGGGTCTGAGTGCGAAGCCACCGCACTGCTTCTCCGCCCTCCCAGGCTTCCCGCCCGAACAGCTGATTAGTGGGAAGTGCGGGGGAGGGGGAGAAGCGGGGCGGAGCGTTCAGGGGAGGAGGCGGAGGTGAGCTGGGGCAGGGGGGCAGGGCGGGGAGCTGGAGCACCCATGGGGTCGGTGCCTAAGGCGCCACTTTTGGATAATGTGCTCAGGGGGAGCAGCCGCTCCCTCTGCTCCCCCCCAGTTACACTCCTGGGTCACTTCAACTTACCGGTTGTTACATTTAGAAGCCCTTTTAGAACCGGTTGTCCTGCGCAGGACAACCGGTTCTAAAAGGGCTTCTAAATTTAACAACCGGTTCCCACAAACCAGTGCGAACCGGCTCCAGCTCACTACTGGTCATAGGATAGCAGCAGCAGGGCCCTACCAGAAGTGTGATTCAAACCCACACAGCCTCATGCCCATTAGAACTCAAGTTCAACACCTTAACCATTCAGCTATCCTGGCAAGTAGGCAAGAGCAGTTTAACCACTACACCTAAAAAGTCTTGGGCGTGCTTTGGTGCTCTCACTTTGGATAACTACCCAGCTGACTGGGTGTCGCCTCTAGGAGATGCAAATATGATTGGTCCTCCCAGGCACTAAAATGCTTAGTTACGGCTCTGTAGCCACTGACTTAAACCAATGTAAGATCAGGCCCTTATTTAGTACATAGTTTAGAGTCTAATTTCTCCTCTCACATTGGTGAAAATCAGGAGAAACTGCACTGAAGTCACTGAGTTATACCAATGATAACCAAGAGTCAGAGTTTAAGGCCAGAAGGACCACTAGATCATTTAATCTGGGCTTCTGTATCTCACAGGCCGCCAACATCACCCAGCACCTGCACACTAACCCAACAACCAAAATTAGACCAACATATTACAACTCCCAGGAGACTATGCTATTATGTGCCACAGGCAGCAAATAAAAGGGACTGAGGTACACCTGTCAAAAAAACCACCATATTTTAATAAACCAAACAACTGCCAACCAGGCCTAATTTTCAGCTTTCATCAACAGCATGCAAGTTTATTTAATATCACTAAGCCTCTACTTGAGAAGAACAACAAATTATGAGGAAGGCTTGATCTATATTTAAGGCAATTGTTAGTTTTCATTTCCTACATTTAAACTTTTTTTCTGCTTATGCTTTCCAGCTCTGCTAGGGAGAAATTAGGGCCATTAACAAACAAAGCAGAGAATGAAATTAATGGTGACTCAAACAATGGCTGATATACTGAACTCCTTTTCTAACTGTCTTCCATTAGAAAAGATATGGAGGGGAGGGGAAGACTGAACAATTTGGAGGTAAGAAAGAACTTGTAAAATATCCTCTGGTAAAGAGTAGATGAGGGAATGCATGGAAAAGATGAATGTATACAAATCAACTTTTTAGTTATGCAGTGTACAATAAGAGACATGGCTATATTGCAAAGGTGTATGGTTCAAGGCGTGGCATTTAGAAAATATGATGTTTGGTGCCCTATAAACACCATAGATAGATTATCTTAGATTGGCATCCTATTTATAAAATGTTGAAAATATTACTTAAATACTGGAGTATATATATATAGCATTTTCCATTAAGCATACAATGTTATTCATAATAAATTAATAGAACAGCCAGTTCAGGAGTCTTAAAACTTAAGTACATAAACAGTGTGTTAAGCAGACTTCCCACCACATGCTTTTGGCCTAGAATTTACCTTACTTACTGTCCACTAGAGTTAATAATCTTTCTGATTATCCTTTGTGACTTTAGTCTTCCTGCACAACAGAATGTGCTGCAGAGAATGATATTCCTACTGAGGAAGATACTTATTTTCCCTACTGAAAAGTAAATTAGCCAGCATGAGTTTTAAGGGAACCTGACTTGGTATAATAGGGGTAAATCTAGTCTCAGATATGGGGTAGGGACTGAGTGAACACTAGCTACATGTTTCTGAAATACAGATCACCAACCCCCAACCCCTTCCAGAATTGCACAATAAAAGGTTGATTTCACTGTTTGCAGAAATTCACCCCAAATCCATGCTTAAGCACCTTTATTTTACAAACGGTAGCAAATAGTCTGGTAAATTTACTTCCTGAAGCCCAGCTTTACAGACAAGATCCACTCTTGTTCAGCTCCATTAGATAGTATTCCATCCCCGCTACATTAGATATCCATTCCTCTCCTGTACCCACTGGAATGCATGCTCCATCACTAAAATGATGATCACCATCCACAATCTTTTCATCTCCTGCTCCCTCAATTTCCTGGCACTAGCTGAAGACTAGATCTCCCACTTTGACAGTGCTTCAGCAGCTGCTTCCATTTATGGTAAACACACACACCCTGGCCCAAGTCTACCCTTAGGTTATGTGGTGGTGACATCAAGCTATCTGCTCCTCCTGCTCTCATCCCCTCCCTCTTCCAAGTGAAACCCCACCCACTTCAATGTTGCCATCTTCTACAATCCACCCAACTCCTCTCCAATCCTTCTCTGAATTTCACACTTGGATCTGCAGCAGAATGTCTTGAAAGTGGGGCTCACACTGCTGTGTCACAAATTAATAGTAAATGAAAAGTCCAAAGATTGTGTCACCATAAGCATGTATTTATAAGAAATTACTATATGGTGTCATTCAGCACTTCCAGTCATCAGTGGAAGAGATTCAGCAAGATCTTCCAGATTAATACAAAATGGGGGGAAATGATGGTGTTTACTCCTAAAATATGGAAGCTGACTTAAAATAGTCAGTTGAATATGAAATAAAATGTACAAAGCCCATGTGGTGTGTTTTTTTTAAAAACAAAACCCTCAATCTGTGACTATCTTGGATCCTCTGTAAATTCTTAAGGAATCTACTGATACTTGTCATCCTTGGAAGTTGTTATAAAAGCCCTGACACCAAAATAATTTTGTCTGAGCTACTAGTCTGAATAATTGCCAGATTGACCTATTATCTGTGGGTCAAGTAAATCCACAAGGCCCACTTGAACAGTAAGTTATCTGACTTTCTACACTGACATCAACTGAGTGGACAAGCACATATACATTTACTCAGGAGATGAGATGTTACAGGAAGGGTAATCTTTCAACAGATGGGGGAGATGCCTCTTGTGGGGCATTAGAACCAGTCTTCTGAAAAGGAATTTTCATGAGTTTTTAAAAGAACTTTGTGAAAACCATCCAGGTAGGGAAGCCTTAGCTAGTCAGCATGATTGGCAGCCAGCTATAGACAGGGATATTGAAGAAACATTTCATAACTGTAAGCCTTACCCTTTTGAATGAACACAAAGGTTTGACCTGCACTAACAAGTTGTCATCATACCCATGGTAGCATAATGTGTTGTTTCTTTCTTTGTTGAAAATTGTCTGACAGGTAAAATGTCCTCAGTTAATGCCTCAAAATGGCACTGTGTGCATTGTTCCTCGCTTTCTTTTTTTTTTAAATTCAGAGCCAGATCCTTTGTGCCGCACTGGTGGGGACAGAAATATTGTTTAAAGAGGGCGAATCCTTACGTGAGGTAAAGCTGGTATAGCAAATTCTATTTTACCTGTTTTTGGCTCCCCTCGCCTCCACTATAGGGGATATTCTGGGGCATGAAGGATGGTGGCTGGAGTTCCTCATGAAGCATATAGCTCTGGCTATCTTGATCGAGCAGAACAGCCCTTTGGGGCTCGTTGCTGCCATTGCAATTTATAGCAGTCCCGAAGCTGCTCTAAATTGGACTGAGGACCAAACTGACAGTTGTCTGCCCCCCAGGTTTGGGAAAGGGGATGGGACAGAAAGGTGTCTTACTGTCACCTCCCCTGATCTCACCACGTACAGCTTGACTGAATCCTAGAATCTGGGTCTGAGGATTGTTATCAATCTAACTTTGATAATGCGTTTGGTGCAAACATAAGGATATAAAGGAAGGATATAAAGGATATATAAGACACATTGTATGTCTGCCTCTCTGGCCTTTCAATTTCAATGGACGCCCAACACAAGACATGTCAAAAGCAGAAATACTGCAGTGGCTTATATATGTCTTCCCACTGCTCCTTCTTCATCTTCCCCACAATTATTTTGGAACACTAATTTAATCACAAAAAATATGGCAATGGGTCCCAGACAACATCTGAAGAAATCCAAGTACGGCTTGCAAGTTTGTGAACTTCAACGTGTTTTATCTGTCCCTATACAATCCATATTCTATTGGTTATGCTGAACATTTTTTAGAACTGCCATGAAAACTATCAAGGGAGATAAACTATCTTTAAATCAGAAAATAGCTTCTTCCCTGCTATCTTATCTAGCAACACCACATTGTTCTACAGAATGCATGCCTGTGCAACTACTGTTGGGAAGTAGTTGGTTGTGAGACCCAACTTGAGTAAGAGTATATATATCTTTAAAAAAATAAATAAAAAGCAGTCTACCAGCTCTTTCAAAGGCTAATTTTACTGTTTGCCTAAATTGATTATCATTACTTTAAATAACAACCAACACCCTTGCAAGCGTCTTTAGAACTCATGGGCTTTCACTGGCTGCAATTTTTCCTTGTCTATATGAATCCTAACCTAAGTTCCTTCTGGCTTTATCTATCTCCACTCTCCCCCTGAAACTCTGTTCGATCTTGTTTCTTACCCTAGGTTCTTTTTTTGCTGGTCTTCTCTCTCAAGTGAAAGACTTCTTTATGCTGGCCAAACTCAGCTTTTCCATTCCCCCTAGGTTCCTGGGATCTGCCTCTCTCCAGTGTTGGCCAGACAAGTGCCTGGCTCTCCTTCTCTTTCCTCCTCTGGCTGGAAAGTCTGGTCCCATTTGCCTTGCCACTCCTGATTCAGAATAGCTGGTGGAAAGAATGACTCAGCTGTCCACCAAAATATCATCTGATGAGACCTGATGCTGCAGCACCTTGCCCTTGCTGATGGAAAGGGCATTTCTGATATTACTGTTCTGCATGGCCTCAAATGCAGTCACATAGAATCATAGAACTGGAAGGGACCTTGAGAGGTCATCTAGTCCAGTCCCCTGCACTCACGGCAGGACTAAGTATTATCTAGACGATCCCTGACAGGTGTTTGTCCAACCTGTTCTTAAAAATCTCCAATGATGGAGATTCTACCACCTCCCTAAGCAATTTATTCCAATGCTTAACCACTCTGACAGTTAGGAAGTTTTTCCTAATGTCCAACCTAACCCACCCTTGCTGCAATTTAAGCCCATTGCTTCTTGTCCTATCCTCAGAGGTTAACAAGAACAATTTTTCTCCCTCTTCCTTGTAACAACCTTTTATGTACTTGAAAACTGTTATCATGTCCCCTCTCAGTCTTCTCTTCTCCAGATTAAACAAACCCATTTTTTTCAATCTTCCCTCAGAGGTCATGTTTTCTAGACGTTTAATCATTTTTGTTGCTCTTCTCTGGACTTTCTCCAATTTGTCCACATCTTTCCTGAAATGTGGCGCCCAGAACTAGACACAATACTCCAGTTGAGGCCTAATCAGCGCGGACTAGAGTGGAAGAATTACTTCTCATGTCTTGCTTACAATACTCCGGCTAATACATCCCAGAATTATGTTTGCTTTTTTTGCAACAGCATTACACTGTTGACTCATATTTAGCTTGTGATCCACTATGACCCCCAGATCCCTTTTCGCAGTACTCCTGCCTAGGCAGTTATTTTCCATTTTGTATGTGTGCAACTGATTGTTCCTTCCTAAGTGGAGTACGTTGCATTTGTCCTTATTGAATTTTATCCTATTTACTTCATACCATCTCTCCAGTTTGTCCAGATCATTTTGAATTTTAATCCTATCTTCCAAAGCACTTGCAACCCCTCCCAGCTTGGTATCGTCTGCAAACTTTGTAAGTGTACTCTCTATGTCATTATCTAAATCATTGATGAAGATATTGAACAGAACCGGACCCAGAACTGATCCCTGCGGGACCCACTCATTACACCCTTCCAGCATGACTGTGAACCACTGATAACTACTCTTTGGGAACAATTTTCCAACCAGTTATGCACCCACCTTATAGTAGTTTCATTTAGGGTTGTATTTCCCTAGTTTGTTTATGAGAAGGTCATGTGAGACAGTATCAAAAGCCGTACTAAAGTCAAGATATACCACATCTACCACTTCCCTCCATCCACAAGGCTTGTTACCCTGTCAAAGAAAGCTATCAGGTTGGTTTGACACAATTTGTTCTTGACAAATCCATGCTGACTGTTATTTATCACCTTAGTATCTTCTAGGTGTTTGCAAATTGATTGCTTAATTATCTGCTCCATTATCTTTCCGTGTACAGAAATTAAGCTGACTGGTCTGTAATTCCCCGGGTTATCCTTATTTCCCTTTTTTATAGATGGGCACTATATTTGCCCTTTTCCAGTCTTCTGGAATGTCTCCCATCTTCCATGACTTTTCAAAGATAATTGCTAATGGCTCAGATATCTCCTCAGACAGCTCCTTGAGTATTCTAAGATGCATTTCATCAGGCCCTGGTGATTTGAAGACATCTAACTTGTCTACGTAATTTTTGACTTGTTCTTTCCCTATTTTAAACTCTGATCTTACCTCATTTTCACTGGCATTCACTATTTTAGACGTCCCATTGCCACCAACCTTCTTGGTGAAAACTGAAACAAAGAAGTCATTAAGCACCTCTGCCATTTCCACATTTTCTGTTATTGTCTTTCCCCCCTCATTGAGTAACAGGACTACCCTGTCCTTGGTCTTCCTCTTGCTTCTAATGTACTTGTAGAATGTTTTCTTGTTTCCTTTTATGTCCCTAGCTAGTTTGATCTCATTTTGTGCCTTGGCTTTTCTCATTTTGTCCCTACATACTTGTATTATTTGTTTATATTCATCCTTTGTAGTTTGACTGAGTTTCCACTTTTTGTAGGACTCTTTTTTAAATGTTAGATCATTGACGATCTCCTGGTTAAGCCAGGGTGGTCTCTTGCCATACTTCCTATCTTTTCTACGCAGTGGGATAGCTTGCTCTTGTGCTCTTAATAATGTCTCACTGAAAAACTGCCAACTGTCTTCAATTGTTTTTCCCCTTAGACTTGCTTCCCATGGGAGTTTACCTACCAACTCCCTGAGTTTGCTAAAATCTGCCTTCTTGAAATCCATTGTCTTTATTGTGCTGTTCTCCCTCCTACCATTCCTTAGAATCATGAACTCTACCATTTCATGATCACTTTCACCCAAGTTGCCTTCCACTTTCAAATTCTCAACCAGTTCTTCCCTATTTGTCAACATCAACTCTAGAACAGCCTCCCCTCTAGTAGCTTTGTCCAGCTTCTGAAATAAAAAATTGTCTCCAATACATTCCAAGAACTTGTTGGATAATCTGTGTCCTGCTGTGTTATTTTCCCAACAGATGGGTAGTTGAAGTCCCCCATCACCACCAAGTCCTGTGCTTTGGATGATTTTGTTAGTTGTTTAAAAAAAACCTCATCCACCTCTTCTTCCTGGTTTGGTGGTCTGTAGTAGACCCCTACCATGACATCACCCTTGTTTTTTTCCCTTTTTATCCTTACCCAGAGACTTTCAATAGGTCTGTCTCTTATTTCTATCTCAACCTCAGTCCAAGTGTATACATTTGTAATATATAAGGCAACACCTCCTCCCTTTTTTCCCTGCCTGTCTGAGCAAGCTGTGCCCTTCTATACCAATATTCCAGTCATGCATATTATCCCACCAAGTCTCCGTGATGCCAACTAGGTCATAGATGTGTTTATTTACTAGCATTTCAAGTTCTTCCTGCTTATTCCCCATACTTCTCGCATTAGTATACAGACATCTAAGATACTGATTTGATTTCCAACCCCTCCCCCAGTTCTGTCTTGTCTCTCCCTTATTTTTGCTATAACCGCCCATGCTGCCACCCTTCTCCCAGGTCCCCATGTTTTTGACTTACCTGTGGGCTTTGGTCACCTGCCCCCGCTGAACCTAGTTTAAAGCCCTCCTCACTAGGTTAGCCAGTCTGTAGCCAAATATGCTTGTCCTCTCCCTCGATAGGTGGACCCGATCTCTGTTTAGCAGTCCTTCTTCTTGGAACAGCATCCCGTGGTCAAGGAAGCCGAAGTCCTCCTGGCGACACCATCCTTGCAGCCAGGCATTCATCTCCAGGATGCATCTGTCTCTGCCGAAGCCCCTACCCTTGACTGGAAGGACTGAAGAAAAGCTTACAAGAAAAATATGTATCAAACACATTGTGTTCAAAATAATTTCTGTTTATCCCCATTATTGATATGCTGCACATTTACATAACAAAAAGGACAATGTTTTATTAGTTGGAATATAGCTCATACATATGGGGGAGGAATAACGAGCTTGTGGCTAAAACACCACTGTACATTAGAATATTTGGGTCCTATTCCCAGCTCTGCCAGAGACTTCTTGTGTGAGCTTGAGCAATTTGCTTAGGCCAGAGTTTTCAACAGAGGCCAATAATTCTGAGTGCTCAACTGGAGATACTTTGGGCCTCCCCGTTTCAGAAGAGCTAAAACTCCAGTTTTAGTAAATGGAAGCTTTGGCTGCTCAGCACCTCTGACAATCATTGTCTCTAAAGATAGTCATCCAAATTTAAAGGCCATCTTTGAAAATATAGCAGTTACAATTCTGTGCCTCTGTTTTCTTCATCTGAGAAAAATGGATAGTAACTCCAACCTAGCTCACAGAAATTATATGAAAACCAATTAAAGTTTGTAGAGTGCTTTCATAGTCTGAGGTAGAAGTTTCTGAAGAAACACAAAGTGTGAACATTTACTCAAGACACTCAACTTTTCAAAAGGTTGCTCAACACTTTACATTCAGCGTAGCTGCCTCTTAAAGATAACAAGCAAACTTCTGCTCTCATTAACATCAGTACAACTCTATTCAAGCCAGTGAGGTTGTATGGCTATACTTGAGAGCAGAATCTGGCACCAAGATATTCAGATTGTACCCCAAATCTTATCCTCTTACATTCACAGTAACTGAAATACTCTTTCCCCTACAGTGAGTGAGGCTATGCCTACAGTTTAAATCAACATGAGCAACATAATTTATTCTGACTTAAGCACCGGTGTGGACAGTGCTATGTCGGCGGGAGAGCTTCTCCCACCAACATAGCTACTGCCACTCAGGGGAGTGAAGTAATTAAGCCAATGAAAGAGCTCTCTCCTGTCAGCTTAGACCAGCTTAAACCGGCTCCACTAGAGAGCTTACAGCAGTGGAGCTGTGCCACTGTAATCTCTCTAGTGTAGCCATAGCTTGAGTAATATCACTTCAAGGATGTATAAGGAGCAGTACCGAGTTTACAATGGCACCAGGCTCACACTCAGAAAGGGCCCCAGCACCTAGACTGTGGCTCCACCCCCACATGCTCCACCCCAAGGCCCTGCCACCACTCGGCCTCTTCCCCCCAAGGCTCCACCCACCGCTCGCTCCTCTCTACCCCTTCCCCCCCATTGTCCCCTGCTCACTCCTCTCTACTCCCTCTCCCCTATGTGAGCGGTGGGCTGGGTCTTGAGGTGAAGAGGCCAAGCAGGGGCAGGACCTCAGAGCAGAGCGTAGGCGGGGCCACAGTCCGGGCACCAGGGCCCACAAAACATTAATCCGGCCCTGATCAGGAGTAAAAACTACTAGCACCAGAAAGAAGACTGGCAAAGATTAATTTTGAAAGGAAGAGGGGCACATTTCCCTAGTAATGGGGCCTGACATAAGAAAGAGGCTTTAGGACTAGAGGAGAGAGAGATTGCTTGGCAAAAAGAAAGACAGCAATGATAGTGAAAGACAAGTGTAAAGTATTTAGATGCTACAAGGGGGCATAACTAGAAGTAATGGGCTAAAATTAAGAAACAAAATGTATATTAACTATAGGGGGGAAACTTCCTGACAGTGGAATCTTCTAGATTATGGAATAATCCCCTAAAGAAATTGGGGAAGCAATTGGGGGACATTTAAAAAGACTGGAAAAGTGCTAAAAAATATACTGTAGGGAAAAAATCTGCAATGGCAGGGGATGATCTAGATGACCTGATAGTTATATCTGCCTGCAATGGACCTGATTCTCAGCTACACCAAGAGCTGTGGATTTGAGGACTTATTAGAGTTTATAGTTGTATGAGATGGGAAATTAAGGGCCCAATCCCGTTCCTATTAAAGAAAATGGCAAAATTCCCTTTTAACTCAAATGGGATCAAGATCATGTCTTAGTTAGCTAATCAGATGTCTCTTGTATTCAGAGTAGTTACCCATGGGGAGAAAAACTTTTCTCATTACCCTCCTTTAGTTTTATAAAACATTATAACTTTTAGAAAAGTTGTAGAGTACTTTAAAACTTATAACCTTATAAAAGTTAAGCTTTGGCAGTCCCTCAGCTACACTGTAAAATAAGCCAGTTGGAGAAGATAGTTTCATTTTAATAATTCTACAGTTATTGCCCAATAATTTTCCTGGTCATGAACTTCAAGTATAAAACTGAAAAGAACAAGAATTCCAAGGTCTCCTTAATAAAATGCACTCAATGCAACTCTCTAATTTGGGGCTGGATTCATCCCTTGGATGCACACACACAGCTCCTATCAGAGTTGATGGCAGCTCTGGACGTGTACCTGGGAGCAGAATTTGGCCTTAGTAGACTGAAGCGGTTTGTATTGTGAAACAGTATTCTCCTCTCCACCTTATAAATAAATAGGAAATATGTAAAATAGCAGATGTGCAGATTACCACTCACAAAGCTCCCTTCGTGAAAGAACTTTACAAAGAGTGAAACCAGGTGTGAATGGTAAAAAGGATAAGACAAAGCTATTCTGTAAAAAAAAAGACCATTATAACTAGATGCAAATACAGAGAGGTTCAGATCATCCAGCCTGTGAATTTCAAAGAAGGGACATGTTAAGCAAACAAAGCAGTGCAAAGTGCTATATGGAATTGACAGCAATCTCTCACTTCCTGAATGTAGATTGTGGCCCAGAGATAAATGACTGAGAAGAATTTTTTGTGTGTGTAAATAGATATGATCATATGATAATGTGTATGATAGATATGATAGATATGATAATGTGTATGATAGATATAATCATCTCTTGACACATGTTAGTTTCTTGCCACCCAGCTCAACTTTAGGCTGAGAAAACCTGAGGGCAGTGGAGATGAGTGGCTTGGCAACCCTAGGTCTCTATATCCCTCAGGCAGCTGCTATAATTAGAGAGAAACATGGACATGATCACTATTTTCCCGAAATTAGGTGTGCCTGATAGGGTATAGGGGCTTGGATTTTTCCATCTTTATTACCCCAAATCATAGTTTTAAAAAACTGGAAGATGGAAACAAATCCAATTACTAATTGTAGTTTATGAGTGCTGGATTACCGGGCTCCATAACTAACTGGATTAGCTGGACCAACTCTGAAAACTTTATATTGAGCTTCCTGCAAATACACAAGGGAAATAAATGGGGCTTCGCTTCTGTGTAGCCCAGTTCTGAATTTGGCCCATTATACTTGTGATTTGTTTCACTGGTTAAATAATACATTTTATTTTGATCTCTGCAACAAACACAGAATTTTCAGTGATTCTTGTGTGCTGGTGTATCACTAACAGACTCTGGTAGTCGGCGGGTGGGATCAAACCTGGGACCTATGGAGCTAAATGCTTGAGCCAAAAGTTCCATGGCTCTTAGGTAAGGCTATAGCAGACTCATTAAGTGGTCTCAGTACCACTAGAGGGGACAGAGCACCACACCCAGGAGGTGTGTGGGTAATTGGGTTACATACTTCTCCCAGCTGAGGAAGCACATCCCAAGCTTCAGAGACTTCCCAGTTGATATCCCGGATGAGCCCCCACTTGTAACACCAACAGATACTGGTCTTCGGTGGGCGGGATCAAACCTGTGATCTCTGGAGCTAAATGCATGAGTCTCTACGTGAGCTAAAAGCTACATGGCTCTTAGCTAAGGCTGTAGCACACTCATTAATCTCTAAGTGGTCTCCGTGCCACTAGAGAGGACAGAGCACCACAAGCAGGAGGTGTGTGGGTTACACTGGTACAGGCACTTTCCTGCACTTTGGACACCCAAAACTCTGGGTGACTTCAATGGAGGTTACATAATTCTAAGATCATCAAAATGGAGCTATTTAGGATGCTAATGGTCTGATTTACAACTTCCTTCCTTTTTTTATTAGGCAATATAAACCTCTTCTAAAATTTGCACCAGTCACATAGCTTTCTAAGGCAAATCTGAAGTTGTTTTATCCCCTCTCTGGAAATGACTTGAGTCATTAACATCCATCGACATCTAAATTAAACTTTCTGATTTTTGTATATTCCCTATCACATCTTACTTATTCTCCTGTTAAATAGGACACCGTACAGAATAGCCTGTTATTTGCTGGTTTACATTTTTCTGATCTAACTTCTATATCCAATCACCTTCCATTTTCCGTTCCTCTGTAGTCTAAAATCCTTCACAACTGCAAAAATGGCCTTTCTTCCCATTCAGTGGGGAAGTCTTATGAATAATAAGTATGATGAAAAGATTATAATGTTCTTTAGAACTGCCCAGATTTTCTCAAGTGTTTTGAGAAAAAGAAGAAGAGAGAAACTTTAGCATTATTAATTAAGCCCCATGCTTGGAAGACAGGAATAAAGTCATTTTAACAATGGTCTGGAGGAAAAAAACTTCAAGCTACCAAAAATGTGTTCTAAAACCACAAATGGGAATAATAAGAAGCAAAATAATTCCTGAAACTGAACAGTTGTTCCTTAAAAGAAAAAATATCTAAATCAAGGAAATGTTTTCACATCAATTTATGCATGAGAAATTTTTTCAAAAAAAGAGTCTATTTTTGCCTCTATTTCTAACCAGTTCCCTGTATCATCTACTCCAACTCATATGTCTGATATTTTTAAATAAATATGAATCAGAAACAAACTTTATGGAAAATTCCTACTGCATTTAATAGGGTTCTATAGAATTTTGAAAGACTCTATAGAAATAACTTTAAAAAAACTTTTAGAATATAAAAGACAATGATGTACCCTTTCTCTTGAACCTTTCAACTAGCCAAGCAGGGTGGCAGAATTCTTCTTTTGACTCACCTGAACCGTGATCCAGCAAAGTGCTTAAGTTCCCTTATTCAGGAATAAGAATTCCTTTTTCTGATTTGGAATTGGATTAAGCTATACCAGAAGTAAGGCTCATTGGAATAAGATTGTCCAAAGGGGAGTTTATAGTGAAATATCAAATATGGAATAATTATTCTGAAATAGTTATTTTGGTACATTTCTAAGTGTCAATGAGCCCTTGCAGTCAATGTCTTCTTACTTACCTGTACAGCACCACAAATCATAAACTAACAACAACCCAAAAGTTTCTGAACCACATAATGATGCTGTCCAACAGTATATTTTTTGTTTCATCAGCCTCACTATTAAAATAGGGTTTCTCAAATGAAAGGCAAATTAATATCATGCTACTCTAAATTTTCTACAGGAAGAATGAGAAAAGCAGAAACATAAGTCCTTTACAAATGGTACTTTCACTAAGCTGCAGGTGGTTTGAGTACAGGTCTGAGAGCCAAGAACTGAGTCCTAATTCTGACTTAGATGCTATTTAATTTTTCTATTCTATCTAGGTTTTTACGCCCATCACTACAGGGGTATTTTGAAGATAAAGATGAAAACTGCTAAATATTATTTATTAAAGCTAAACATTATTATTACTACTATAATAATAGCCCTTTAAAGTAGATAATGATGTATAGGGTTCCCCCACCACTGAAGTGCAGCCATTGCTGGAATGACGTACTGCAGCTGTTTAATAGGGCAGAAACACCACACAGCAGAAGTGAAAGCAAGTGAAGAAGAATACGGGATTATTTTCTCACTGTGAGAGGAATTTAGAATTGCAGTTTGGTCAGGAAAGTAGGATGTACACATCTGCTTTTACAAAAAGCACTTTTGAGTCTTTAATGGCTAGAAGGGGTCAGGATCATCTGAAAGACAACACCTCCAGCAACAGAGAACCTTTTAATACCAATACCATGCTGGGATGTTGGTTCAAAGGAACTGGCTTAGAAGGAATATAGGAAAGAATACCACTGACTGGGCCAATTCCTGCAGTACCCAGGTGTTCCTTAACTATCATTTGTCCAGCTGCTTTCTCAGCCCTGCCATGCTTGCCTTGGGAGATCTGACACGACGTGGTTTGGCTGGAGGCCATCAGGCTCGAGTGCTGCTCCTCACTAAAAACTATTTAAACACAAGGGCAAACAATTATGGACTTAAGTAATAATTTGAGCTTGGTTGGCAGATGTTAGGGAGCAAAAACTGCCATTAGATTGATACCTGCTAAACGGGTCACCCTTATCACTTTAGCAGACACTGCCAGAGGTTCTGGAATTGCAATCATTCGGATTGATGACCCTGAATTACATAGAAATCCGAGAGGTTAGAAGGAATAATGCTCACTTACTAAGTAAAAGATCATCAGTTCATTGGATAAGATATGAATGTGCAAAATCTCCCTGCATTCACTCTTATTTAGAACTCTTTCGGGAGAGGTCATAGTTGACAAGAGGAGACAAGTACTTATTCTTTACTACTGAAGGTCTCCTGAGACAAGTATCTGTCAATACAATTGTTCCTAGACCAAAATCTGTCCAATCTGAGGCAAGAATCAATACTTCTGTTTTAAGCCTCACTCATTATGGCAGCTACTACAGCAGTCCATAAAGGATTAGATATTAACAGTTATTATCTGTCAGCTGGTTGAGTAGCAAAACATTTCATAAATATTTTTCTCACACCTCAGACAAAGACATACATGAGATGGTTGTTCCATCATTATCCACATATTAAAAGAAGTTATTTCTCAACTTGTAAAGCACATAGAAAAGAACTGTGGCTGCCTTGTCAAGGGCTTTTCATCCATAAATCTCAACACTCTGCCAAAGGAAAAAAGGGATCATTATCCAAATTGAGACACAGAGAGGTGAAGTGGGTAAGCTCAAGATTACACAGCAGGTCAGTGACAGAGGTGGGAAGAGAACCCTAGTATCCTGACTCCTAGTCCATTGGCCTATGCACAGCAGCATGGTGCTGTCCAAGCAATAGTAGGTGTGTGTATGTTTACAGAGGGGGATTGAGGGTATGTGCAATAAGAAGCTCAGAAGGCCAGGCAGCAACTTCTGACCACACCTCTCAATCAGTGTGGCAGAAGTACCTGTTCTTGATCTTTGGCTTTCCACCCACATCTGTGTCTAGACCCTTAAGAGGGTTTGGTAGCTGGACTCAGGCCCTCCCTTTCCAATGGGTCCCAGCCCAGGACCCTATGGGAAGTGACACTGGTAGATTCCTCCCTGTAGTGAGTCTCAGTTGCTTCCCTGGGCTACTTCCTACCTATAGATGTGAGGCATGGCCCCATAGCCCAGTCAATCACCTTACAACCAAAAGATGCAAAGGAGCAGGGCCCTGCAATTTCTCAAAGGGGTGTGGTTGGAGAAGGCTTTGGCTAGGGGCCTGACCTGTTCTATGGTCACTTCTCAAGCTTCACTTTCTGTCTAGCTTCTTGGAGGAGGATTCCTCCCTCCTGCAGCCTATCCACCACCGGGTGCCTGGACTTCTGAGCTCCTTTTAACCCATTCCTCACAGTCAGAGAATGCTTGCTAGGTATGGAGGGTTGGGGTTACCTGGGTCCAGTATTGCCTTTTAACCTGTTCAGGCCCAAGGTGGAGCTTGTATAACTTATCTACACTGCATTTGGGGGGGGGGGGTGATTGCAGCGCAAACGAGCTTTAATCTAGCTAGCTTGGGGAACCAACAGCAGTGAAGCCGTAGCAGCATGGGAGACTGGTTACATACAGGTCTCTCGCATCTTATGCGGGGGTTACGTTCCGCGGTCAGTGCGTAAAGCGAAAACCGCGTATAGCCAAAATCCCATTGACTTCAATGGCGGGCGGAATCGCCCGCACTACAGACACAGTACAGAAATTGCTTTTTTTCTCTCTCTCTTTTTTTTTTTTTGGTGGTTTTGCCGACCGCGCAAAGCCGAAATTGCGCATGTTAAATGCGCGTAAGATGCGAGAGACCTGTACTGGGGCAGCTTATCCATGCTGCACCAGCTTCACCGCTGTTGATACCTGATCTAGCCAGATTAAAGCCATCTTGGGTATGTCTACTTGTGCTGCAGTGTAGACAGTGTAGCACCTCACATTGCAGCACAGACATACCCTAAGCCATGAACCCCACTCTGACCTGGTCCGACTCCTGGAAAGAGAGATTGGGTAGGGAGTTGCTTCCTCTTCAATTCAACACCCAGAATGTAAGATCAGGCCAGTCTATAATTTTAGGTAATTCTAGATTATGGGAGCTCTGAAAAGAGAGGTGCACCCAGGGCTTATCTGTACCTAAAATTGGTTTTGGCTGGAAGAACATTCAGGGTCTTAACATGCAAATGGAGAAGCAGACAATGTATTCCATTTTGCTTCAGCATTCCTACTTCAGCACCACTACAGTGCACTGAGAACTAGAGCAGAGTTTATATAACCCAGGCCAGGTATGCAGCTGTGGATAATAGTAGACTCTCAAAGATTTGGGAAGGTGTCCAGATACAATGAATGTTTTGTGCGCTAGTAAAAAAAATTGTGGTCCATGACAACGATGCTAGGTATTACCCAAATTATACTCATTTTCTGGGAAGGTAACCAACACTCTAACGTATTTAGTGGAATGTCTTTTGAATTAATGTGTGGTATGAAGCTCTTATGAATGTGCTCTGTCAAGGACCATCACAATGTGGGAAGTGGTGGCTGCACATGGCCTTTCCATACAACAGGAAACAACAAGGGAGTGATTCATCACTGCATTTCTCCAGGTTTATACTCGTGTAATTCCACTAATGTTATTTTATACATTTAGATTAAACTGGACAAATGTTTTTAAAAGATTAAAAATATCATGAAGAAACCAATGTCCTTAGCTATGTTAATAACTAAAGCACCTCTAGCTTTTTAAAACTGCAAGGATTTTATTATAAATCTGTGATGGGACATATACGCCCCACACTGGCAACAAGAGGGTTAAGGACAGCCTGTGGCCCCAACTGCAGCAAATGTCCGGTATGGAGAGGGGAGTTAAAAAGAGCAAGGAGACCTGGCACATTTCAGGGCTGACCAGAAAGGAGAGCAGAGTTCTGCTTCTCCTGATTGGAGAGAATCCTGGTTGCAGCCTAGAGACTGAGCTAGTTTACTGGCCCAATAAGCCTCTGCTAGAAGGTATGACCAGTCCCTGGGGGATCAGTAGAAGCACAGGGTGTTTGGAGACAACCCCTGAATAGAAGGGTGGGGTACCACCAAAGGTTCATCAGACCCAGTTTTGAGTTGTGGGTTTTTGTTGTTGTTCCTAATTTCCTTTGGACCTTAACACCCCAGAAGGGATAGGACTGAAGTGTGCCTGGGCTCGAGGGCTAAAACACCACTACCTCAGCCCCCCACTAGGGTGACCAGATGTCCCGATTTTATAGGGACAGTCCCGATTTTGGGGTCTTTTTCTTATATAGAATCCTATTATCCCCTGTCCCGATTTTTCACACTTGCTGTCTGGCCACGTTACCCCCCAGCCCCCCACAGAGATGACAGCCTACCAACAGAGACCCTCAGCAGATCAGGGAACCAGCTTTCTGTCCCAGGTACTAAAGGAGTTGTGCAGTTCTCTCTGAATTTCTGTCCCCAAACAGATGGATTGGTAGACTACTTAAATCAGGCACTAAAAAGCACATTAAAGAAGTTTGTTGCTACAGACCCTCATCACTGGGACTATCTGCTCCCTACCCCTCATGTGTGGGTGGTATTGCAGTCATCCACAGGCTTCTCCCCATTTGAACTGTTGTATGGGAGGCAACCTTAGTCACCTAAATACCTTTGAAAATCTGGCCCTGGTTAAGGGACCTGAGTTTCAGAAAGAATTAAGCACCCATCCACTAAAAATCATGCATCTCAAGTTGATCACCCAAAATTGCTAGTCCCTTTTGAAAATCTTGGCTTAGGTACAAGTTGAGGCTCCTACATCTTTATGTAGGTGCCTAAATAAGTGTCCTGACTTTCAAAATTTCTGAGCACTCAGCGGTTTCCATTGAAATCAATGTGAAAATAACTCTTGCAGTTGCACAGATGTGCTATGGGGGCGAAAGCTTCTTCCAGTCAGACATGCCAGTGAACCTATTGCAATCTGCATAAATCTTGTTCATCGTTCTTATTAGAAATTCTGCAGGTAAGGCACTGGGCATTTATATGATCAGTTTATGGTTTAGAATGTTAATTATTACATTTTGTTATTATACTTTGGACCTAATGTGAGAATAATTACTCTATGTTTATTGCTATTATCATTGCCCCCTGGTGGCTTACTTCTTCCGTCATTGGAGATATAAAACATGGATAGCACTGGCTGTGAAGGAAGTAATGTGAGAAGGCAGGGCTCAAGGCTGGAGGAGAACTTGTAAAAGGCTTGTAAAAGGCTTTGATTTGGCTAAAGAAAAAAAAAACTAGAAGTGGTTTGGATCAAACATGCTGATCCAAAGCAGATTGAAATCAATGGAAAGACTCCTGTTGACTTTAATGGGCTTTAAATCAGACCAGGCTCAGATTAAAGAATTTTGGGGACCTGTGTGCTATGGAAATATGGGCAGGGTGGGGCACTTTCCCTAAAGTTCCCCTGCCGATATTCCCCACCACACACACAGACCACCAAATGTCTCTCCCACACCCCATGTACCCCATCAGCCCCTACTTATCCTGGCAGCCCCCGCACACACATCCCAGGAGCCCTGAAATACATCCCCTCACTGCAGCCCCCAACTCCTTAGCTGCACCTGCTATAGCCCCCATTTCACTAAATCTTTCCACTGTCCCTCTCAAAGCACTCTACTTCCATCAATAAACTTGCCCTCAGCGCCATGTTAGGTAGATATTATTATCCCCATTTCAGAGACAAGGAAACAGACATGGACAGATAAAGGCCTTGATTTTAGCTAGACCTCATCCTGGCCCCCAAAGTTGAAATGAAATATGTTGCTCCTGCATGTGCACCCATTTAGGCCCCACTCCTCCAACAACTTAAGACCTTACCCCACAAGACAAAGTTAAGCATGTGTGTGTGTTGAGAATTAGACAACTCCTATGTAAATTTCAGTAAGCACACAAGTGTTTGAAAGATCAATGCATTAGGATGAGGTCAGGTGTTTAGACGTCTGAACTAGTGTGAGTGGTTGGTGCAGGTGCACAGATGTGTCTGCAGTATTGGAGTCTGTTTCTAAATATCCAGTCTTAAGTGATATGGCCAAGGTCCCCACTGAGTCTGTGGGGAACTGGGACCAGAGTCCAACTCTCCTGACTCGTACTCCTGTGATTTTACCACAACGCCATCTACTTCCCTCATAAACAAATGGAATAAAATTGTGGTGCATTTGTCCCATGAACTACAATAAAAGGTGTGCTGGAAATATATATTAGTAAGCATGCACCTTTTAATATGCTCTGCTTATGCTATTGAATACATGCTACTCTTAACCTACACATGGCCATCTACATTAATCACAAAAGACCATTGTGCTTCATTGTCTGGCTGAGGAGCATGGTCCAGTGGTTAGAGTGCTATCCTGTGTCTTGGGGGAACTGCCACAGACTTGGGCAAGTCAAAGATACTTAGGAGCCTAACTCTTTGATTTCAATAAGAGTTAAGTGCTCAAATACCTTCGAGGATCTGGGCCTTAGTGTCTCTGGGTAAAATTTTCAGAAGCGACTTAAGCGCTTAGCGACAGATTTTCAAAAATATTTTGGCATCTGTAAAAGGAGAGATGCACCTAGTAGGATTTTCAAAAGTATGTAAACTGTTCTTCTGAAAATTCCACAAGGCACCTATCTGCTTCTTGGGGCACCTACATGCCCTTGAAAAAACAGGCCTGTAGAAGCCTATGTCCTATTGACTTTCAATTGAACTTAGGGCCCTAAGTCACGTAGACACTTCTGAAAATTTCACCCTAAGTGAATTAGGAGCCTAAGTCTAATTTTCAAAGGTGACAGAGGCACCTAGGAGCCTACATCTCATTGAAAGTTTAGGGGACTTCGACTCCTAAGAGACCCAGGCACTTTTGAAAATTTTCCTGTTTGTGCCTTGGTTTCCCATGTGTAAAATGGGGATATAAAAATTTCCTACCTCACAACAGTGTTGCAAGGATAAATACATTAAAAGATTGTTCTCAGATATTATGGTAAAGATACCTTAGTTAGACCTTTCCCGCTGCTGGCTCTGCTGCAGCATTTAAGCATTTCACTGAAATCAGTGTAATTAAGAAGTATCTAATATGTTCTTCAATCACCGAAGTTGTATTGTGCTGATATTATCACACCATTCAACAGGTTATCAAATCCAGATTTGTCTAACTCTGTCAGGTCATCTGAGAAAGGCAGTACGCAGTCATGGCTATTGCTTGCAACCAATCATTCAAAACTCAAGCTTTAATAGCTATACACAGTGCACTTTCTCCCAAGGGCTAAATAATAAATGTGTGGTGTTGATTCCAAAACACTCACACAAGCAGCAAAACAAATGCACCTGCCATACAACAGGAGTGACGTTCCCTAGTAACCAGTAGGGTAGGCCAAATTGTGCAAAAACACTACTGTGTTTATTAGTTAAATACCTAAATGAATTCACTTTGGCAATGCTCATGACCCTTGTGTGTTCACTTAAATTTTAGTATATCAATTTATTGGCAAAAAATGATCATGGAAACAGTGGTTCTTCGATGCCACTGGAAAATATATGTAAGAGGCAAATTATGAAATTGTAAACACGAGACTTCATTCAAAAATGTTACACTCATCCAATCAGGGAATATAAAAGTACCATGTGCCATTGTGTCCAATCAAAGCTACATAACTCAGCTAAAATTTTGCATATCAAATACGCTCAATGAATTATTCATGAACAAACTTCAGATAAACCAATATTTGGTGGATAGTTCAAAATAAAAAATAAGAAAATTGTAAGCTGTTTGTGTAAACTTGTGAACAGAAAACAAGGTGAATTTTGTTTAATAAATGGTCTGTCTTGAGTTATTTGCTCAGTTATAGTGCTCATTACATCACAGCTGACTCACCAATCAAACTGAAAATGGTTCTAGCTAGACAGATGTCCATCAGAACATGCTGTATACTATGGTTATAAGCCCATTAGCATCTAGATATTTCGTTTTCCTGTCATCTTCTGACCACCATGCAGACACCTTGCAAGTGAACAAGGCCTCAGTGCCTGATTTTTAAAACCTGATTCCAATTACTCGAACAGCTTAGCACCAATGAAATGTAGAAGGGCTGTAGCATTGTGAAATCAGAACAGTGAGTTCTGAATGCTGATAGCTGGAAGGGACTTGATGGGCTACCAGATCACAGCCAGCCAATGGTGATCTAAACAATCCAGAGAAAAAACGTGACAAGCGGCATATTTGACATACATACAATGATCCTAAATCTCAAATTAGATCTGCCTTTGATTCCAGATGTTTAAAATTTATACCAGGAGAATTCACTATCAAGGGAAATGTTCTTATCAGTGTAAGACAACGAGTCTACTTCCTCGTTAGGATGAAACAGGGATAAAGTTATTATTGAAATGTTAACAGGTCTCATTACTGATTTTCAGAGGCTGCCCATTGTTTGAGCTATACTGACCTCTAGAGGCTCTCTCCTCTCTTTAATCATTTTATTTTTCTATACAATCTCCTCTACGGTAAAGTTTCCATCTTCAAAAAGGGGGAATTAGATGAGAGGGGGGAAAGTTGAAATCAATGTGGAAATCTGAGCCAAATATGCCAGGCTATTTTTCAGTGGCTGTGCAAGATAATCCTGCTCCAAAATAAGTGAGCAACTTGGGAACATATTATGAATCTTAAAAAACATCTCAGTTTCCTGCTTTTAGCCACTTGACTACTTCTGTATATCCCAGCAGGGCTGCAGAATGGACCAGGAATATCCCAACATTCTGTAGGAGCCAATGGAATGTTCATGGCTGGTGGAGATACAAGCAGGAGCAATAGAGAATGAGGACTAGGAAATTTATTCATAATGATCCTTTTAGCTATAAAACAGCCTGTTTTCAGGTTAAAGCCAGGGGGTGGAGAGAGATATATTTGTCCCTTGCATCATAAACCCACCTGCAAGGACTCCCAGGGAAGAACTATCCACAAGGAGTCCCTTACAGAGCTTCTCCCCCATTCTTTTATCAGGGTGAGGATCTGTGGCCCATCCTTGTAAAAGCCCTGTGCCTCCACACAAGTTCTGACCCTGGCATCCTATTCCTTGGGGCCCTGGCAACATGGCTCCAATGGACCCAGGATTCCTTGTAAGGGATTTCCCCTAGCCATGATGGCTCCTAGAAGTCTAGAAGGAACTTTGCAGAAAAGAGAGCACAGAGCCCTGGTTTATTATCTTTGCTGCTTAAGCTGCATGGGGCTGGAAGTAGTTAACCAATGTACCTTTTCTCACAGGGACGCTGGACATACAGAGTGCCTTCTGAAAGCAATGGAACTGTGGGGAAGATGTGAGACCGAAGCCCTGGAAACTGCTGGTTTCCCTCCTTCTTCCCCTTCTGTGCAGAAATGAGGAGATCCACACAGAGATATTCCCTCCATGTGCAGGCCTAGGGAGAATAACATGGGCCAAAATTTTCCAGGTGGCTGGATACCACCTTACCTGGGCTGTTTACTGATAACCAGCTAGAAGACCAGTAGCAATGCTGGCAATCAGCCAGCTGGTAGATAAAGGCCTTCCCCAGCACTGAATAGCCAATGCCACAACCCTCATTAGCTGTTGCAAGAGCCTTATGTTGAATGTAATGATTGAGCCAAATTCACCACTGGCATAAATGGATGCAACTCCATTGATTTCAGGAATTACATGTCAATGTAGCTGTCAGTGGTGAATTTGGTCCATTATTATTTAAAAGTTTGCCTAGAGTCTGAATGCAGCAACACTCAAAACAAACAAAAAAAAGCATTAAAGATGCAACCAATGTCAGCTCATTGAAGTTAGAAATTTCTTTTTAAACTTCTTGGAGAAGTTATCAACTTTTACATAGAACATGGGGGGGAAATTCTAGGAATACAAATTAATGGGGGGAGGGATAGCTCAGTGGTTTGAGCATTAGCCTGCTAAACCCAGGGTTGTGAGTTCAATCCTTGAGGGGGCCACTTAGGGATCTGGGGCAAAAATTGGTCCTGCTAGTGAAGGCAGGGGGCTGGACTCGATGACCCTTCAGGGTCCCTTCCAGCTCTATGAGATAGGTATATCTCCATATATATTAAAGATGAAATACTGGCCTCACCAAGGTCAATGGCAAAAACTCCTATTGACAACAATGGAGCTAGTGTAACCCACACACCTGCTGGGTGTGGTGTTCTGTCCCATCTAGTGGCACCGAGACCACTTAGAGAGAGATAAAATGAGTCTGCTCTACAGCCTTAGCTAATAGCAACATGGCTTTTAGCTCATGGTGTAGAAGCTCATGCACTAAGCTCCAGGGATCCGAGGTTTGATCCTGCCCGACAACGACCAGGGTCTGTTGGTGTTACACTAGCATTTCACACTAAGTGTTTTAGTTCTAGAAAAAGGACTCTTCTGCATTATTTCACCCTATTTTTCAACCTGAATTTTACAAAGAAATAGACGGTGCAAAAACAGTGCTTATTCATCTGCCAAAACATGTGAACATCTCTCCTTAAATTGCAGCTCTGATGTCTTTATACAGAAAAAATAAAACTACAGTTAGAACATGAGTGGTAAAATAAAATATAGTTTGTAGGGTTCTCAGTAGTTAATCCCCACACATTCAAGGTAAAAGATGACTTCAGATGACCTTCCCATTACCTAAACTTTTTAATGCACTTTTCTCTGGATAGTAGTGATACGTTCTGCATCTGAGCTTTTCTCAAGTTGGCTTTTTAACCTAGTCACCAACCACCTCACACAGAGTGAGAGACAGGAGAGTTGTGTTTATGGAGGAGTCTACTCTCTGAGAAATGTAACCCCACTTCTTTGAGATCACAAAGGCAGAACCATCTTTCTATTTATATGCAGTATCTGATTTTGTTCTGGCTGCACTTCAGGGACCGCTCCTGCCATAGGCCCTCAGTCATCTTTGTTTGGTTTTTTTTTTAATGTGCCAAATGAAATCATGAGAGTCTCCTTTTCTATAAGCAGGATACACACAGAGACCCATACACCCACAGTGT
The DNA here is from genome assembly GCA_003942145.1 of Platysternon megacephalum. NCBI lineage: Eukaryota > Metazoa > Chordata > Testudines > Platysternidae > Platysternon > Platysternon megacephalum. Next base: position 7,924,078 of record QXTE01000073.1, read on the forward strand.
GTATGCTACTACATATGTATATTGGCACCAAAATATTGACACTTTGTGATGGTAAAAGGGCCAACTGCACTCTGGATCCTCTTGAGTTGCTCCCCTTCAGCCACAGGCCTGCCTTCCTGCACCTCACTCTGAGCAGACTCGGCAGTTCAGCCACTCTAGGCCTAGGTCCCTGGGCATCAGCCCCCACCATTTCCCAACCAAGTTAATATGGCAGGCCCAACTCAGCTGGGCATCTGTAAGCCCTTTCCCTCCATGGGGACCTATGACCAGTGAGGTGGGTAAAGTGATTCAAAAGCCATATTTTTTAAACAAAGCATCCTTCATGTACTCTCTCAAGCATAAAAGCACATAGGGGAAAGGACGGGGGGACGACAAAATACTTGATTCTTACTTACACCTTAATCTTTCCTTGACAGCTTTTGTAGATTGCCCTCAGCCCAGCTGGGAGAAGCAGACTGTCCTGCTCACAGCATGCTCTCTGTGTGACTGCTTGCCAGCCTGTCAGCTCCCACTTCCTTGGGCAGCCTCTAGACACTAGGTTCAAGCCCCATCCTTTTCTAGGCCCGGGGGTCCTCTGATCAGTTAGCGTTCCCTTTCACCTCTTTCTTCTCAGCCTTGGCAAAACTGCTCTGTCACCTGGATTGGGCTGAGTTGTATCTTCACAGATATAAATCTGGCAATTGTGTTTGTTGGGATGTGTCATAACTAGCCTATTTTTTTACCTTTCCTGCATGGCTGTTTTAATAATCCCTTTAGATCTAACTCCATAGCAAGGAACCCATCATTTAAACACACACACACACGCATGTGGTTTATTAATAAAAAAGAGTACAGCTATTTCCCAGCTTGTCACAACCTCTGTTTACAAAGCACACTATAAATATTTCATTTGACACATACAAAGATGGCCTTGAGTGCCTGACTTAGACCATGCTCCAGTTTCCTGGGAGGCTGAATGTTAAGACAGTTCTGCTTGGTGCAGGCAATGTAAGCAATCTCCAAGCAATTGGTCTGCAAATCCTGGGGAGATGTGGGGGCCATGTCAGGCTAGATGCTGTCACCCCACAGTTCACATTGAATAAGCTACAATTTCACCTCCTAGGATCGTTTGATTAAGGAAGAACTATGGGCAGAACATGCATACAACCATTTTGATCCAGCTTTGTTGAAGAACCTTACATAAAATATTGGCAGCACATTAAGTCTCTGGATTTCATAAATGGACTTTTTAAGGTCCACTTTATGTAGCAATCCTTCATCGGGATTGGAAAAGAGGCTGGAGGAAGTGGCAAAGTAATGGATTAAGATGAAACACCAGTTCTACCTTTAGAAGGAATTAGAGATGAGTTAACATCACTTATACTTTACAAAATCATATTACCAAAATGTTCAATACCAAACAATGTGTGCATTATAAGTAAGTCATTTCTCTATGAAATGAGTATCTCTGGTAGCAATTTAGGTATAATCAGTGCTAAAGAAAAAGGGCTGGATTGACAACAGTGGAAATTATAATCCTCTGTACAAGGGTAAAATCACTCATGTGCAAAGGGCCAACAAAGGTCTAGGTCCTTTAAGGGTATGTCTATGCTGCAACGGAGGTGCAATTTCCATCTTAGGTGGAATAGATGCATACGCCCTAGCTTTGATCAAACTAGCACACTAAAAATAGCTGTGTGGCCAAGGTGGTGTGGGCAGTGGCATGGGCTAGCTGCCTGAGAACTAAACTAGGGTCTCAGATGGGACCGTACTCGGCAGCTAGCCTATGCCGCCCTGGCTATACTGCTATTTTTAGTGTGCTAACTTGATCAAAGCTAATCTCCATCTGTCTACCCAAGCTGGACATTACATCTCCAGCTGCAGTGTAGATGTACCCTTAGATGTACCTCCTTCATCTCTCTTACCATGAGCATTTATGGAAAGGAGAGAGACTTACTCTCCCGATAGGTGGGAGTCACATCAAAGTAAGGTTATGGGATTTTTCATGGAATCAGTTTAGCATAGCCCTACTATTTAATATCTTAAAAGGGTTATGCAACTCCAGGAATAGTCACCAAAGCCCTGTCTACATGTAAGAGAGGTGCTTTCTTAGCCTAACATGATTCTAAAGCTGCCTTACCACTCCTGAAGTAATATACTACTTGAGGTAACTTGATGGAAGAGAGCACTTTTCTTTTCTTTTTTGGCATGTAGACCTATCCTAAGATTTCTCTCTGAGGACTTCCAAACTCAGCAGTAATAGCACTTAAATATTCACCAAGAAAACTAATTCTGGTCTGTCGTGTTTCTGTACCAGATATGGACTGGCTGCAGAGCTTGTTTATACACACCAGATGTAGTTCATCGTAAAATTAGGGTTGCCAATTTTGGTTGGACATATTCCTGGAGATTTCATCACATGACATAATCTCTAATGAAAGATTTTTTTTGTAATTCTTGGGGACTCCAGGGGACTCCAGGGCAATCCTGGAGGGTTGGCAACCCTACATAAAACCTTTAATGCTCTGCTAGGCCTGGCTGTTTGTTAAGACTTAACACCTGCCTACTACAAGATGAAAAATGGGAATGGGAAGCCCGGCAACTCCCAGGCTATCTACGCCTACTATGAGGAATTTGACTGGGTGCTCATCAGCACCACCAGTACAGAGCCCACAGTCCTGTATGACCATCTCCTGAATCAGGATGGTAAGCTTATCAGACCAGAGGCAAAGGGGATGGGGACACCACTGGAGGAAGCAAACAGGATGGACCCTGAATGAGGCCAGGTGGCTGGATTGGCTAGGGGACATTCTGGGCCCATATTCCAAAGATCTGTACTGGGATGGGCTTGGGGATCAGCTCGAAGAGAAAGCGGCACCACAGCTGGACCTGAAACCAGAGCCTGGTAAGTGGCATCTACCACCTGTGTTTTTAATATAGTTAGAATTGCTGCATAATTGCAATTGACTAATGCAATTATTATTCCATGCATGGTGTTGGACTTAGCTTCTGTTGAGGATGCAAGTTCTGTTGAGGATATTTTATTTTATTTATTTAAAAGTTATGGTATTTCCCTGCTCCCCCCACCCAGTGCCATGTGGGATTCAAGATGAATTCCAAGAGGGAAAAAACGATCTAAACAAGCAGCTAGCAATTATTTTTTACTAAGTATACACTCATTGTTAGAAAAAGGGATCAGGACTATAGCCTTAGCAAACATCTGTGCTTATTTCTGCATTTGCTACTCTTGTAACTGTCACACCAGCATGCTGGTTTACAATCTGACCGCTGCCAGCATTGCTGGGGTTTTCCAGGCTGTCATGATTATAATTCCCAGAGACTGTAGTAGGTGAAAAAGCTCCCTGGAGTTAGCAATATTTGGTTTCTTGGGTCTTTGTTGTCCGGTCTCAGCATTCTGGCCAGGCTGGATGGAGGTGGAGAAGGGTGAAGAGAAGTCAGTTCCACAACTAATAAGCCTCTGCATCCTTCTTCAGCATCTTGTTAACGTTCACCCACATTTTCCACTTCCCTCCCCCACACCAGCTGGTGATGCTTGAAATCTTTTCATGCAGCAGAAACTCTAGGTGGATGGTCAGATTCCAGGGCAGGATAAACTTGTAATGGCAACCTTTGTAGCTCTCTAGCCCTCTCAACTCACTGATATGCTGTTCGGTCACTGAAAAATCTCCTGTGCAGGGAGTGATGTGCTTCCTTCGCTGGCCTGAACCAGAAACCCTCTCTTCCAGTCTGGCAGCACTAGCAGATTTATGTCTTCTAAGGCTTCCCCCCAGTCTGAAATAACGTTGAAACCAATCCTGGGAACAGCCCTGTTGATAGGCTCACATGCCCCTCTTTCCCCTTGACAGGCCCAAATTAAAAAAAAAAATGAATTGAAGGTGTAATTTTTACCATACATGAGTCTGTGGGCTGGCAACCTGGCTGGCAGGAGCTTCTTGACCAGCCAGTGAGTAAAGAATGAATAATAATATTCCCCCACCCCCATCCCAAGATGATGAAAGTATCAACCTGTGGCCTTGCCCTGATGAAAGCATAAAAAGGGGGATTCTGTTCTTGTTTTCCATGGTCAAAAAAGAATGTGCTCTTTCATTGCCTTGGCAGGCCTTTTCACCACTGCCCAGGACTCTTGGGAAGCAGAGACTCAACCAGTCTGGGTGGAGGAAAACTTCATGAATTAAAAGCTGCAGGACATTGTGGTCTAGGCAGATGACTAACTGCAGCACCAGAGAGGCAAGGCAGAGTGGAAGTTGCAGAGAACGAGAGGGACAGCCCAGAAAGAGGAGGGAATGTTAGCACAGTTCTTCAACCATGATCAGAGGTTGAGGGAGGAGAACAGAGTGCAGCAGAACGACATGTTTGAAAGGCTGCTCGCACTCCTCGCACTTCCTGCTCCAGCTCATGTGGACACGGAGTCCTCTCCATGCTACCACATCCTGCAGCCAATGTAGTTACTGGACAATTCTGGGGTTAAAACATAAGAACGACCATATTGGGTCAGACTAATGGTTCATCTATCCTGTCTCTGACAATGGATGGTGCCAGCGTCAGAGGGAATGAACAGAACAGGGCAATTTCAAGTGATACCTCCCCTCTTGGCCAGTCCCAATGTACCTCAAATTAGCACCCTGTACCTCAAAGTAGCACCCTGGACCCCATATTCACCACAGCCATGTAATTATATGTTTCATACACAGTATGCCTTGTCAGGTATCATTTTAAAAGTCTTGATCTGTTGAACATTAATTATCCTGTTGGATTGTATGTGCTATCATTGTATGTGAATTTATCAAGTTTTGCATTGTGTGTGTTACTGAAATATATTGGGAGGTTGGGAAACACCAACAACCAGCCTTTTAGGTACAACAATGGAGTAGCCAGACAACGTTAATGGCTCATCAACACCCATCAAGAAAAAAATCCACTATCCTAGGAACCGTATACAGTAGAGACTTCTTAGAGAGAGCACGTATACAATGGAGACTGCTTGACCCATGGCACTGCAAAAGATCTTTCCAGCAAGCTGGAAGAAACTATAAAAGAGGGGAAGAGACATCATGACTTGGCCTGACTCCCCCCACAACTCAACACCTGGAAACATGTCTTGAGACAAAGACTTCGAACAGGGGAGGGTGGTCCCGGGCTGGAAGGCAGTTCCAGCCTGTGTATTTAAGATCTGTGACCTGTTTGTACCATCTTTCAGGGTGAGACATTGCTTGATTAAAAACCTGTTTAGTTTATAGAACTCAGACTGCAAATATATTTTTATTTCATAGGTAACCAACTTTGATCTCTGCGATTACTACTTATCACTTACAATCTATCTTTCTGTGGTTAATACATCTGTTTTATTGTTTACCTAAAACACTGTGTTTTGTTTGAAGTGCTTGGGAAAGCTCAGCTCAATTTACAAAGGCTAGTGTGTGTCCTCTCCACATCAAGGAGATGCAGATTGGATAATGAACTAACACTCGTCAGGCTTCTGACCAGGGCAAGACGGTACAGTTCTGGGGAGCAAGGCTGGAGAGTTGTGTGGAATTGGCTGGAGCCTCCCTATTGTTGGTTCATGAGGGGCTGGGAGAGCATTCATGTAAGTCAGTTGGGTGTGTCCCCACCTGTGGATGTCTGTGTAAGTGCAGAGGTTTGTAGCTTGCCAACAGCATCACAGTGTGAGAGGCAGCCCAGGTTGGTGGGTTTGAAGGGCTCAGTGATCCCACAGCCCAGGTTGCACCCTGGGGATCCTGTCACCCCCAGTTTGGGGGATTCTTTGCCCTAGTCTTTGCAGTTGCCCTGATTGAGCATTCTCAATGTGGCCCCTCCAAGCACCATGGTCACAATTTTCCACTGGAGGAAGAGGACTGAGTTGTCCAGGAGAGAGGCAGCAGATCCACTTGTTAAGCTAGGAGCAGGGGAACTGCATTCTGTTCCAAATTCTTTCACCAACTTACTGTATGGCTTTAGGCAAGTCACTTTACCTTTCACTATGCCTCAGTTTCCCCCTGGGGAAGATAACCTTTCGTGAAGTGCTGTGAGAGCCTTAGATGGAAAGTGCCACATAAAGCTGATCCGTAGGCCACTAAGCCAATCTTATCTTTATTAAAAACACAAAGCTCAACCAGTTATTTAGCACTGGAGTCCTGCTGCAGTGCAGACTCACAACCGGAGCTGGGTGACAGTTTTCAGTCAAAACTCTTTTTTGTTAGAAATTTTTTATTTAATCAAAAAATCAGTTTTCATGGAAAATGTCTGTTTACCTCTCCTCTCTTTTTTTTTTTTTTTAAACCACCACCACTGCCCCAAACACTGGCTAGTTTTCAGCTGCTGAAAAGTTTTCAGTTTTGACCAAAGTTTAACACCCCAGTTTTCTGACCACCTCTAGTGACAACACGGCACTGATTTGAAAATGCTAGAATGAAGAAAACAAATGGCAGTGGGCCCCTCTCACAAGTCAAATGAACCATAGCATAAACTTTAATGCAGACTATTAGCATTTGGGAAGAGCCCTGACTGCATCCTACAATCCTTTCCCTGTCAGTTTAAGTAACATTACAGTATCTGTCATAAGTTGGAGAAGAAAACCCTCCACCTCCCAGTTTTAAGTAAAAAGGTCTGGAATGCAGGGCATCAGCCACCTGAAGCATTCAATAAGTGTTAGCAGTAGCATAAACAAGCCATAAACCATTAGTTAAACAATTACTATTAAGAATAACCTTCCTTCTGAATGAGCTGCATCTGCATTTAGGTCTTACATTAAACACATTTAGTTGGGATAGTTTCCTTAAAGTCATCCCTGTGCTGGTTTTATTTCATTTACTTCCACTGTTCACAGGAGTGCATATCATGACTTTATATTTTAGTCTCTATAATGAGAACGCATTGCAGAGCAGCACAGAACTAAGCCTGGATTGGATTCCTGTAGGATTTTTATGAGCTTCTTGCTCAATAAAAGTTATCTAGAAACCAGAAAAACTGCATTAGAAATGGTGGAATTTAAGATCAACTCCTAAAACTAGCAGATCAAGTCTTATATCTTACATAAAAAGTTACTATGTAGAACAGCATATTTTCACCTCTTGCAAAGAAATCTTAGTAATCAGATTTAACAGCTCTCAGACTGATGAGGTTCTGACTAGGGCCTGGTTCTGATCTCACAGGCATGTAGGTTAGAAGTAGGCCTCAAATCTCTTGTCCCAATCATCCTTCTGAGCAAATAGGACAGTTTGGGTGGGAGGAAAGAGATTAAAGAAAGCTGCTATATCCATGACACTTTTCTCCATGTCTTCTGACCCCAGGAGGTTCCTTCTAAAGTTGAACAGGGAAAAGGCTCTACAAGGCAGGAGGAAACAAAGCCAGGAACAGGGCCACTGAGCACTGGTCTCCACCAGGCCCCCAGAAACTCAGTGGGATTGCTCATGTAAAACACTGCTGACCCCATGTGCATTATCTTAAGCATAAAGAGACACTAAGTAAAAGAACTCTCCCAGCTTGGACAACAGGTGTGTGGCAGTTGCAAGCAGACAGCTATAAAGCAGCCAGGGAGGTGAGGAGGCAATTGATTCATTTTGACCTTCAAACAATTCTGGCTTTCTTTGGGCAGCTTAGTCCCCTAGTCAAGAGGGAAGGTGGGGGAACCCATTCCTTTGGATTGATTCGTCAGAACTAAGACAAAGTTCCCAAAGTTAATCCACTTAAGTAAGAAACGCTGTTACATCAATCATTAGAAGTCCTTGCAATCTGTCTACTTAGATTGTAAATGTCATAAGTCAGGCACTGTGACACCTGCTGTATTTTGTATTGCACTGAGGATGCTGTTGCTGCTCACCCTTTTCCATTACAGTTAGTTTAAATTTAACCTCTGTCCTTTCAAAGCAGGACCTTGTGAAGCCATGTTGGCTACTTATTTTTTCTGTCCTTTCTCAGAAGAAATTTAGTCTGTTGTACTTTAGCTATATTTCCTTTCAGGTGAAAATCCAGCAGCTGCTGCTAAGTTCAGACAAATTTCCCACAGGCCCTGCTTTGGGCAACAAAAGCACATTTGGACATACATGTCTTTCCACAGCCTACCAATCTCAGCTGAGAGAACAAGGAGGCAATAGGCACTGGAACTGGGAGCAGGGACACAAGTTCGTTGCTTGCTCAACCCCATAACAGAACAATTTCCAGTCGCTCTGAATATAATCATTTATTTATCTTTACAGTGATGATAGAAGAATGTACAGGTGTTTTCACTCAACAGCCGTATAAAAATCTGTTTATATACATTGAGTCACAATAATCTTTAATTCTCCTGATCCATCCTTGTTCTCCTGATCCATCATTATTATAAACCACAGGAAAAACAAATATTAAGTACAGGCAATATGATTCCAGTAGGTTTGCAACCTAGCGTCAAAAGCTCAGCTTTAGTTTAAGGGTACTGTCTGATATTTTAAAAAAGACTATTTTAAGTTGTAGGACACAAAATAAAGTTTGTTTTTCAAATAAGATATATACATCAAAAATAGGAGTCTAAAAAGGCATTGGTTTTAATGCTATTAGAAAGCTATATAAATGTGCATGGGTCCATTTCTTCTTACAATGAAAGACCGAAGGAGAAAGTGCCTCTGTTTTTTTAGGAAATTCCTCCTGGGACAAGTCAGTTAAAGTACCTGTAAGTTAGAGAGAGGGGTAAATAAATCAACAGTAAAAGTATTTCTTTGGAGAAATGATAGGTTGATCACAATTTAAATCAGAACAACTTTGTTGAAACATATAGCTGTGTTTCAGTCACATTTCACATTAAGGACACACTTATAAATAGTTGACAAAAGGCTAATAAAGAATTGATGTTTTAATAAATGGTAAATCAACTGTTACAGTCCAACAGATCAATAAGTTACTTATAACCACTTTAAACTGATGCACTTATAACCATCTAACTTTACTCACATATATAACACGTTTATAACATCTAACCCTTTATAAACTATTTATGAATATACTCTTAAATGTGACCTGCGTTTCGATGGCATTTAGTTACATTGCTCCTTAACCTAATTTTTCATTTTTTTTGATAAATAGCTTCCATTTTATATATATATTACATAATATATAAAAGTTAATCTCAGTAACACATTTTCTTCCAGTTTAAAGTTTTTAAGCAACCAACCATATACACAAACTGATCACTTATTCAAAAATCCTACTTAAGTCTGCAGTTAAAATGGCTGTTAGAAGAAAACAGAATAGAAAGATAGCATGCCGGCTGCGTATATATAACAAATTCATTTTTGATGGAATTACAAAAAGGTCTATTATTAAGTTTAAATAAGTCAAATTTCTGCAGAATTAACTAATGAAAATAAGGATCATCACTATAAAACACAATAAGTCTATATTATAACCTCATTAATATCCATTTAAAAATAATTATTTGTTAGACAATAAAAATGTCATACTACTGACCTATTTGTTTCTTGACTCTATAACTTTGAAGTTTCACATATATAAAGAATGCTAAAGTTCTTACATTTGTCAACCCTCTAGAATATACATAATTAAGGTCTCATTACATGGAAAGTTATTAATACTGACAACTGACAGAGACTGCAAATACAATGGCAAATATCTGTACCCTGAGCTAGTTAGGAAGATTTCAATGCATTGGAGAGCAGCAGGACAGCCACTAGTCTATTATGCAGACCAACCAGATAAGTGTCTCCTCACACAATCCAAATCAAATTCATATTTATGTAGCACCAATATTGTGCTAGCTGTTCAAAATATTATAAGTAAATAATGTAAGAGTACACACTACTGTTAAAAACCTACAAGTTTTATAACGTTTTTACATAATTGTCCGCCTTTGTGCAAACTTAGGGTAACATGCACACACACTCCACTGACGAGTGGGAGAGCTGTGAATGAAGGAGAGCAGAATGTTGGCATCAAGATCTACCATGCAGATGTGAGCATGGTTCTAACGTTAATGATTTCCTCTCCCAGAACAATTCCATCCACTAGTCCTCAAATGGTTTACTAGATCATTGAAGTGCTTCAGTGTCTATGCCACACCCCATCTAGTTCACTTTAGATTTTTAGTTTTAAATAAAATATGATCACTTCCTAAGCTACATGTTGAACTACTTGACAGCAGTCTCTCCTTTGGGTGGGCATGACTGTCAGCGTCTACATCAGCAAGTGTATTAATATGCCTCAACAACTTTTTTGACTAAACTCCATGAAATGAAACTAGCAGCAAAGAATCCTGTGGCACCTTATAGACTAACAGACTTTTGCAGCATGAGCTTTCATGGGTGAATACCCACTTCTTCGGATGCAAGTAGTGGAAATTTCCAGGGGCAGGTATATATATGCAAGCAAGAAGCAAGCTAGAGATAACGAGGTTAGTTCAATCAGGGAGGATGAGGCCCTGTTCTAGCAGTAGAGGTGTGAAAACCAAGGGAGGAGAAACTGGTTCTGTAGTTGGCAAGCCATTCACAGTCTTTGTTTAATCCTGAGCTGATGGTGTCAAATTTGCAGATGAACTGAAGCTCAGCAGTTTCTCTTTGAAGTCTGGTCCTGAAGTTTTTTTGCTGTAGGATGGCCACCTTAAGATCTGCTATTGTGTGGCCAGGGAGGTTGAAGTGTTCTCCTACAGGTTTTTGTATATTGCCATTCCTAATATCTGATTTGTGTCCATTTATCCTTTTCCTTAGAGACTGTCCAGTTTGGCCGATGTACATAGCAGAGGGGCATTGCTGGCATATGATGGCGTATATTACATTGGTGGATGTGCAGGTGAATGAACCAGTGATGGTGTGGCTGATCTGGTTAGGTCCTGTGATGGTGTCGCTGGTGTAGATATGTGGGCAGAGTTGGCATCGAGGTTTGTTGCATGGATTGGTTCCTGAGCTAGAGTTACTATGGTGCGGTGTGCAGTTACTGGTGAGAATGTGCTTCAGGTTGGCAGGTTGTCTGTGGGCGAGGACTGGCCTGCCACCCAAGGTTTGTGAAAGTGTGGGATCATTGTCCAGGATGGGTTGTAGATCCCTGATGATGCGTTGGAGGGGTTTTAGCTGGGGACTGTATGTGATGGCCAGTGGAGTCCTGTTGGTTTCTTTCTTGGGTTTGTCTTGCAGTAGGAGGCTTCTGGGTACACGTCTGGCTCTGTTGATCTGTTTCCTTATTTCCTCGTGCGGGTACTGTAGTTTTGAGAATGCTTGGTGGAGATTTTGTAGGTGTTGGTCTCTGTCTGAGGGGTTAGAGCAGATGCGGTTGTACCTCAGTGCTTGGCTGTAGACAATGGATCTTGTGGTGTGCCCGGGATGGAAGCTGGAGGCATGAAGGTAGGCATAGCGGTCGGTAGGTTTTCGGTATAGGGTGGTATTAATGTGACCATCACTTATTTGCACTGTGGTGTCCAGAAAGTGGACCTCCCGTGTAGATTGGTCCAGGCTGAGGTTAATGGTGGGGTGGAAGCTGTTGAAATCTTGGTGGAATTTTTCCAGAGTCTCCTTCCCATGGGTCCAGATGATGAAGATGTCATCAATGTAGCGTAGGTAGAGAAGGGGCGTGAGTGGACGGGAGCTGAGGAAGCGTTGTTCCAGGTCGGCCATAAAAATATTGGCATATTGTGGGGCCATGCGGGTGCCCATAGCGGTGCCACTGATCTGGAGATATATATTGTCATCAAATTTGAAATAGTTGTGTGTGAGGATAAAGGCACAGAGCTCAGCAACCAGTTGTGCTGTGGCATCATCAGGGATACTGTTCCTGACAGCTTGTATTCCATCTGTGTGTGGGATGTTTGTGTAGAGAGCCTCTACATCCATGGTGGCTAGGATGGTGTTTTCTGGAAGGTCACCAATGCATTGTAGTTTCCTCAGGAAATCAGTGGTGTCACGGAGATAGCTGGGAGTGCTGGTGGCGTAGGGTCTGAGTAGAGAGTCCACATATCCAGACAGTCCTTCAGTGAGAGTGCCAATGCCCGAGATGATGGGGCGTCCAGGATTTCCGGGTTTGTGGATCTTGGGTAGTAGATAGAATAACCCTGGTCGGGGCTCTAAGGGTTATTCTATAAATGAAACTGACATTTTAAATTTCTCCAAATTGGAGGGCTCAGAGCCAATGTGACCATCTCACACAAGACTACATTCTTTTAAGTTATTCTGTTGTTTACTTTTTAAGAAAAGCTCAAATCTCAAAATTTGGATTGTTTCCTGTACTCAAGATCCCATAGTGAATGAGTACTAACTTTCAGAATTTTAGCTCAATAGGAACATGGGAATTAGTTGTCATCCTTCTGGATAATTATTTCTAAAAGGGTTTAGCAAATACTTGTACAGATCAACTTAGTAACAACCTAGCACGTAAAGCAATAAATTCAAGCTATTTTGGACGAGATAAATGGGAGTGCTTCTCCTTTGGAAAAGTGAAGGAAACTTTATTTTGGTATATGCTCTAGAGAAGAACATTTAGGGTGGATGGGACCATTTTGAGGAAAGAAGTTAACAGCAGGAACAAAGTTTCCATTCTTAAGTAGAGCAGGTATAGCTTTCCTTCCATAGAGGGTTGCATGTGTACACTGCAGATACAGTGTACAGCCTAGTAGGATTGCTCTAACTGAACTTATCTGCCAAGCTAAGAGCAGTGGGGTGGAGGGAAATATAGAGGGACTAAGGAAAGAGAAGTCACTATGGGTTTGTCTACATTGCGGTTAAACACCCGTGGCTGCCTCGTGACAGCTGACTTAGGATTTCATGGCTTGGGCTACAGGGCTGTTTACCTGTGGTGTACATGTTCGGGCTTGGGCTGCAGCCCAGGTTCTGCGACCCTTGGGACCCCCAAGCCTGAGCCCAAACATCTACATTGCAATTAAAAGGCCCAAATCAGATGATGCAGGCCAGCTGCAGGTGTTTAGCTGCAGATTTTTGTTTAGGCCACATGTTTTGTGGGGATAGTGTGTCATTTCTATTAGAGTGGATATGGAAAAGCTAATTCTCAAGATAGCTCTGAAAAGAGGGTCTAAATCCTGCCTGCTTGCTGCACTTCTGAAGGCTCTTGAAAAGGTGCACAGCCCCGGAGCTACCCCCAACTACACAGCCTCCAATGAATGCAGGAGAAAAGAAGACTTCACAGGCAACAGAGAAGTATCTGAGTGCTTACAAAAATATTTATAAAATTTGTTAGAAGAGGTGATTTGAGTAGAACTAAGCAAAGGAGGAAAAGTATGATCATAGTAATTTATTTAGATTGAACAAAAATAATTTCACACCTAGCCTATCTTTTCACCCTCCCACCTCTCCCCCCAAAAAATCAAAAGTGTCGCTTTATATATTTTAGAAAAGTCAGTAACCTCACTCAGTACAAAGGACTAAATTCATTATTGTGCAGTAGTAAGTGGTTCACTGGGCTTAGAATAGAACCTTTCTGCACTAGGATGATTTTTACTTAAGTATTTTATTATGTTGCGTTTCCACTATTTCAGGATTTTGTAAAAAAATCTAAAGTCTGAGACCCTTTAATATGCACCCAACTCCTTCAGTGGAAGATGTGAATGTTCAGGAGAGCAACGTGGTTGCCCTCAAAGAGTTAAATGTTAGCTAAATCAAAAATGCACAAATATAAAATGGGGAATAACTGGCTAGGCAGTAGTACTGCAAAGAATCTAGGGTTATAACTGATCACAAATTGAACGTGAGCCAACAGTGTGATGCAATCAGCAACAAGGCTAATATCTCTCTGGGATGTATGTAAGGCTTGGGAAGTAAGTGTTCCGTTCTGATTGGCACTGGTGAGGCCTCAGATGGAGTACTGTATCCAGTTCTGGGTGCCACACTTGAAAAAAGATGTGGACAAACTGCAGAGAGTCCTGAGGAGAGCAACAAAAGTGATAAAAGGTCTAGGATATCTAGACCTATGAGTAGGGCCCTACCAAATTCACGGTCCATTTTGGTCAATTTCATGGTCATAGGATTTAAAAAATCATAAATTTAATTATTTCAACTATTTAAAGCTGAAATTTCATGGTGTCATAATTGTAGGCCTCCTGATCCAAAAAGAAGTTGTGGGGGGAGTCGCAAGTTTATTGTAGGGGAGGTTGCAGTACTGCTACCCTTACTTCTACGCTGCTGATGGCAGCAGCACTGCCTTCAGAGCTGGGCAGCTGAAAAGTGGCGATTGCTGGCTGGATCCCAGCCCTGAAGGCAGAGCCGCCGCCACCAGCAGCACAGACGTAAGGATGGCATGGTATGTTATTGCCACCCCTTACTTCTGCGCTGCTGCCTGCCGAGCTGGGCCCTCAGTCAGCAGCCGCCACTCTCCAGCCGCCCAGCTCAGAAGGCAGCAGCGCAGAAGTAAGGGTGGCATGGTGTGGTATTGCCACCCTTCCTTTTGAACTGCTGCTGGCGGGGCGCTGCCTTCAGAGCTGGGATCCTGGCCAACAGCCACTGCTCTCTGCTCACGTTTAGTCTTGAGAAAAGTTGACTGAGGGGGGACCTGATTTCTTCTTCTTCCCTTTTTCCCATCATGTGGGGTTAGGTCCTCATAGAAGCATCTGCCATCTTCACTTGTCCGAGGCAGCATTAAGGTCTACCTGCTTACCATCATCTTTGATGCAATCCATCCATTGCTTCCTTGGCTTTCCTCATGGTCTTTTTCCTACCACCCTCTCCTGCCTCTTACTAGATCCTCTTCTTTCATTCTCTGTATGTGTCTGAACCAGCAAAGTTGTGCTTGCTGGATTTTGTCAGCCATATAACAGACTTTGATTTCCCTCCTAAGGCTTTCATTTTGAAATCTGTCTCTTTGTATCACTCTTTTTATAGCATAGACACATCTCATCTCAAAATACCTGCAGGCGTTGAACCTGCCATCTCTTTACTGCCGTGGTTCTGTATCACACAGCATTGTGGGGAACATCATTGTTCTATATTGTTAGGCTTTCAGTTTCAGTGGCATATGCTTGTCATAAATAACACCCGAGATGTTATTCCACACTCTTCCAGCACTGCCCAGTCTGGACTGTATCTCAACGTTCAAGCTTGCTGTCTTCCATAAATCAGTCACCATGGTACTTTAACTGGTCAGTCTGGTTTAATTGTCCTCCATTAATATTTACATCCACTTTCCCTGTACAGTCTCTACTGATCCACATGATAGTCTTAATTATGTTCAATTTCATAACTATGCCTGCTTAGTTGGTCATATCACTGGTTTACTTTTTTTTGTGGGTCTTGTTTCCTCTAGGGTGACCTGATAACAGTCTTCAAACATGTATAAGCTGTTATAAAACAGACAGTGATCAATTATTCTCCATGTCTACTGAATGTAGGACTAGAAGAAATTGGCTTAATCTGCAGCAAGGGAGATTTAGAAAATTTCCCCTAATATCTAACCTAACTATGAGGATATTTAAGATCTGGAATAGGTTACCAGGCGAGGTTATGGAATCCCTGTCATCTGAGATTTTTAAGAACAGGTTAGACAAACACCTGTCAGGGAGGGTTTAGATATACTTGGTCCTGCCTCAGCACAGTGGGATGGTCTAGATGACCTCACAAGGTCCCTTCTAGACCTACATTTCTGTGATTGTATACATTATATATCATTGCTGAATGAAAGAATTAGAACCCTCTTGTCCTGTGGCATGGGAAGTTATTTTAGAAAAAACACCAAATACATTTTTATAAAAGAAAAAAAAAATAGAACTGGATGAGCCCTTTGTAATTCTGCAAATTCTGTACATCAGATAATGGTTAGGGACAAATGAAATCCAAGGAGGAGGAAATTATGAACTCAAGCAATTTTCACCAAAAAAGATGGAGAAAACATTAATTTTTGTAGAATGTTCAAAAATAAGTTGAAGCCTTACATGTTAATGTTGCAGAATTTGACCACTGTTTTGCATCAATACCCACTTTCTATTCAAACAGACTATTCGCATGAGTAAGGGTTTTCAGGACTGGGCCAAAGAGTCACGTTTTCTTCTTCTGTTGCACTGGTAGCCTAGACAGCATATTTCTGATATTCTGTGTTTTAGTATGCATGCAGAGGTAGCAATTTAGTATTCTGTCAGCCACAATGTATGTTCCTTGATGAAACATGGTCTCAACTTTTGGGTGAGATGTAAGTGCCCACTGGGTGACTCAGTGACAGTGTTAAGATGAACAGCTGTTAAGATCAACACTGCTAATAACTACAAAGTTTTCCTCTCTCATAGAAAAAACACCTGGAGTTCTGGCTTTACCTGATCCTTTTCTTATGCATCATCTCCATTGTCCATTTCCACATCCATATCTTTTGTTGTATCAGCAGCCCGCGACAAGATGTCTGCCATAAGTGCCTCCTCCAGTTTTTTACGCACCTGTTGCACCCGTTCTTCTTGCTTTCTGTTTCAGAAACAGAGCGACAAACATTTGAAACAATAGTAATCCTGTGTGTATATTAACATTTGCCTAACCGTCACTCATAGGAAAGGGTTTTGCTAGGGTATTTAGTCTAAACAGAAACATTTTAAAGCTGAAGTAATGCATCCTACTACAAAACTGCCTTTCACAGCACCAGGTAAAAGGATTTTTTTGATTTTTTTTGTGTACTGTTAACATTCAGCCACCAATTTAGCTCTCACAGACCCATCACTCAAAAAGATAATTGCATAAGTTCTCAGGGCTCATCAGTTGTGGCACAATAATACACAACCTACTTTATCACAATATGGAACAGAGGAAAGAACTTTAAGTGCTCTGCCAGACTACATTATTTTTTCTGAGGTTTTACCAGTATATATAAATTCTTCCACAGCAAGTGTAAAAGAGCACCTTCCAAGTATTTGTTTCCAAAGTAGATGTTAAAAGCACTACAGAAATCATGTTTTCTGAGATGACAGTTCAAACTTTTAGTCCACAAATATGAACTCTACTTTAGAGAGGTATAGTTGATGGGAAAATTCCTCTAGGTTCTAAATGTCACTCCACACCTGAAAACATTTTTAAAATAGCCACTAGTTTACTAAACCCCATACAATATATTTTATTACCAATCTAACTTGTTCTGAGCAAAATTTAAAAGGGAATCCACATAATTAAGACCCCAAATTTAAGTGTTGCAAGTGTTAAGAGGATTTTATAAAACCCAATTTAAACAGATAGTTACTGGAGTTTGAAATTTAGATGAAAGTGGGTTAATATTCAAACATTCCCCTCACAGGTCATGAATCTAATCACCACAGCTGGAAACGATAAAGTGAAAAACACACTTACAATTGACTGGTCTTGTTTAATTATTCAACCTGAGTATAATGTAACAAAACAGTACAGTGACTTTTTAAAATTTTATATTATCAAAACTGAATAAACTGAAGTGCTAGCACAACAGGCAAGATTTTAAAAGTATAGTTTTTATCTGGACATTGTCTCTAATCAAAACTATTTCAAGTTCTATTCTGACTTCAGATAAAAACGTTAGTTCAAAAAGCGGTTTGATGCTACCGAAGAAGCTGCTAAACCAGGGGTAGGCAACCTATGGCACGCGTGCCGAAGGCGGCACGTGAGCTGATTTTCAGTGGCACTCACACTGCCTGGGTCCTGGCCACTGGTCCAGGGGGCTCTGCATTTTAATTTAATTTTAAATGAAGCTTCTTAAACATTTTGAAACCTTATTTACTTTACATACAACAATAGTTTAGTTATATATTATAGACTTATAGAAAGAGACCTTCTAAAACATTAAGATGTATTACTGGCACGCGAGACCTTAAATTAGAGTAAATAAATGGAGACTCGGCACAACACTTCTGAAAGGTTGCCGACCCCTGTGCTAAACAGACAGCTGTGTTAATTTCAGTTTCATTTAAGAAAACAAGCCACCAATACACAGACAACTTACATCTATTAAAAATAAGTATTTTAAAACAAATTGAATGAAATTCTGTCGTGTGCCTTGTAGAGTTTTGCAAATTTTAAGAGACTGTTACAAAACCCAATTTAAACACATCTCTTAGAGCCACAGCATAGAACTCTTAACCCAGGGGGTGGGTGACACTAAAGTGTCTACCCCCTCCTGATCCTGGGCTGCTCCTGGAGGCTGGAGGAGCCCCCAGCGTAAATTAGACAGTCCTGGGGGTCTAAGTTACAGAAACCTCCCTATATTGCCCTATGGGCTTCAGTGCTGCAGCCCCACCCCTAGCATACCCCTTCTGGACTCAGCCCCACCATCAGTTCCTGAGGGGTTACTCAAAAGGCAGTCTTTTGTCTGTCTTCTGCAGTGCCTGAACCAGGGGATTCTTTCCCTGGATAGATATGGGGCTTTTAAGACCCTTTATGCTGCTCTGGCCCTGGCATGAAGATCTCACTCTGCATTAACCTAGATACTTTATTAAGCCACAACCTGCATATGGATACAATGTTAGAAAAGTTTAAGATGCAATAAGCGTAATTTCACGTTTTATGTCAAGTTCACACTGTAGGTGAAAGAAGGTCTTGTTAAAACTTGATTCAATATGTTTCTGCTCAGCACATCACATTAGGTTGGACTTGTTGGGTACAGTAACAATACTAATTAATGTGATTTTATTTTTAAGCAAAGTGCAGGCAATATGAACTAGCTCTCCAAAGTATAGGTCAGGAAATTCAAGAGATACAGCCCATTTAGTCAACGGACCTAAAATTTTTCTCTTACACTAATTTTACATTAGTGTAGTTCCATTTCCTTCAGATTTTCACTGATATAAATCAGAGCAGAATCATCCAGTGCATGTCCAGATCCTCTGATGATGGCACTCTATGCCTTATAACCACAGCCATACCTAGGAAGTGTTCTCACTTGAGTAGTTCTGATCACTGAAGACTGTATTTTTCTCTACTTTCTCCCTACATTTTCCAGTTAAAATTTCTTATGTGAAAAATTTTCATTTTCCCATGGGAACTTTTGAACAGATTCAAAACAAGAATTTTAGTTTTAAACTGACACTAAAATCAAAATGTCATTTTGTTTTGCTTTGTTTTTTCAAATTGAAAATGACATTTTAAGTCAAAATGAAAGAAATTTCTCATTTAAATTCCAAAGTGTTTCTCTGAAACAAAAAATTTCTTTTTGAAGTTTCCCCACAAGAAAACTGTAATTTTGCATCAGAACTGACGTTTTTCTGTGAAAACTTTCAGTTTTGACATGATCATATTTTTCAGCAGGAAAGCATTT
Source organism: Platysternon megacephalum (assembly GCA_003942145.1). Taxonomy (NCBI): domain Eukaryota; kingdom Metazoa; phylum Chordata; order Testudines; family Platysternidae; genus Platysternon; species Platysternon megacephalum. Next base: position 7,943,248 of record QXTE01000073.1, read on the forward strand.
GCACAAAAAATTTATACCTAAATCACTGGAGCTTGTCAAGAGTAGAAGCCAATCTGGACCATAAGAAATGTGTGCTAGATGCATATACAGAGGATCCAGTGCCTTTGTTTCCATTTGCGGTGGCGGCAAAGATACTAAGAAATCTGCCTCAAGCGAACATGGAAGCAGGAGACCTGTGAGGATGTCACTGGAGCTGCTCAGCTGAACAGATGCAATCCCTAGCACTCCCCAAAGTACATCCCCTCTCTTCCACAGGGAGCAAGAGGAGAACAAAACAAAGCAACAGAGGTCAGTAGAAAAGCTGATGTAAAAGCAGAGGCAAAACTGTCTTTTTACCCTAATTTTATATTATCAAAACCCTAATTTTCATAAGTCTCTCTAGTATCTTGACTCAGGCCTGGTCTACACATAAAAATTAGGTCAGCATAGCTGTGGCGCTCAATCATGTGAAAAATTCACATCCCTGAGCGCCGTAGCTATGCCTACGTATCCCCTGGTGTAGATACAGCTAGTCGACAGAAGAATCCCGCCACTGGGAAAGGTGGATTACCTACAGCGATGGAAAAATCCCTTCCATTGCTGCAGGTAGCGCCTACACTAGGGCGCAACAGTGGCCGCAACTGTGCTGCTGTAGCACCCATAGACATGGCCGGCCTGAGAGTTGATTATTCACACGTAAGACCCGGTGTAAGTCATGATTTCACAGAGTGCATGGAAATCGTGAAAATACCCCAAAAACGTGATTTTTCAATATTCTCTAAAAATGAAAATGTATATAATATAATGTATTTCATACAAAAAAATCATCTTAGCAAACTGTACCGCCCGTACACCGTACAGTGCTGTACGGATGTGTAGCATAGAGAGTTGTATTGTGAATAGATCTAAATGCAATCTAGGTGGGAAACACAAACAAGAAAATGGATGTCTCTAAAAGGCTAAAAAGGTGTCTGCACAGATCATGTGAAGCAGTATCAACCAAGAGTTTTATACACTGATGCAGATCAGCTCTTCTGTACCTATTGCAGATGACTACCAAAAAGTGTCTTGACAGGCATTTGCCAAAAGAGAAAGGCACAAACCCAAAGTGAAGCAAATGCTTTACTTGGGAAGAAAAAAAAGAAAAGAGATTTTCTTGTTTCAAAATTCCACTGAAAACGCAGAAACATGTAACTCCCTAATTTGACTAACAGAGGTGTTTATTTGCACAAATATCCCTCCTAAAAAACTGGACAACCAAAACCTATGGGAATTCTTCAGACAGAATGTAGCAAATGATGGAGCAATTCCTTCCTCAACTCAGCTGTGACCTAAACTGTCACAAGCAGGAGATTATGGTGAAGCAGTCTAGATGCTTCTCCGTGGCCACTGACCTATCAACTGGTACCCAAGATCAGTTGTGTTACATATTTTATTTGTTTTGCAAGGCTTAAATGGTGAAGACACATCTGACTTGGAACTGAAAGCTGTCCTTGCTGATCCAATTTACCTAGTCTGTTAATTACAACATCAATGCATAAACTATTGCAAGTGTTTGAATACCTTTGAGGTGGATTTCGATGGTATCAGTGCATTTATCTCTGATAATGCATCCTATAATCAACTGCTTCAGAGATTAATGCCTAACTCAGTTCATCTTACCTGTAATGCTAGTGATATCTGGAGGCCCAATTTACTAGATGTTGACAAGCTAATAGGCAACAGTCAAAAATGGTTTTTAAACATTGTCTGAGCAGAAAATTGTGTTTTAAAGAGCAATGTGCAAATCACAGTCCAGGCTGTGGGTTCAAATCTTCCTATAAAATTGCCCCCTAACCCAGGTAAGTGAAGATGGGGAAGCTGGTATGCTGCTACTGAACACCATGCACAGTACATTACTTTTTACTTCAGTTTTGTGGAGGAGCAAATGAAAATTATGCCAAACACAGAAGTGTTAACGGAGCTGAAACGTCTGTTGAACCATTCAGAAAAGTTACAGATTCAACTTGACTTAATCGCGAGGAATGGCAAAGAGCTTGTTGATTTAATCAAATAGTTTGAAAGCCATGAGAGTTGTGTTCATCAATTATACAATAAAGTTGCTGACTTAACACACATCGAGCACTTACAGGTGAGCAACGCAACAGCAACACAGGGATTCAAAACCAATTTATTAAAACTTTTATGGAAATTGCCAACTTAACTTACCAAAGTAAGTTAGCTTTTTCTTAAAGATCAGTACTTTGTACAGATGGAAAAGCAGAACAGCAATGCAAAAGTGCCCTCTGCTGGTGATTATATGAAATATTAATTACACATAAGCAGCTTGTAATTATTCATAATTAAACCTCTCTTCCACCAGGAAGAAAAAGTAAAAGCCCTGACTCTAGGTTACTTGACATTCTTGCTGCAAGTGTTCTAGTCAAGCTGAAAAATGTTTAGTACTGAATACTAATGATATTAGATAACTACTTTGAAATGCTTTTGTAAGTGATACTTTATGTTTTTAATTTAAGGATTTTGGATTGAGTTTCGAATATGGCTGCATTTCTCTCTTTGGATCAAATAAAATGCAAGGTTGCCTGTTACTAAATAAATACCTTTCCCAGTTTCAATGAATTCATCTTTAAAAAAAAGAAGAAGCAAGAAATAGAGTACAGGTTGGAGGCAAAATACTGGCTCTACTGAAATCAAAGGGAGTTTTGCCATTGACTTCAATGGAGCAAGAATTTCACCCTAGGAGCTTTTGTGGAGCAAGACAGGACACATAGGTCATTGAACATATGTTCTGGGGGCTATTTTTCTTAACTAGAACTACACAACACTGCTACTTGTATATGTATGTGGGTGGGCAGAGGAGGTAGGAAAGTATTACACTGAAGAATATAAACTGTAAGAATGTGAATGGCTGGGAGAATATGAAGAAGCCAAACCTTCCAAAAATCAAGTGACAATTAAGTTATACTAGTTTTAACTGTAGCAATTATGCTACAGCAAGAAACCATGTCACGCCAAAATAACAGAGCAATCCAAGATCAACAGTTTTAAACTATGAACATACTTTAAATAGATTGTACAAGAAAACAAAACAATCAACTATCTAGCTTTTTATACAATGGGCCTAGCATGATTTTTACATTTATACACTTTATTCTATAGATACAGAGGAGAACACAAAATAAAGTGTTCTTTTAGGCAAATGTTGGTCCAAATAACTGTACATGACCACACTACAGTGTTGTTTGAACTTCCTCTATGATTTCCCCCCTCACTTTTTCCACACTGCGAAGGCCAATACAGCTCCATTTGATTTACTTTCTTGTTTATGTACCAGCTCTGCTGTATCTGTTCTGTCAGCAAAAATGTACACAGCTCTAGAAATAGCAGTTAGCTGCTGTTATAGCAGAAGCACAAAAGATGTCCCACAAAATTAGTGCCTTTTCATTTGAGACCAATTTTGATTTACAACCCTCACCACATCCCAAACACACAAAACAGTATATTCTTAATCCTAACATACAATAAGGATGGATATTCCACCTCTACACAAGTGTTTACAATTTCTGTAGGCTCTAATAACTGGTAAGTAGCCTCTAATAAATTTGTAATGGTGGTAATTATCCTAATAAAGAGTTACCCAAGGCTTAAATTGGCAATAATTTTACTCTGTGGAGGTAGCTGTTATGCTCTGTCTGCAAAATTCATAGCCATTACTTGCCTCTGATCAGGTGTGAGCAAAGCCTTTTCTCTCCACCCTTAAATTTTCAATGCAATTTGTGTTTTTTAGAATTATTACCTTTTTTTGCAATGTTGTAACAGAGAGGCTATATTAGGATGCTACCTTTTACACTGTTTCTTACATGGTCTTTGTGTGAAGTTTGTTTTTCATTTCTGGCAGTAATAAAGTTTAAATAATCCTACACAAATGGGCAGGAAAGCGTTCTGTGCTTGGTAGTGAACAGTCAAAAGGGACACTGTTGAGTTAGAAGTAATTTCAATTACTATACTTGCCGCTGCCCCTGAATCCTCATGGCCAATTGTTGTGATTTTATAATTTTGTTCTAAGAAGCGTATCTTCTCCTTTGTTAAGTTAAAAAAAACCACACCTCACACACTGACAATACAGGAAAAGCTGCTTTACTATGAATAAAATGCTGTCAAATGTGACAAGTAAACAGAAAAAAATCTTCTCCCAGTCCTTCAGTTTTACTGTTATAATATGATTTTAGGTGTTAATTGTAACAATAACAGGTAAAATATTTTCAGACAGAAGTCTTATTTTTTAAGTTGATGTTCCTTAAAGGGTAAAAAACAAATAATCAAAAAACATCATGGGCTAGAGCTCTGGACCATGGACTGAAAGTCAGGAACTCCAGTTCCCCATGCTGGCTTTGAAACCAGCTCCCTGGGAGGACTTCAGCATGTCATTTAGTCTCTAACTCAGCACATCCCTCAGCCCACGCCGCTTCCCACAGCCCCCATTGGCCTGGTACAGCGAACTGCGGCCAGTGGGAGCTGTGATCGGCCGAACCTGCGGACACTGCAGGTAAACAAACCATCCCAGCCTGCCAGTGGATTTCCCTGACGGGCCGCGTGCCAAAGGTTGCCGATCCCTGCTATAGAACAAAGGCAATGACATCACATTCAGATTATATGAACGTAATATTTGTTCTCTGTTTTGGACATTAAAAGCATGACAGTGAATAGAATAATTAATCATTAATGAATCATTCCTAAAAAAAAATAAAAATAAAAGAAAAATCAGTTTTATACTACCATTCTCAACACTATTCAGGAGACATCTTAACTGATGGAAGAAATGTTCAGAATTCCAGAAGTTGAAATGCTTAAAGTGGTTAGAGCACAAAACTGGCAGCCAAAACTCTTGGATTTGATTCCCAGTTCTGTCAATTAGAAAAACTGGAGTGCAAGGCTACAAGGTGAAGAGCTTGCCAGCAAAAGGACCCAGACTCCAGCTTTTCCAGTCCTGCCTAGTTTATATATCGCAAAAAACTAAATCGTGGCTAAAATAGAGCTCAGATCCTCTATGGCTCAAAAACCATATAGAAAAATGGGTATTCATGTTTTACAAACAAATTTATCAATGAAAATCTATCCAAGGTACTTATTTGGGGCCCCCATTTCCATGGTATCTGAATACCTCATAGTTTTCAGGTAGGGAAGTGCTATTATCTCCACTTAGACAGGGAACTGAGGCATAGCGTGACAAAGTGACTTGTCCAAGGTCACAGAGGAAGTCTGTGGCAGAGCAGGGATTTGAACCCAGGTCTGCAAGGCTTGGGCTAGCACTCTAGCCATAAGAGCGTTTTTCTTGATTCTGTTAAATGCAAATATATTTAGGAAACAACCAGTTTATTCTGTAGTTTAACAGATACACTTAACAGGTTCAAATGGGGAAGTACATGATTCTGTTTAATGTTTTGGAATATGCTCTGTTTTTTCATTAGATATGAAGAGCAAGCTCAGTATACAAAAATGTACATTTTACTGAAAATTTCATGTCTCAACTCCCTTACCTAATGTCCTCATCCGTAACAATGAATGCTTTGCAAAGGGGCTGAGATGTATTGAGCCACACTGCTGGGTTCTTTTCCACTGCAGCAGAGAGTTGCCCTGTGATAGGTGCAGAACTGGTGTGCAAAGCACTGGCGACAGCAGACAAGAGGGTCTCATCATTGTTGCCTGGGCCAACTCCTAAAATGTAAATTACAACACAATTAATTTATTTAACTAGATGGCTATACAAGGTACACAATGTATGTATGACTTTAAATGGCAGACTTTCTCCTGTTTGCAAGACAACTATGTATAAGATGTCATCCAGATGTATTAGCATACACTTTAAGACCACATATCTAATGGCAATAATGACTATGAAATACAAATGACATTTTAACAAATGACTTTGAAATCCTGTTAATGCAATTTTAATATATAGTAAAAAAAAATGAAATATCTACTATATTTGCTATTTGTAAAGTGCTAACTTACAAATTGGCTACAGTTTCCTCAAAGAAGGTCAACCAATTTAATGATCTGGGTTCCTTCTTCAGCAATTATCTTGTCTTCAAGTACACTTATTAATGTAACATTTGGTCTTGAAATACAATTTCTCTTTGTAGCTTTTAACATTAATCTATACCAGTATCTCAATTCTCTTTACTTCAGTGCCACAAGGAACGAAGCCAATGCTGGCAAGCAGTAGTGAAGTCTTTCACAACTCTTTCAAATTCCTATAGATGTCTCCAATGTGGTAGAATAAACAGTTACTAACTGTGACCTATAACTTATTGAATTTCACATCAATTGCACTTGTGCCAAGAAAAGAGTACAACTCTGAAATGTTCTTTATATTAGTCAAGTTAGTAACTCGATAAAAGAGAAAACCCTTTTGGGGAGACAGGTGTTTCTGCCAGCAAACACATGTCAAGATCTGAGGGCTACTAAAGTAAATCAAAGTCGGAGATACATACTGTAACAGCTTAAGAATATCTGAAAAGCTAACATGATCTTTTTTTATACATTCTGCTTACTAGGCATAGCGTAGTTACTAAAGGCATACAGTACCTTGAAGACCTTTAGGTAGCTCCATGGATTTTATAATTTGTTCACTTACATCAGATGCACTTAGGCCTTGTAGCCTCTTCTCCCAGAAAAGCTGAAAGATGGAAAGTGAGATTGCTTGTTAGCAAAGAAAAATATATTCGGAAGCATAGCACAAACAGAATCATGCTTATATTAGCATAGAGTTTATTCACAATAAAAACACGTAGGACACTTAAACAAGGAAAGTGATAGCTGGTGGCCTACAACTGCACCCTATTAAATAAAACGGAGTAATACCATTTTTAATATCCACACGACTTACTACATAAAGACTGGGGCATGATTATTCTTCCACTGATTATCCCGTCCACTGATAGGAGTTTTGTCACTGACTTTCATGGGAGTGGGATCAAACCCTTAGTATTTTCTAATTAAAAAAGTTATCTGAAATATAACTCAAATTAAGTCCACTTTCTCTACCTCTGCCACCTGTTTGTCAGGCAAAAAAATGGATTAGTGGCCTAAGATACTCCTACAGAAGGGTACAGATTCCTTCTTTCTACTTCTATCTACCAATGTTATGCCTTTTAGGATACGTCTACATTGCGTTTTAAAATCTGCGGTACCGAGTCTCAGAGCCCGGGTCTATAGACTCAGGCTCACAGAGCTCGCACTAAAAACAGCAGTATGGATGTTGAGGCTTAGGCTGGAGCTTGGGTTCTGAAGCCCACCCCCTGCTTAAGCTTCAGAGCCCACATTCCAGTAAAGTCTACACTGCTATTTTTAGCACCACAGCACAAGCCCAAGACTGTAGACCCAGGCTTACGTTGCTGTGAGTTTTTAAAACACAGCATACACGTACTCTTAGGCTCCTCCTGCCAGTACTTCTGAGTTCTTAATACAATACCAAACCAGCCATATTAGTGAAGTTCATTAAAAAAACTAAAAATTCCCCAAAAGTTGGCTAGAGGCAACATGTCCACTCACTGTGGTCTTCTTAGTTCATGCATGTATGAGTAGCCTACACTCCAGTTACGATAGAGCACTGCACAATTGGACATATAGTCTCCACAGCTACCACCTCTGAACACTGAAAGCAGGTAGGAATAAGTTCCATTTTAAATAAAATTAGGCATTGCCTTCATTCTTGGCAAGTTAGTAATGTACCACTTAGTTGGGATCTCCGATATAGAGCACAAACAGTAAGGGATTAGTGGCTATAAGATTTGATTTTCCCCCTCCTTCACCCACCACCTATCTTTGGAATTAATGAGAGTACTCAATATATTCAGGCTTCCTTCATTAAAAAAAACAATCAAGTTCATATTGAAATTCAATAAACTTCTGAACAAGAATCATTAAAGAGAAACCATTTTCTCAGGGATGGAGGGCACTATCCAGGGGGAGGAAAAGGTTAACGATAATGTCAACTGTTTTTAAGCACTGACAGGAAAATGTGACAAGCAATTGCTGTGGGAATTCTTGTGCTTGTTCCATCATGACATCTGGACCAGTGGGTGAATGATAATTTACCTACTCTGAATGTTGGAAGTAAAAAGAGATTAACTTTCTACAGATAGTCACCCAACACCACTGCTCTCTTAACTGGACAACAAAATATTCATGATTGTTTTACAAATTGGATCTTAACTGAATAAGACCTTTGGATCATCCAGTTTGACCCAACACTTGTGTTGATTGTAGGACTACTTGACTACAATAGTTCCACTGACAGATTGTTCTAACCTGTTCTTGGACATCGCGGTGACTCAAGAATTTCCTTTGATATCTGTCACTCCTCATTTGTTCATACAACTAGGAACACTTAATCTGAATCCTAAAATTCTTCCTGTGAACTCTCACCAATTTCTGAACTCTTATTTCTAGCTGAAGCTTTCCTTTCCTCATTTTCAGGGCAGGGGTTTCCTGTCCTACTCTTTTCTGAAATAGATTCCCTCTTTAAGTTATATCTCCCTCCCTTAAGTTATATTGTTACTGTACCTTGATGGTAGTTGAAGACACAGATTATTTCTCTTGCATCTTATTTTTTTAACTGTATACACTTAGCATCCTGAGTCTTTCATGTGTATTATTTGTCACTCTCTGTATCATTAAAACATTGTATTCCAAAGAAGTGTAATAGATTTCCTATAAGAACCAATATCACTCTTTGGATAAAGTGACAATGCCTTTAAAATTCTAGAACACTGAAGAAATCCATGTTTTAGTTACTATGAACGTGTAAGTAGCAACTCTATAACTAAGAGTACATTGAGATATGCATAAGCAGTGAAAAAGAATTTAAATCCTTCTAATTCAGTTTAATCATTGATTTTAGTCTCAGTTTGGCACAATAACTCTTCTGAGGACAAATTAGTTATTTTAGTTATTTAAACTTTTAAAAATGCTCCCTTTCAAAAATTGTGCCCTGTTACTCTAGCTAAACACTCAAGACCCAAGAACTTCCATCTCCACACACAGAGATTACACCACAGGGTATGTCTATACTGCAAAGAAAAATCTGCAGTGCTGAGTCTCAGAGCTTGGGTCAACTTACGTGGGCTGCCAGGGCTCAGGCTGCAGGGCTTAAAATATCAGTGTAGACATTCAGACTTGGGCTGGAGCCTTGGCTCTGAAACCTGATGAGGGTCGGAGTAGGAATGTCTACACTGATATTTTTAGTCCTGCAGCCCAAACCGTGTGAGCCCGAGTCAACTGACCAGTGCTCTAAGACTTGGTGTGATGGGCTTTCTTTGTAGAGTAGATGTACCCTCAGATACTATTGTTCTCTGATGCCACCAGCTTGCTTCCCCAAATCACTCTCTCTACTCCTCACCTAGACCATGAGGTGCCAGGGAGGAAGGTTAGGTAAAAGGGGATAAATGGGTGTGTGGAGGCATTGGGAGAAACATGGGTGCTCCAGGATGGATATCTGGAGAGCAGGGATATGCAAAGAACTTGGAGTAGGAAGCCCAGTGCCCAGGGGAGATTAATAGCACTTCCCTACCTCACAGGGATGTTATGAGGATAAATACTTTAAGAACTGTGATAGGGACTATATAAATACCTAAAATAGATAAATCATTCTAGTCTGACTTCCTGCATAACACAGGCCATTGGACTTCCCTGAATTATTTTCTGCTTCAAGTCCAATAGCTGTGGATTGAACTACAATCATGTCTTTTTGAAAAATATCCAGTGGAAAAATTGCCAGTGATAGGTAATCCACCACAACCCTTAGTGAGTTGTTCCAAAGGTTATAAACCCTTCATTTGTAATGTTGAGGGTTTATAATTAAAAAGCCCTCTATTATCAAATTTGGGTAGTTATCAAATGTAAGTAGTTGTAGACTGATCAAGTCACCTCTTAGCCTTCTGCTTAATAAGCTAAATAGACTGAGCTCCATGAAACTTTTGTTAAAAGGCATGTTTACCAAAACTTTAATCATTCTCGTGGCTCTTCTCTGAACCCTCTCCAATTCATCAACAACCTTCTTGTATTGTGAACACCAAGACCGGACACAAGATTCCAGTAGCTCTTGCACCAGTGCCAAATACAAAGGTAAAATAACCTCCCTACTCTGACTCAATATACCCCTATTTCTATACTAGCCACATTAGCCACAGCCTCACACTGAGAGCTCATGTTCAGCTGATTATCCACCAAGATTCAAGTCTTTTTCAGAGTCACTGTTTCTCCGAATAGAGTCCCTCATCCTGTTAGTGTGGCGTACGTTCTTTCATCATTCTCCCAGCACTTCTGTGAAATAAGGAAGTATTCTTTTACAGAGGGGGAATTGAAGGGAAGAGATTAAGTGACTTGCCCAAAGTGACACAGGAATCTGTGGCAGAGCCAGAAATTCAGCCCACTATCTCCTGACTCGTCAGCTCTAAGCTACCCTTTTTCTCTGGTGGGAGAAGTAATGAGGGAATGTGAAGCCACAGTTGCAAGGACGGGTAGAACTTTATTTCCTTGCCAGGTTTCCGTTGGTGATCCTTTGCACATGTACAATTAGTTTATTTGGATTTTTTTAAGTGAAGTCTTTTGTTTGGCAAATCATAAAATAACTTTGCCTCCCCAATATTCTTTCACTTTTCCAAGAAATTTTTTTGGATCATGTCTCTCTCTGGCCCAATGACTGAGTATTTATTCATAGTGGAACAGACACTGGGCCAAGAAAGCGAGACCGTGAAAACAGTCCCTCTGCTCCAATCACTCATTATTTATCCACAGAGGAAGAACTTCAACAGGAGAGATTAAGGAAGCCTAACTTGGACTATCAGCAATTAGAGCACTCTCCTGAGAGGTGGAAGACGCCATTCAGATCTTTCTCTCCCTCTGGCAGAGGGGAGAATTGAACCTTGCTCTCTCACATTCCACGAGAGCATCTAAGCACTGGGCTTAAAGTGTACGGGGGCCACACACACCAGCTCCCTGTTTTGTGTGGAGTCAGGCAGGCACTTAACTCATTCCTGCAGGAAATGCTTTAGGTATCTAAGATGCTGGACTCCAGGTGGCTGGTTCTTGTTTGTGGATTGCTAAGCAGAGATAGCTCATAAGTCTGTGCTGCAGGGAGGCGCCTATCTCTGAGAGAGAGGTGGGGCTTAGCAAATAGCCTCTGGTCAGCATCTCCCTTTGGCTAGCTTAGGCAGCTCTGTGACTAGTGTGCTTCCTCTTGTGGATAGCATTCTAAGGCATCCATCTCTTCCTATTCTACGTATAGGAAGCTAGGCGCCTTGTTCAGCTTTGTGGATCACAGCGTTGTTCCTGTGATTTTCTAGGCACCTAACAGTTAGGTGCTGTAATGCTCAGTGTTGGAACGTCTAAATCTCTGTGCAGATCCTCTGATAGATTAGGCCCCCTATTACTGTAACCACTGAATATAAAGTGCTATGAGCTGCCAATTTTCCTTAGCGCAATAAATGGAAATAGCCTGTTTTACACAGTTGCCCCCAAATGACTAAAGAGTAACATGACTACACTGGCCTTTTCCATGTCATTCCTCATATTAAGTGTTACTTTTAAAAAGGTATCTAAGCATTGGAATCACTTTGCTAATAAGGGATTGCCCATCCAGTTAGAACAAGTAGTCCAGAACACAAAAAGACTAAGGGTCTCAGGGTATGTCTACACTGCAATTGGACACTATCACCTGGCTCAGGCTTGCAGGGCTCAGGCTAAGCAGCAGTTGAAATATGGCGTAGATGCTTGGGTTCTGGCTGGAGCCTGGGCTCTAGGACCCTCCCACCTCACAGGGTCCTAGAACCTGATCTCCAGCCCAAGCCTGAACATCTACACCACAATTAAACAGCCTACAAGCCTGAGCCCAGCAAGCCTGAGTCTGCTGGCATGGGCCCATCACAGGTTTTTAACTGCAGTATAGACATACCCTCAAATCTTGCAAACCCTTAGCATTGGAAATACTTGCATAGAAGTCAACAGGACTGCCTACAGGAGTTATATTGTGCAGGATTGGGCCCTAAGAGGACAGGGCAATCTTACTTATTATAATATAAAGCATAAGATAGTTTACAGCTTAATTACTGAAAAGCTACACTTTAATCCTTCTTCTATGGTGACAGCTACAGAAATGATTTCTCTTCCTGATATTCCTTGCATTAGTAGTTAGAAATTTAGATTCCCCCACCTCCCCCGTTACTATACAGTTTAATATAGAGGAAAGAGGGACCAGTTGGTTGGGGCACTGGCCTGGGATACAGGCGAGCCAGGTTCAATTCCCTGCTCTGCCACAGAGTTCCCATGTGACCTTGGGCAAATCACTTAGTCTCCCTGTTCCTCAGTTCCCCATCTGTAAAAAGGGGGTCGAGAAGACAGGCACCTCTGAAATAAAACTGCACAAGGAAATGTCATGAAAATAACACCCCTACAACCAAGTTAAACTTTATGCGTGTATGTATTCTGTGATTAATAAGACGTATTTTACCAGGTATCACAAAATCTGTGAAGTTGTTCAATACTGTATTAAATTAAGAAGTTCAATACATGATTTAGAGTCTCCACAAAAGGTTTAAATGGAAACAGGAACTCTGCATAGAAGAGGCAGGTAGGCCCTTCTTTCTCCAACTTCTTAGTGTTAACGATCCAACAATCCAAGGGAAAAACAGAATAGGCAACTCACACATTTACAGTAAGCTCTTAGGGGTACTTGTGCTCTGTTAGTATATATTATCAGTTTTTGAGAGTTGTTTAAAAAAATCTTAACAGAAAATGGCTTTGGAAAATTGTTACGATATAATCCTTAGGTACCATCTGCCAGAACCATTTACAAGATTTTACTAATGAACATGCAACAGAGTGTCAGCTTCTCTAAGTGTACAATTTCCAAAGTAGATGCTCACTGATAAAGAAAAAGCACTAAATATTCACTTCCAGAAGGAGCATTCTCAGCTTCAAATCTGTGGCCATTTAAGCTATCAGAACACAAGTTTCCAGTTGATGAAATATTGTCCTGTTTTCATTTGCTGACATCCGCCAATCCAGAGGTCAGAAATCTCTAAGGGTTAACAATAATTAAAAAAAAAAAAAAAAGTAGGTCATCTACTCTATCCCCCTGAAAAGAAGGATTATTCCTCTACAATATATATATTCCAGTGCTTGGAAAAAGCTTGAAGTAAATACGAATAAACATAAGGAAAGATCCGAAGCCTTCCAGGACCTTTCCAGCAAGATAAGATTTCCACTTTGTAATGTTTAGTGAAGAATACAAGAGTGTCCAAATTGAATCCCTATACAATAAATGTATGACTCATGATTTCTATCTATTAAAGGAGGTAACTGCAGATATAGTTGGAAGTGCTTGTATTTTTAAGGGAAAAGCTAGTTCAAAGAGCTACTTTAACACACTTAAAGACACTCCATTAAAATAGTCCCATGAATTAGCTATTTGTCAAAAACACAAATCCTTTGGTATGATTTATATCAAGTGCAAATAAGGTTTTTAATTTAACCTTTCAGACATTAATTGTGCAAGTTACTCTAAACCCCTGCGTCTGTTCAGTGTCTCAATGTCATCAATGGGATTCTGCCTGGTTGAAGCAATTTGCAGGATTGGGGGTGTAAATTGTTACTTCATAACCTGCCTTCCATTTGCTTAGGGGTTGTTTTTTTTTACCCCCAAGAGCAGCAGTCGGTGCAAAAGATACTGGCATCCTTGTTACTGTCCCATGTAGTCAACTTTTAAAGTAGTAGTTTGGGGCATAATACTGATGCCCCTTTTTGATCTGAGCAGCTAGTCAAAATTTCAGGGCCCTGGGACAGAGGCACCGACTTTCTAATGTGACGGGGAGGGTGGGGTGGTGCTTGACCCCCGGCTCTGCCCCAGGCCCTACACCTAATCCACCCCTTCCCTCAAGGCCCTACCCCTGCCTCTTCCCGCCCCGCCCCACCTCTTCCCAGCCCCTCCCCGAGCACACCCGACCCTCGCTCCACCCCCTGCCCCCCAGCGCCTCCTGCACGCCGTGGAACAGCTGATCCATGGCGGGTGGGAGGCACTGATCGGTGGGGCCGCCGGTGGGTGGGAGGCGCTGGAGGGAGCAGAAGGAGCTGCTTGGGGGGCTGCCGGTGGGCGCTCAGCACCCACCATTTTTTTTCCTTGAGTACCCGTGGAGTCTGCGCCTATGCCCTGGAGCATTTCCAGTTGGAAAATGGAAGTCCGGTATTTCTGTTTGATGCAATCATGTATTTACAAGGAATGTAAAAAGTCCTGCTTCTCCAAATGCAGGAGAAACTAAGAACAAAAGGAGCAGTTTTTTAGCTCACAGCTCTAAATCTCTTTAGCCAACAGATGCAAAATCTCTTTCTAGCTTTTCCCAGAATCGTCCTGAGCCCACAGGCTTCTGCTTGACTTTCTTGCTTCTCTCTCTCTCTCTCCCTCCCTCCCTGAGAGAACATCGTACTAGTTTCTGGGCAGACTCTATTAGGCCTTATTTTTGGTGTGGCCCCTGAAACTCTCTCTTCCAAGTAACTTAAATTAAGGGTGTGTTCACATATCAGATTGAATTAGGTTTTAACGCAACCACAACAAGGATTCACCCAGCTCATAACAATATAAATACATGCAATGGTTTTAATTTAATACATTATTCAACTCAGGATCAGCCACTACACCCTATTCTGTACTACTTTTCCTGATTAGTTGCAGAGTCAGAGTTCAAATCTCATTTCAGTGAGCACATATGACCCTTATGTTCCTTAGGGAACGTTACAAGGCCCATCTATTGCTCAGGATTATCCTGAGGTAAGTGGGTGAAGTGAAGAGAGTCAACCCCTTTTGGAATTTCATTTTGGGAGGATCTAAGACATCAGCAGGGATATATCATCTGATTCCTTAATTCCTATGGTAGAGGATCTTTTTCTGGTTAGACTGTGTGAACAACTTGTGTATGTTCAAAAGTCCAGAGGTTCTCATGGATTATTTAAGCCAAATGAAATGTGAAGGCACCGAGCTGAAACATTGGCAAGACAAATGTGATTAGCACTTATCTCAAATTATACCAGCATAGATAAAAAAATATTTAAAAAAATTAAAAATCAGATTTTATTTAAAACAGATTTTTATTTAAATTAAAGAGGTTTATTTAAAAAAAATATTTAAAATAAATTTGAAATTGACAATTTATTATGATCTATTTAAATTATTTAAATACAAACAATAATATAAGCAATACATGTTTGCTCCCAAGTTTCAAAGAAAGTTAAACCACTGAAAAAGAGGAAGTCACTGACTAAGCACCTGGAACCAGAGTTTGCTGAAGTGCTAAACCAGCTTTAGATAGCAGTAGCCTTTTCTGCAGCTGCAGAGAGAATATTTTCTTCATTTCAGTTTATTCACCTAGTTCAGTTCAATGACTAGTTCATTCAAAGTTCAGAAACAAACTAGAAGTTAAAAAAGGCAGGAAAGCTTGTTTTCCTTTTCCCAAACTATGAATAAAATCTAGGTGTGAGAGAGTATGATCTACTAGTTCTAAAATCCTGAAGGACATGGTGACCACAAATCAGTTAATTTCACTAACTACAAATACTTCCTTTAATCAGTTTTAACTGCAAAACATGTTTTGATAAACATTTTTTTCTTATTATCAAACACTTAAGTTAATATTTTTATTGCATAAAACTAAAATGCTGTTTTTGTGCATTTTAAGGGAATTTGAATTTCTATCCAAATTGGGCTTGACACAATAATCACAAGTAAAAAAATTAATCATCTAGTTAATAAGGAATGCATCATTCACCATTTTCTAACATAATAAAAATGTAAAAACTAGGAATCTGAATAAATATGATATATAATTACTTAAAGAGTGTGTATGTATGTGTATGGTGTATCCTCCTGATTAGCAAAAGGAAGCACCAAATTTAGTGTAAATGCTATGTTGATTTTGCAAAATCAACATGTTTTAATAGTTACCAATTAACAAGACAATCTTTCTTTAGGAAAATACCTAAAAAGTACAAATGCACAATATGATTAAAATCTATTATTTAAATCTAGGTTTTCTGCTTGTTGAGTTAAATCATTATTAAAATCAGTGATTCAACTAGTTTTGATTTAAATCAATCCATCCTGAATTATACAAATAAAACATTTGCCCTAGGCTCTCCTATACTTAAAGGCACTACACTCATATAACTCCAGCAGATAACTGGTCAAGTCTCAAAATATCCACTACATAAAAAACCCTATTCACTAAGTGAGATTTGTGTTCAAGCTTTTGGGGAAGAAACAGGTGGGCTTCGTAGCATGCCCTGGAGGTCAAAAAGTTCAGGCTAGTTAGCACCAAGGAGTCCTGTGTTTTCAAGGAGAGAACGTGCGCTTCACAAATAGTACAGCTTTTGATTACACCTTGGAGCAGTAACCTCTGGAGATTGAAACAGAGCAGACACCTAGAGGGCAGGGATACTGAAATCCATGAGGAAGAAAGGAGTTTTGGTTTGCCATGTCATTGAATATTCTTCAGTCAGATGTGAAATACTGAATAGGCAACTGATTGGCTAACTTATTGCCTGTAGACTTGAGGTCTAAGCTCTTGGGTCTCCACTGGTCTATATTATTTTTCTTTCTTCTGGGAATCTCCACTCCAGGTTCAAAAGGAAGTATGTGGCAGGGGTAAAGAGTATTGCCACAGTAGAGAGTACTACCACATCTGGTGTCCTTTTGGATGAGAAGGGAGAGAGCAGTAGTTGGGAGAAGGTGCAGTTTCCTGACATTAAGCAAAATCATACTAACTTTCAGCAATGATGAGGAAACAGGCTTTCTGCTTTCTACTGATGAAACTGCTCTTGAAGCCAATAGCTATTCTGACATTTTTCATCCACAGAGCGATTCTGGGTAGCAGTCCAAGCTTGACTGCTTAACCTCAGCCAAAGCGGAGTGCAGTACAACTCCGAAGCAGTAAGACAAGCAGCAATGACTGGAAGACTGAGGGTTTCTGGTCCATGTAATGAAACAGGCAAGAAAATGAAGCCTGCAAGAAGGGAAACAAAATGCTACAAAATGCAAGTAGTAAAAAATAAAAATCAAAGGAGTAACTTTACTACTTTGAGCCACCTCAGTGAGACCCCCAAACTGGTTTTGGGTATGAGAGTAATTTAGGAAGAGAGTGAAGTAGCTACAAGAGGACTGTGTGAATGAGACAGACTTGAAGTTTGGCAGCATGTGGGTAAACACACCACTGTGCTTTGATGACAAATATAGTTTTAGCAAAGTGCCTCTGGATTGGTTGGGGTCAGTGTACGAAAAAGTTGTTTGAGGATTTTAAAACAATTCATAGAAGTTGGAAGTGCATTCACTGGTTCAGCAGTGGGGGGAAAAAAAGTAGTTTGTCAGCAAGGTTCTGTCTTCAATAAATAGACTTAGTCCCCACCTAAGGATACAACACAGATCTGGGAACCCTGGATGTGCAGCTCTACCTTCTCACACCCTCGTGTGGATTCCTCCTTGATGAGCAAGTAAGATAGAGAACCAAGAACTTCAGGGTTGTATGTATTCCAGATGTTCCTGAACTGTGGTCTAAAAGCCCTTTCCAGTGGCACATGAAGAGCTGCGCAGCCTCATGATGATCCTGGCTCCATCCTTTGTGTGCAGCTGCTGCCAGGACTCCTAAAAGCATAGAACCACAGATGCCACTAGGGTCTGTTGCTCCATATAAGGAGGAAGCTGCTGCTACAAGGTTATCGAGGAGCTACCATCAGAGAGATCTGCTACCTGAAAGAGCTGCTGCCCGAAATCTCACTGCAACACCACCTAGGGAGCCACCAGAGAGATTACTTCTGAGGCTATCACATGACAAAGAAACTACTGGGATTACTAAGGGGATAGCTACCACAAAAAGGAGCCATTGAGACCACCACATGAAAAGTCAGGCTAAGAAGGAATGTTGGAAAAATCTGGTTTCAACTTCTATTGTGAGGAGGGAGGTAGATGGGGGTAAAACAGTAGAGAAGAGAAAGGAGGCCAGACCAAGGTACCTAGAAAAAAAAAAGAGTCAGGTACCTAGAGGGAGATTTGGGGTAGGGGTGGGGGAATAGTGAGTCAAGTAGGCATAGAGAAACCAGGACGCCTGAAGGTAGTAGGTTGATTGAACTTGAATTTTAGCATTGGGGAAATTTGTACACGTGTGGGGTTCATGGGGGTGGCAACATCAACAGCAGTGGGAGTTTATTTTGAACGTGTATGTGGGGGAAAGTGTGGAATGGATTTTGTTTGGAGAGGAAACTGATTGTATGTGGGAGGAATTCACTTTGATTTGGAAAGAGTAATCATGAGATTGCCTCACTACTAAGAGATGCTCTACAATACAAAATGTTGGGAAACCCTGGTGTACTCTCTCAGAGTCTAATTGAACTGTCAGTATCCAGTCCTGCCTCATTACTTTGTCCTGTAAAGATCCTAACAGGGAACCAAATCCCTGCTTTGTGGAAAGTAAGCAGGGCCTAAGCACTCCATTGGACTTCTTCTGAACTCAGTAGATTGTGCATAATTACAGAATTTGAGTGTGCAAATCTATTCAAATGCACAATTAGGATAAAACCTATCATATGCATACACACATATGCAAGTGATTGCAGATGTGCAATTGCACACAGAGGTGGTGAGTTGAGATCCCATTTGAGAATTTATATACAAGAAAGACTTCTATCATCATCACGTGACAAATTATTTTTCCATGGAGGAGACTAATTTCTAAGAGATTTAGATGTCCTATATGAAAAGCTTATAATCAATTGTCAAATTATTGCACTGATATTTGTTACAATGTAAATAATAAGTCATCTATTGTCTGTTTTGAATTGCGACTTTCCTGAAACACAGAGCACAGGGAAGTCTTTATAAACTCAGTCTCTAACACAGTTTATCTGGAGGTTAATTGGGAAGTGCTGGGAGAGTCTGCTTCTATCTGCATAATATTTCAACCAAGAAAACCCATCCCTAGGTTTTAAAGAGGGTTTTAGGATTCCAGATTATTTTCTTCCTTCCTTTTTTCTTCTTCTTTTTTTAAGTTGTTGTACCAGGAAAGTCTCTAGACATAGTTTGGAAGAAAGTTTGTATTCTAGATACTTTAAATTAACTTCTTTGTTTACTGCACCATAATAAAAAAAATGTACTGTTTATAAATTTTCCAGCAGGGACTTTTACAACAATCCAAATTTATGGTTTGAAAATCTAACAGACAGGCTGGAAAGGAATAAAAATACTATGGTGGGAAATATCTTTGAGCTGAATATCACTCCCATGGTTGGTTCCCTCAAATCAATTATGTTAGCAATGGTGAAAAGGGTAATTTTTTGTTACTGTACCCCACCAATCCAGATTAGTGAGTTTACATATCACAGGGTTAGTCAAGCAATTGCAACACTATGAATTTTAAGCTTTTTGGATTTTCTGCATACTGTTAACTCTGCACTACCCAGAACCACATGAGCGTTACTGAATAGAAGAAAAAGCTAGAATCAGTGCCTTTAAAGACCCAGGGAAATTGCAGACAAGCTGAAGCCACACCAGCTTGTGCTTTAGAAATCAAATGTACACAAAAAGAATGACGTCTCCAGGTTCTTGGGATCTATGTGACCATTCCAAAGAGATGAAGTGCATTGTAGAAAACAAGAACACTGCTTTAAGTTAACAACAGCCCTAAAATTCTTGTCTAAAATCAGCACTAAATAGGGAAACGGGGAGGGGGGGGTCAACCATTTCAAACCCAACTCTCCAAAAACAATAAAAAATGTCACCAATCTTTATAGAAACCTCTTCTGCTCAGAACACCAACATTTTGTTTAGTGATTTTATTCAGTGTGTCCTCTTACCAAGAAGTGATGCTGTAAAAGATGAGAATAGAATCTGTTCAAAAGTAACCAGGATGTCCAATATAGCAGGTGTTGCTTAGCTTTAGATCTCATTCCATCTTCTTAATTTATTAAACCTTCTCTTAGAAGGCAAAGACCTTGCCCAATTGAGTATTGAAAGTCATCTATAATGGGAATCTTTAGGAGGAGAGATTACTCTTTCACATAAAGATCAAGGGACTAGTTGTAGAAGACCTCAATCACTAAATTTGTGGGAGGTAGGGGAGCAGACAACCAGGGAAGGGTTTTGAGTCAGTCATCAAGGTATGAACTGGCAGAGATCCATTTCTCTAGAATGAAGGTGCTATAACTGCCACCCAGTTTGGTGAATATTAGTGGTGCAGCAGCCACCCTGAAAGGAAAAGCCTGGCACTGGAAGTGTAGTCGCTCAAGGGAAACCCAAAGACTATGTGGTGATAAGAGGCTGTAGACCCATGCAGTTATGTATCTTTTAGATCTGGATGTGATACACTTACATGGCCCCTGCTGAACCTCGTGGGACCAACAGTGAGGCAAGTCGAGACCTTCAAATCTTGCTGAAAGACCTCTAACAAGATGATCCAAAATGGCTCCAAATTTCTTCTTTTCTGGCTCACCTGAAGAGGAAGAAACACTACACAGGATGTAGGATCCAAATTCTTTAGGTAGATTCTTTAAGAAAATAAAGCCCAATCACGTGTGATAGGTCAAAACTATTTCTTACAAGATCTGCACACAGGAACCTTGAGGGAGCAATGCTGATAGAAGTAGTCTGGATTTCATAGGGAATGAATGTTAAAAGCATGTTTGTCCCCAGAACTTAACCTCGGTTTTATAATAAGAAAGGGGCCATGAGAGTGTACCGAATACATAAATAAGTGCTGTAGTACTTTCTTCTTAAACAGCCAATGTATAAGGCATCTTAATTTGATGGTAGCAACCTTATAGGAACTTGATAAATAAGATTACATTGATCCTTCAGGTACTGTTTTAAAATCTCACTCACATATACACAGCACTAATAATTAGCTAACAGGGAGTTCCTTGTGATAGTTCTTGCATTTGTTCATTTCTTTTCAAATGAAGATCCCTTTGGTGTGAAGAGATGATCAAACATCAGTATAAAGAAAGGGATCTAAATGAAATCCTGTACAAAACAGAGTTTATAATAATATACTCTACTATTTTCGGAAAATGAGCATTCATCAAAAGTCTCCTTAAAGGGGATTTAATGAATTTAAGAGACACAAAACAGCATTTTTTAATGTTTTATGTAAAGCTTTCTTCCAGTAAAATGCCTTTTACAAAGGTATGTTCTATCCCCTCCCCTTTATAAAACAGCAAACTTTTTAGGAACAAATGCTGTAAGGAGGACAACACAATGAAGTTTGATGCTTCATGTCAAAATACAGGGATATGTTTTAAAAAAGTGTTATAACTAAGTGAAATTCTCTAATTGTAGAACCATGAATGAAGGTACGGATTAAAGAGCCTCTTATACACTTATTTTAACATGCATGGAATCAAGCCTTTTCAGTTTCTTCTCCACTACACTTCTTTTAATAAAAAGGAAGAGATACTTAATAGAAATCGCATTAAGGCTATAAATCTCCCCTGGAATGCAAATTATTCTGTCTTAAATTTAAACCAAAGCCAATTAGATTTCAGATCACAATACCACTTTCTGAACGGTAACAACAGGGAACTGATGACCTTCTTACCTGTCGTGGCTGTTCAGTCACTCGTTGTGGATCTGATCTCACTTTATTGCTAGGATGGTTGGTAACTTTGGTTACTGGCTGTTTGAAAATGGATGCTGTTTGTCGGATTGGCAGTGTCGTATTTAAGTCTGGTTTACCCTGTTTAAAAAAAAAAAAAAAGGATTAGCAAAGACCGTATAACAGATTACTGTTGGATTAACCCATTTTTACTGACTTGTGAAAGAATTTGTTGTTACTACAGTAATGAGTTCTTGGATAGCTAACCTTTCAACCGACTCACTTATTTTAAAGAAAAAAGTGAGGTTTAGAAGTTTCAAGGCTACTTCTATGCTGTGGAGAAATAAAGCAGCATGACAGCCCACCTTTCCTTATTGGAAAATATATGTTATTTATTTAAATGACTTGTTGCTAAAGTGAGCTATTGTCAGAAAGCTAATGACAAATTCAGCCTTCCAATATTCAAAGCAAGTAATTTAGGGTTCTAATAAACAAAAGTATTATTCAGAAATTCACAGATCTTAAGACCAAAATGGACCAATATGATCTAATTGAACCTCCTACATAAACACAGATCATAGTATATCCTGCATCAAGGATCTTCATCACTTTAATTGAGTTAGAACATCTCTTTCAGAAACATTTTAAATCTTAGAGTAAATGACATTAAGTGACAAAGAAACCCTCAGAACCCTAATAAACTATTCTAATAGTTAATTACCCTTACTACTGTGAAAATAGCTTTTTTGTATATCAATACCTTCTATATTTTTTAAAAATTTATATTTTGAATAGGTTTCATCTTGGTGTGCTTTAAGTAACTTCTCTATCAATATGGAGATTTTAGAAGATAAGCTGTTTGACCTATAATCTAGTTCCAAACTAGGATACTTACTGTAAAATCTTGTTTCCAAGAAGAATGAAAAAATTACCCTGGTTTTAGATGAGCTCAGGAGAAAATGGACATAAAAATGTATCATAAGTCTGAACTTATTTTTATTTGACTGATAAATGAATGTTTGCACAACTGGCTCTGTTGTGTTCAGGTATTTTCATTAGGTATTTGTATAAAAGGGGATTATATTTTATTTCTCATACACCGGTGACAATATTTTTAGGATACATGATCCAGATAAGAGTATGCTAGTTTCCTCACATGTGGTCTTATGCTTGATATTTTGGCAGTGGTATGTCACAGGTTGAAAAAACTTCTGAGATACAGAAAATACCAAATATTTTATGAATTGCGGGCTAACACACCCCACATACTTAAGAACTATGGCCAGTGTTTTCGCCCATGATAACAGAGTAATTTCGGATTTTCAAAACATTTTATTTCATAAATTTTGGATATGCATTATATTAATACCAAAAAAACACCATGTATCGACAAACCTGAGCAATATGTAATCATTTACAGCACAAAAATGCGGTAGCCTACATTACGTTTACAGACAATTTTTTTTTTTTACAACCAAAATTGTCAGTTTTAGAACATTACAAAATGTATTAAGTGATCATCAGTATAAACACAAAACAAAATTCTTGCCACACAAGACTATACAATTAAAATGAAAGTTGGATTATTGTTTTATGCAACAATCAAACAGCAAGGGGAAATTTGCAATAAAAATCTGCAATAAAAAAAAATACATTTCTGCTTAAACTAACATTTTATTGCAAATATCTGTATATCACTTATATCAGCATACAAATATTCACTGACACACGCTTAGGATAAATTAAAACTCATTTGCGCATACATCTTCATATTTTCCAATCACATACAGTAACGTTGCGGGGTTAGCACTTGTTCAAGATTGGAGAAACTGCGTTCAGCATCAACTGAATTGCACTGGATTGCCAAAACAACACGAGCAATCTGGCTAAGCCTTGGTAAATGTTTGTCCATGCTTTTCCAAAAACTGGAGAGAGAAATGTCATTGGTACTAGGAAGTTAATTTACAATGTTCAAGTAAACTGCTCGCTCACCCTCAGGTACAGAACTCAGCAGCGGTATACTCTCTTCATAGTCACTGAAGTTCCAGGAGAGTACACAAACTTGCTTGAGATCAAGGATTCTCACATCACGAAAAAAATCTATATGCTGGCTGTTTGTATTTAAATACCCCTGCAATTTCTCTGCACAGCTCTGAAAAAACTTGATGCTTGAGATTGTACAGGGCATTCTGTCCTCTATACTGAAGTATTGCCAGCAGATCAGATGCAATGTTGTACACTTCTGCTGGTAATGTCGACCGTGATTCAAACTTAAGTGGTGTCTGAACAAGTGGAGTTGCATCTGCTTCAATAAAAATTAAATTTGCCACAAGCAATTCACTCTGCAATAAAACACTTAGCTCCTCTAAAACGGCAGTCGTATCCTCCAATTCGATTTCCCAAGCAATGAACCCCTTGTAGTACTCCACATGATGGCAGCGATAGTCTACGGCTTTAATCTACGGCTTTAAACCAAGTAGTCCATCTTGTTACAAGTGGTTCCAGTGGTAATGTTGGACTTTCAACTCCAAGGTCGATAAGAACAGCGTTTTTGTTAGAGCACACAGACGGTCCACTTCCGTATACAAACGGCACCAACAATCACCTAGTAAAGCTGTAATGTGTGCCCAGCAGGCACATGAATGCAGTTGTTTAAAATGCCATTTAAACTGTCTTTGAATGACTTCTACATGTACTCTGCATTGTCTGTCACATAAGCCACTACTTTTGAAAAGTCAATTACATGGTGTACAAGGGTCTTTATAACAGCTTGTGCAACTGTAGAGTAGTTTAACGTGTTCTAACTCTACTGTTTCTATGAGCTTGACAGCAGCTGGGAAATCTTCTGAAACCTGCATCAGCTCTATTAGAACATTTGCAACATACTGGTGTAGGCTGTCTGTATATTCATCCACAATTATAGCTGCATGCTGATCCTTCAATTCAGCATTCAGTTGTTGCTTGTTTAGTTCAAAGACGTTGGGAAAATGGACTCATCTCAGTGTACTTGCTTGCGGGATACAGGCCCCATTTCATATGTGCTTGTTTAGGAATTCTCTCATTTTGGGATTGTCTAGTTTTTCTAGTGGGATGTTTGCACTGCAACAAACCTCCACCCATTCTTGTACTACCTTTTCCCTGTATTTCTGATTTTCATTTTGTCATGCAAGCACACCAGTAATTGTGAACTGTGTCTTTGCTACTGTCAAGTCGCCACTCTCTGCCCTTCGTTTTCTGTTGCTGCAACATGACATGGACCTTTAATGCGGTTGACTATGCAGTCCTTTTTAACATGGTCAAGAACTTCGCTGCAAATTGTACAAAATAACTTCCCTCCATCCATATGGAACATATCTTTGCAGAATTCTTTAACGCTAGCCTCATGTTTAACCATTTAGACATTGGTAGGAAACGGCTCAAATGCCTGAAGCACAAGGTAGAAAATCGTAAGGAATCTCATTCCAGAAATGAAAGGTAATTTCAGGGAACAAACCCAGCAATATTGCCAATTTCCAGAAAACACTGGCCCTACTAAGAACATCCCAGCCTTTTTCAGGGTGTAAAAGTGAAAGTGTGGCTGGGTGCACACACATCTGTGCTGACACCTAATAAAGCCACACAGGATAGGCGCTGGAAAAAATGAAGTTCCCCAGGATTAAACAGCCCTAAATATTTTCCCATAAAGTATGTGTTTTAAAAAGTCTTGAGAGACTTTATATTGTCATCTGTAATTTCTGATAAATAATAATTGTTAAACTTGTGCTTATCAAGAATGTTCTGTTAAAGATTGTATTTATAATATCTGTGCTAGAAGGGAGGAAAAGGGTACCCCATCATGTAAGAAGGAAGCTTTATAATTGGCTCTGAGGTTGTAGATCAGATATAAGTGAATAACTGGTTTCAGTATAAGCTTCAATATAAGTACACCTCTACCCTGATATAACACAAATTTGAATATAACGCGGTAAAGCAGTGCTCCAGGGGGGTGGGGCTGCGCACTCCGGCGGATCAAAGCAAGTTCGATATAACGTGGTTTTACCTATAACGCAGTAAGATTTTTTGGCTCCCGAGGACAGCGTTATATTGGGGTAGAGGTGTATATACATACTTAGCCAGATGCGAATTATAGATATGATTGATTTGGTGAAGTTCTTTTCTTTGGTTATAAATCCCAACTAAAGCCACATTCTTAGACTTCTTAGAATTTATATGGGGATTATTTTTGTACTCATCTGATAATTTACCTCCAGTATTAACTTGTTTGATTTGATAGTTTCATAGTGTTTTATTTTTAATATTATTAAGGTTAGCTCCGGTGATAGGTTTTCTTGATTAAACTTTAGTTTTAAAGTTTTAATAAAATGTATAAAATAGAAACTGATATTGAGTTACAATTCCTGAGTCATATTTCCTTCAGTATGGAACATTGGTCCAGAACCTTTGAAGGCCTGGGTTGGATACCAGCCACTCTACCTAAAGGCCTGACCAGCACCCCCTAACAAGTCTATAGATCTTCTGCTACAAAATTTTCTTATTTTTAGTCTGAATGTGTCTCTGAGCTTCTAACTGGATCATGTTATGCCTTTGTTTGCAATTAAACAGCTTCTATTTTGAGAAATCTTCTCCCTATGTAGAAGGGATTTTTACAGACTGTGATCTCCTTGTCTCTATTAGTGCCATGTGTTATAATGAATCCTCTAAATATTGCTGCCAATGACATGTCAGACCCATAGAGCTTTACTGGATTCCTTTTTAAAACATTCATGGTGTGTAGGGTGACCAGAGAGCAAATGTGAAAAATCGGG
This sequence comes from Platysternon megacephalum, assembly GCA_003942145.1. Classification (NCBI taxonomy): domain Eukaryota; kingdom Metazoa; phylum Chordata; order Testudines; family Platysternidae; genus Platysternon; species Platysternon megacephalum. Next base: position 7,969,658 of record QXTE01000073.1, read on the forward strand.
ATTGGGGTGGGGGGTAATAGGAGACTATATAAGAAAAAGACCCAAAAATCGGGACTGTCCCTATAAAATCAGGACATCTGGTCACCCTACGAGTGTGTCACTTATTGCTCACATCCTATTGAGCAACCAGTTTTCAAACTGTAGAACTAGATCTCAAATTGCTTGTTCACTTTCACAAGGCCAGAGCTACAGTAATCTGGCAGGTTTGGATGTCCATGCATTGCATATAAGGACATCCTGTGTTTACAAGAAGGAGGTCATTACCCTTCCCCCCCCCCCTTCCCCATATTACTCCTGAACGACAGCACCCACAAAGGGGTTAACATTTTTAATTTATGTGCACTGACTTCACACCTTTAATTGATATGCCTCAACTTTACTTAGCGTTTTGGTGCAGACATGCCCTAAGTAGTAGCCCAATGAATGGTAACAAATTAACACATGGTAACTTGCAAATCTCATTTTGAAGATGTTTCCAACAGGGAAGGGCTGGGAATTTTCATGGTGGACTGAGGGCATTAGGTTGCTTTTGCTGAAGTCTGAAATATTGTTGTGCATTTGTTAATACAGTAAAGCAGCTTTGGACAATGAGGGGCACCAAAATGCAACGATGTTCTTACATTATGCACCTCTAATTTTCTAGCAGGCAAAGAAATCAGACGTTTTGAGATTGCCTTGCATCCAATAAGAGTAACTTGTGTTAGGCTAATGAATATAAATGTTTCCATCAAGAACAGGGGGATTTTTTTATTTTAAAAATACTGTGTTGTCACCAATTTTTTAAAAAATGACACAGATCCAAAGCTTGCACTGAAGTCAATGGAGTTAAGATAATGGATGAATTTGGCCCCATCATTTCTAAGTGTATTATATTCCACAAGCACTTTCAACATAGACATGAACACCAGTCTTCCACAGCTTTTCTGGGACAATATCAAGTCTTTTGGCATTATCTCCAGAGACTTTTAACCCCAAACAAACGTTGGAATTTCAGAACTTTTACATTATAAACAACCAGGGACACTTAAAAATAAACAAACAAATAAAAGGCATTTTGAGTTGTGTGTTCAAGACATTTTGTGCATGCAACTTGAGTTCCTTTTTTTTAAAGTGTTTCCCTCAAATTATTCAGTGAAATGAAATAAACTGTGCAAGTACTGTGTAATCTTTCATCTCATTCTAGTTTCAAATTTTATTTTAAAGATATGTTTCTTTAGATATCTTTCTATAGTCACTCAGGAGAGGGATAAACAAAACAAACTGTGATACTCTAGCACACTACTAAGAGGCAAATAACAAACTATTGTATTTTGTGTATGTGATAATTCGTATAGAATCCACACATACACTTCAAAGCAGTGAATAGGAAGCTTTCCCTGGGGAATGCAAGAGCTTAGGCAATCAAATTCTGGAGTTGTTAAGATTTCATTTTTTAAAAAGCTTTTAGACCTTGCAGTTGCAGAGAAATGCGAAACAAGTATTAACTAGGGGGAACATAAGATTTACCAGACACCTAACTAGCCTGAAGTCAGCCAGGGTTGGTCTGGGCTTCAAATTTCTGTGGTGCTATGGCCCTGGAAAGTTCCCAGGCTCTTCCATATCAACCACTTTCTAGGAGGTTTAGTCTGACAGTCCCTAAAGTCTCCCACTGATTTCAGTGGGCTTTGGGTCAGCCACCTAAACAGTAAGCAGGGAACTCAGCTGTACTGGTTTTGATGCAGCTCCCTGCATACTTCTGGATGTTCAGAAAATCATAATTAATTATAATTCTGCAGTACAGTGTGCGGTTGATTTTCAGAGTGCAAACTGAGAATTTTTAATGAAACCATAAACTAGCATTCATCCATGGTTCATTTCATGGTGTTGGATTATGCTCCAATAGTTGCATCCTAGCGGTGGATGAAGTAGCACCTCTGTATTTCACATAGTCTAAATTCGTATAGCACTTTGGAATCCTTCATGATAAAGGACACAATGTAAAATGTAATGAAATGTCTATAAATGGTCTAATAAACATCACTTCATTTAAGACACAAAGTAAGTTATGGTATTCAGTTACCAATATACTTGTTAAAGAAAGCTCAATATTCTTAATCAGAATGGGCTTAAAGACCAAAGACTTCTCTGCCAAGTTCTGCTGCTGCTTGATTAACATCCTTTAAAAGCAGCTCTCCCCAAATAAAGGCCCTTTGCCCTTCTAGGAACTAAGATATTACATCATCTGTCAGGCCTGTCAATGCATCGTTGTGCCACATATATGCCCTATCCAGCTGTATTCTTCTTTACATAATATTTCAATGCTAGCAGAAATGTTTTCCAAAAGGCCGTCCACATTTCCTTCTGGAAAAGATACTTCATACTGAGTATGATTTAGAAAGTTCCCACAATATTATTTCCAAGCCTTTCCAACAAGATGATCCTTAGGTCACTCATTACATAAATGTTTGGTTAGAAAGTAGTCTAATACACTTTTCTTTCAAACTAAAGTCAACCACCAATTTGAAAGGGTCATGGAAGGCATTTTTACAGCATAACAGTAACAGCAAACAACTGTGTTTATTAGTTCTTATTCAAAACTACTCTGAATCTCCTATTCAGTTCTCTCTTCGGGAACCTCTCAAATCAGCAAAATAGTTTTAAATACTTAAAATGTCCAATTTAAAGGCATTACAAATTATTTGAAAAGATTACTGTAAGACTGAAGCAAAACTCTTTCTTCTCCCCTTCCCCTGACAAAGCCCATCAATCAAAAGGGTTTTATTGTTAATTCTGCAAGTTCAGTAAGTGCACTGATATCTAATCAGGATGCCTTGCAGTTTGTATAGAAGACCGGATGACAGATTGTAAGAGACCCATAAATGCTAACAGCACAAAGAAGAAGAAAACTTATTTGCAATATCTACATGCTGGTTTCAAGCTAAAGATATCATAAAACTTAACTAATATGTTCAATTAATGATGGCAGAGGGGGAATTTTTTTTTTTTAAAACAGGATTTTTCCATTACCATCTGTATATAAGAACATAGAACATAAGAGCGGCCATACAGGGTCAGACCAAAGGTCCATCTAGCCCAATATCCTGTCTTCCGACAGTGGCCAATGCCAGGTGCCCCACAGGGAATGAACAGAACAGGCAATCATCAAGTGATCCATCCCCTGTCGCCCATTTCCAGCTTCTGGCAAACAGAGGCTAGGGACACCATCCCTGCCCATCCTGGCTAATAGCCATTGATGGCTATATATTTAACTGCCTCAATATGGTTGAGAAAGACAGTTTAGCTGCAGTTTTATACTTTGTCCTTTGCAAAAAATATAAAACAGAGGCAAATGATTTAGAAACCACTCATGGTAAACTGTTTGTACAAGACTAACAAGTAGTACAGTATGTGTGAATAAATGTATGCACAAACATGACAAGGTAAATCTGTTAGAGGTATTGTATAAGAATTCAGGTGCAAGGTTTACTAGAAGATGAACATCACATATCTTTCTGCTCTAACAACTGTGTGTTAGAACTCACAAATAGCAAACTTTAAATTTAATCTTTAAGTCTTTTTTACTGAAATAATACTGAAGAAATAATCTAGTAGCCCACAAAGTACAGATTTTAAATAGCATAGGATCTTAACAAATGATATTTGCCTAAGAAACTGAACAAACAGTAGGGTAGATTCTGATCTCACGTACACTGCTGTAAACCCAGGATAGTTTCTGTGATTTCAAGAGTATTACTCGCAATTTGCACTATTGTAAATATCAGAATGTGGCCCAGACTTTTATATATAAAATTCTGCAAAACTCACTGAATTAGTTTCCTGGTACTACTCCTCCTTTACTTGCCCTTTCAAAAAAGTGCATGTCTGTGGGGTGGGGTTTTTTTTTTTTTTAAACGCATACATTAAATGTAAAAGATCAGCATGAATTGTGTGGTCCATGCCTTCTGTCATCTGCCATTAATTTAATCTTGTGAATCCATGTCCTGAAAACCAGATGCAGCTTATTATGCATTTTCATGCACTGTCTAAATATATAATTGCCAATTTAAATGAAAACATTGCAACTTGTTTTAAAAACCCAACAGACAACTTTTGGAAAGAATCCTTACAGTATAAGCATCCTTACTGCATCCGTCACTGTGGTATCTAGGTGTCAGCAGCCATGGCTTTATTGGTCATTTTCCTAACATGCTGCATCTATTATCTTTGCCTGTGTGTGCTTTAGCCCCCCGGCTCCCCTTTTTTTCCCTCCTAACCACTATCCAGAAGAGGAGTATATTTTCCTATTAATAAAAAAGCCTGATGCGCTCTCGTTTCACAGACCATCTTTAAAAAAATTGCTTCATTTGGATGCATAATTTTAAAAGACACCAACGTTTGTATAAATATTATGTAACTGCCTCAAAAGACAAGCTTCCTGGCACATATGAAAAAATATGAAACATTTTAGCTCAGAACAGGAAGATGAACATAACAAGGGCAAAAGCTGGACAAGTGAACAGGATAATCTCTTGCCACAAACTAACTTAACAGGTCTAATTTAGAAATGTGCTTTTAGCCTTAACGGTCATCAGATGAACACTACTGAAATTTGTTCTCAATCACACACACAGGCCAACTCTTGAATTATTGTTTAAATTTGATGTTCCAGGTTTAGCCTCACCTTGATTGTTCCTTGTAGTAGCAGAATATTGCCTCTATCAAAAAAATCTACACCTCCATGACAACTAAAAAGATAAATATACACAGACACACACAACCCTGAGCAGCAGGCTGCTTTACGCAGAAAAATTGCTAAATGCTCTAGAGGAAAGGGCAATTTTAGGATCTGAAGTAGCATAGATACACTTAAACACAGTGTATTTACTAACAAACCTTATTTTGATTGAGAGAATCATTCCTTAGTCTCTGTTTGTTCTTCTGTAATTTACTGGGCATCATCTTTCCCGTTCTGAAGTCAAAACTGCTGAGATCAACAGTGTTTCCCAGGTATCTTGCCAACTGAGGCTTGCTTCTGAACTTCTTACCACTTGGACTAAAAAGAAGAAAACACTTTAGTATGTTTTGTTTTACGAAATGATACAGCTTTGACTTCTTAGAACAGGTTTCATACCTTTTTAATCGATACTTTAAGAAGCTTCCATATCTTTATTCCATGCATCATGTTCATTATGGGGTATTTACGCATGTATTAGGCAATTGAGCCGAGGTATCATCGCTCACCTAAAATCCAGTCCCATCCTTTGCTCAGGGTTCTAACCTATGTTTCAGGCTGATGGACACAAGTATGCACTATCGGCCTGGAAGGTATCTTTAAATGGAAATTCAAACTAAATGATTACTTCAGCTACTCTAGTTAAGTATAAAAAGCCCACAATGAGAGATTAGATTCTGTCCAACTGCAGGAAGTCACTTGCTCTGTAAAAGATGTAGGGCAGTAGACTAGGCTTCAACTGACCATCCATTAAACCCAATCATTAATGCACCAACCATCTCAAATCTCTAATGCCATTAGACTGATACAAATGTATAAAAATAGGATATAATACAGCATGGCGCCATATACATAATTCACTCACTAATGCTGGTATCAGAGGGTGGAGAAATAACTGAGCAGTAAGCAAGCAAGCAGCAAGATAAATGATGCATGATATGAAGCGAATAGTTATAGCTTTGGACCAGCATGTACCATATCAAATGAAATGATGCTGTTTGTAGCAATATTTTGTCTGAGGCTTTATTTAGAATTGTTCCATTTGCCCCATTTGGCTGATGAATTATCAAAACTACCCTATTCCCACCTGCTCTTTTGAGCACCATCTGCAAACATTTGGTTTACCATCATCCTAAAACAATGTTATTTCTATCAATCTGCATGCTACAGAACTTTCTTTTCCCCCTATCTACAGCCCTTAACTTTCAATAAGGCACACAGATGGACTCCTGCACCCATGCAGCTCTCCACCATCTTAAAAGGAGCTCCAATGGGCACAAGGTTTTGCCCAAATGCACTTCTTTTCAAGACCACGAGCCAAGCCATTATTCACTGAAAGAAAGTCAACTTAGAAAAAATTAGTGCTGCCTTAATAAGACTTAGAAGTGTGGCAGAAACAAGGTATTAAGAGACTATAAACAAACTCCTGGTCTATGACACAGTAACTTGTGACTTCCTCACAGCATTGCTGTGAAACATGGATAAAATATTCTTACTACATCAAAGCAAAATTCAAGTGTCATATGTGGTGCCAATATAGCATTCTTGAACAATGATACAGTGAAAAACAGGAGCCACCAAATTAAATTAACTAACTGAGAACATGGTGATATTTTCAGACAGACTGCTTTGCACCGGAAACTAACAAAAGCAAAGCACTTCAGAAGTTGCCTAAAGCTGTTTGTTCTTTCAAAATCATTTTTGACAAGATATTCAGCACTGTAGAATATGCACTGCAAAGGAATAGCTAAATAAGACAAATATAGGAAAATGGGTATTATCTTAAATAATACAGCCTTATGGAGAGCCAGAATTAACAGAAAGGATGAGTGGAAGCGCTGCTCAATAGGGAAAAAAGACATTACAATGTGAAGCCAATCACGAATGTGGGTGCAGGAAAAAATGAGGACATTTTCTAGCTTTGGTAAACTACCAGCAACATAGACAAAAAATCCAAGCTAACGTGTGAACAGAAATCAAAATAACTTCCTACATTTTAGTTCTAGGGCTGGCTGTCATTGCTCTAAGTTCAATCAGTGGGAAAAAATACTGCATCAAAGATCAGACACAAAAGCAAGTTGCTTATATGGCAACAAACTTCCACATTAAAGATGTAAACTATTTGACACTTTGACCATGTGTTTACCCTCAACACTCACATGAGCAAAATTCTGTTTTAAAGGTTTGCCAAATTTCCTGTTTTCTGACTAAACGAAGAGAGCTGAATTTGCTGGATAAGTCATTTTGTTGTGAATTGCTCTCCCAGCTTTATTCATGAACATGAAAGTGACACTCAGAAGAGAAAAACTAGCAACAACCCTGCAATCAAAGTCTATATTCTCTGTTCCAAAACCATGCTTTTAATAATTAATAGCTTTATAGATTCTTAGTGCATGTGTTTATAGCCATTTTAACCACTGTTATTACACTTGAGGATGAACAAATGGATTCAGTGAGTAGCTATCAACCTTACAAAAGAATCCGGATAACCCATATGCGCTTTGCAAAAAATTAGGTGAAACACTTATTTTTTCCATTTCTTCTGTGTCACCTTTATTCTCTTGTACAGATAGCTGGGGATTTTTGGCCAGAACATTTTTTCCAATGGAAAAGGCCGAATCTTTAAAACCAAAACATTTTGTGCAAACGTATCAATTTCAAGAAGAGGGAAAGAATCAATGGAGACACCCAGAGTTTAGAGCCCCAAGAGGATCGAGGATGACTCTCAGAAGATTGCAAGTGAGAACAAAAGACAAGAGGACTTACAACCAGGAAAAAAAACAGTAGAGGGAAGGCCGGAGAATCACACCCACACCAACACCAGGAAGAGGCAGGTCTGTGAGATTGGGGACTCCCTACTCAGAAAAATGGAGAGGCCCGTCTCCAGAGCTGATCCACAGAACAGAAGAGTGTACTGTCTGCCGAGAGCTAAGATAAGGGATGTGGACCAGGAGCTGAAGAAGATCCTAATAGGAGCAGGAAAGAATCCACCGATTGTCCTTCATGTGGGAACAAATAATACAGTTAGATTTTTCCTGGAACGCACCATGGGGGACTATTTGAGGCTGAGGAAGACACTTAAAGAAATGGAGGCTTTAAGTCTCTATTTCATAAGCAGGATCTAATACTCCATATCCCTACAGAACCTTCAAGTGTTATTCTGTCTACAAACATACAACTAAAAGGAGAGATGAAGATGTGTTCTGAGGATAAGTCCAACACACAAAAGCCAGAAGAGTTGGTCCCCATCCACCCAAAATATAAAATCTGACTAGAAATCTTAAGCAACATAACTTCCCAAGCTCACTTCCCTCTTTCTGAATCGGATGAGGCACTTTGCCTTTTCCTTTTACCAACAGGGCTGAGATTTTCAAAAGGAGTCTAAAGAAATGTGAAACTCAATCCTTAGGCTGGGATTTTCAAATGAGCCTATTATCAAATATTGATCAGTACCTGAAGGGTGTGTAGTGGAGGCATACAAAATCTATTCTCCAGACACCTAATAAAAAGCTCTGGAGTGTGAAGTCCAGTAAAGTGCATAACAAGATGTTTTGCTGCATCCATTCATTGAAAGAAAGGTGTTAAGGGAAACTATCAACCTAACCTAGACCAGTGGTTCGCAAACAGGGGTCCAGGGCCCACAAGCAGGTTTCAGGGTGTCCGCCAAAATAAGCCAGAGAGCAGGGCCAGCATCAGACTCACTTAGGGCTGGGGCTGAAGCCAAAGCCTGAGCCCCACTGCCCAGGGCTGAAGCCGAAGCCTGAGCAACTTTGCTTTGTGGAGGCCCCCGTGGCATGGGACCCCAGACGATTGCCCTGCTTGCTACCCACAATGCCAGCCCTGGCTTTTAATCTACTGGATATGCAGAAAAAAAGTTGTTGTGGCACAGGCAGACCGTGGAGTTTTTACAGCATGTGGGGGGAGGGGAGGGCTAAGAAAGAAAAAGCTTGAGAACCCCCCAACCTAGACAACTTTAAGAAGTTAGATTGGTCCCAGGGAATACAGCTCTTGTAGCAGTTTCTATGTTTTTACATTCACATTTCAGAGTTTCTGTCTTCTGCTGCTTTCAGAAAGACCTATACACACAGGATAAACCGATTCTGATATTTATCTTTGGTAATTACCCAGCCCCATTAACATAGCAACCAAAGGTCCCATGCTTTTTAATGTATTATCCCCATTTTACAGATGGAGAATTGAAAGAGATTTTTTTAAAGGTACTTAGGCATTGCAACACCTAACTGACATAGAAGCCTAAGAGCTTGTCTACATAGGGACAAACCCCACAGCAGTGTGGACACTCTTACTGACCACAAAATGTGCCTTTGTGTGCATAAGCTTAATGCATTAGAGGTCTATTAAGCTAAACTGCCTGAGCGCATTCCTAGAAGTGAGCAGGGTATAAATTTAGCAACTCCACATTAACGCCCTGTGACACTCTATACCTTGGGGGAGCGCCCTGTAACGCCCATATTCCTCATCTATATACAACTGTGATATTGCATATAAAGCATGCCCTTTGAGGTATCAGGGGAAAGGTTATGATCCGCTGAAACCCATTGTTCCATCTAAGTATGTGTATCATTAATGCATATAAAATTATAAGAATTGCATTGTATGGTTTTCACTAAAATACGCTGTGGGTCTGGGAAGCGCCCAGATATTAGTTCTCTAAAGTCAATGACAAGGGAGGTAACAACGCCCAGATGGGTGCTGAACAGACACCACCAGCCATTGTCCTGCAGAGGAGTTACACTTACAATTCAATGACTCTCTCACAGGAGACACACCTGGGTATTCCTTCACCTTGTGACTCAGCAATGCCCACCAGACATGCCTGGACTTGTGTTCTCCAAGCACATGGACTAAGGGTATAAAACAGAGCACAGTGGTCCCATTTGGCCTTTTCTCCTCCCCCCACCTACACCTCAAGCAACAAGGACATTCAGAAGACTGAAGACTGCAACAGAGGACACTGGCTCACCCTTGAAACCTGTGTACTATGAACTGTAACATCAAGTGGGGTGAGTAAACTGCTTGACCTAAATATCGCCTAGTGTCTTACAGGTTTAGGATTTAGATTGTGTGCTTATTTTGTTTTTTGGTAACGATCACTTATAATCACTTAAAATCTACCTTTTTTAATCAATAAACTTGTTTTACTGTTTATCTTTACCAGTGACTTTGGCTGAAGTGCTTGGTAAATCTGCTCAGGTTTACAAAGGCTGGTGTATATCCCCTTTCCATTGATGAAGTGGTGAACCAATTAATAAACTTGCATTGCTCAAGAAAGGGTCTTGAGCCGTGCAAGATGGTACAGTATATTCCTGAGGTACAAGGCTGGGAGCTGGGGGGATTTGGCTGGTGGCTTTCTCTGTGTGATTCATGAATGGCTCTGGGAGCATTCATGCAATCTAGTTCGGTATGGGGATCCATATGTGGTTGTGCTGAGTTGTCGCTAGCAAAGCATTGAGAGAGACAGCCCAAGATGGAGAGTTAAGGGGCACACCAGTCCCAGGCTACACCTCGGGAATCCTGTCATACTCCATGTGGACACTCTAACTGCACACTAAAAATGCCCTCAGGCACTTCCAAAGAGCTAATGTGCACAAACACTCTTAGTGTGCAGTAAGAGTTTCCGCACAGGGAGATAGTATGGAGTACCTAGTGCACTTTAAATTCAAACCCTACCTCACTGTGCAGTAACTTCCCCATGTAGAGAACCCCTCGGCCTCATTTTAAAAAGGCTCCTAAGTACCAGAGTCTCTTTTGAAAATGACACATAGGCTCCTAAAGTCAGCTAGGCATAGCAATGCAGAGCGCAGCAATGCCTACATACGGTTAAAAATCTGGGCCTAAGTGATAGGAAGTCAGCAGCAAAGCAGTGAATTGAATCTGCATCTCCCAAGTCCCAGGCTAGCACTCTAACCACTGGACCAGCCTGCCTTTCACTTGCACCTTTTTCATATGAGTGTAAATACACTGGAGCACATGACTTACGAGGAGAGGCTGAGGGAACTGGGATTGTTTAGTCTGCAGAAGAGAAGAATGAGGGGGGATTTGATAGCTGCTTTCAACTACCTGAAAGGGGGTTCCAAAGAGGATGGATCTAGACTGTTCACAGTGGTACCAGATGACAGAACAAGGAGTAATGGTCTCAAGTTGCAGTGGGGGAGGTTTAGATTGGATATTAAGAAAAACTTTTTCACTAGGAGGGTGGTGAAGCACTGGAATGGGTTACCTAGGGAGGTGGAGGAATCTCTTTCCTTAGAGGTTTTTAAGGTCAGGCTTGACAAAGCCCTGGCTGGGATGATTTAGTTGGGATTAGGTCCTGCTTTGAGCAGGGGGTTGGACTAGATGACCTCCTGAGGTCCCTTCCAACCCTAATCTTCTATGATTCTATGATTCTAAGTTGTTCCCAATCTACAGCAGCATATGGTGAAAAGTACGACAATATAATAAAAGTTATATGGAAAACCCATGGTTGTTCAGATGGCTCAAAGGCCATTGGAAAGTTCCTTGTTTGAAATATATGCTAGTAATGTGTCGTTGAGAAATTATTTAAAAACTGATTGAAAAGATAGCTTTCCAAGGTTTCCCAATGCCACATGCCTTTGCTAATTCATATTATGAAAAGCCTACCATTGTAGCTATAAGTAGTGGAAAGTGATTATTTTTATTATCCCATAGTAGTTTGACACACCTGGAATCTACATTTCAAAAATGTTTACACTTTTTGAAACATAAGTGAGATAATTAGCACATATGTCCCACTCTTCAGGGCAGCAAAGAATGTATGTGGTATTATTAGACATATGTAAACACTCTCACAGTTAATGGAACACTGAATTATCAGAAGATTCCTTAGAACTTTTAGATATGCTCAGGACATAAAGACTCAAAATGAGACATACTAGGTTCACAATGATTAAATAGATCTCCATATGTGGGAGTTAAACATAGCTAAGTTAAACATAGCTTCCTAAAATAGTTAAAGAGAACTTACACAGCTAGGAAGAGAACTAATACAATTTGCCTTTATGCACACATCATAAACATTCTATGATTTTACAGTGACTTCATTCATGCAACCAGAAGTCATAACGAATGACTTAAATCAGGATACTGGGGCAGGGAGGAAGCATTAGTATTTGATTAAATTAAAGTGTGTCCCAAAACCAGAGAATTTGGATTTCCAAGATTAAATTAGTTATATAAAAACATGAAGCCCAGTGTATGCAAAATACCAAATTCAAGTTTATACAAGATACAGAAAAAACATCAAATAAACTATTCAACTAATGTGCACCAACAAACAAACAAACAAACAAAAAGAGTTCTCCAATATTCAGAAGTGTACTTTTACTAAAAAAGCAAATTAAGGAAACAATGTTTATATCTTAAGAAAAAAGGCTTAACTGAAGTCAGTGTTCAATAAAGTTTTTGTATACCGAACAAACATTGCATTTGCTGCATTACTATTTAAATAAAATTATCTCAGGTTTGATATATACACTAACACTTGAAGTGTTCTAAATGTACTCATAGTTAGACACACAGTATATTCAACACAACACATAGTATATCAACACATAGTATATCAACATGACCAATTAAAATGCACAAAATAAAGCATTTTTACCTGGAATAACATCTAAAATACCATTTTCACTAATACTATGAAGTCTAGAATTGACTTACACTAGACTGAAAGGTGAAGATATTTTTCCCTACAAACTGAATGGCTGGATGTTAATATACACTGCTTCAAAATGAAGTTTTAAACACCTTGAATCAACTGGGAGGGTTAAAGTTACTATAAAACAGCACAGGCCTCTAAAATGCAAATTATGTAAATACAGATATGTCTTTCAAAGCTATTTTCTCAGCTCCTCCCCAAAAATCTAATGACCTGCCAAGCAATAGTACAATTTAAAATTTCACAGTGAAGTGAAATTCAGTAATATACAGGGTAGTTAGTTAGTCTATTTGACCCCCAAGACTCAAGATGTACATTACAAAATTATTAAGGTTGCCCAACATTTCCCATTTTAAGACCGTTTTCAGTTGCTTATAACTATGCCAAATATTAAACCACTTGGGCTGACATTTTTGACATTGGGTGTCTGCCTCAAGCTGAATTTCTTTAGAAGATTTCAGCCAAAATAGTTCAGCCATTTCTGAGAACAAAGCTAGTGAAAAATATGTTGTTTTGCCCATACTAATAAATTCTGGCAATCTTATTTGAACAGTTCTAGCAGCATCCCCATCCTCTGCTGCAGGGACTTGTAATCTGGTCTTTGTGCCAGTGCTGTGCCTTGTGCTGTCCCTATGAAAATCCGTCCAACTTTCATCAAGTTATACGCCTTTGACAAAAAATTGCAGTTCACATTCAGAAGAGACTTTTTAAGAGTTTAATAGCTACAGACTCCAAAGATTTAATGTGCATTGGTCATGCTCAAAGCTCTAACAGTTCCTTGTGCATCTGCCATCCCCACAGGACAACTGACCATTCTCCATCCCCCTCACAGCTACTACTGTCAGGACTGCACATGTGCCGTTCACACTTTCTGAATATTTATTGAACCATCAGAATCTGCCTAAGTAGTATGTAGTCCTGCTGCACAGACCAATTTGGATCAAGAGCAACCTGATGTCTAAGTGTTCAGTCTCATGAAAGATGAAGTCTCCTTGGTGACATTTATCCCTCAATGGACAGAGTGCAGACAACAAAAAGAAGACTGGATGTTAAAGCTCAATAATGTGACAGAAAACCCAGAGGCCACTTGAACTAAATATTATGCATCTCTACAGGGGTAGCAGAACTGCTGCTAGAAACTTTTGATCAGGTAACATGGGTAAGTAATGCTGCTGCTGCTAAATTAAGAAAGATTGACCAATCCACCAGAATCAAAATATAATTTCTTAAATACAGCTTTAAAGAAAATCCCAGTGAAAATTATCTATTGTTTGCTTAGCATTAACAATGTGTATCACTGTACATTATATAACTTTTTTTCAGAACAGAAAAGTCTTTAAGAAAACAGAAAACACTAGAAATCCAGATGGTAAGATACAGATGTTTTTATTTTTTTATTTTAAAAATAAGATGTGAGTTTATGGGCTTCAAAAGAGAAGTAGAGGGTTTTAGAACAGATATGAAGAATGAGATGGTGGTGGCTTGATAAAATGGAAAAAGGAAGTCATTCACTGAATTGGGAACAGTGTGGAAAAGAGAACAGTCAGGAGCAGAGGAAAGAAGTTCACAGGTGGTGGAAGCTGGCATTTTTAGCCAAACAGTTAGGGTAGGAGACAAATTCCATATATGTAGCCCCCAATTCTACAATTTGTTCCATGCAGGTGGACCTCTGCACCTCTGTGGAGCCCCAGTGACTTGAATGAGGTTCCCTGAGAATATAGGGGTCAGTACCATTTGCAGGACTGGGGACTTAGCTAATAGTAAACGAGCTAAGAGTAATTACACAAGTAAGTCTATTAAAGAGATATGCAAAGCTGTTGAACTATCTATTGTTTGGAAGAGCACAGAATCATGCTAATCCAAATGTTTTTGGAACACCTAAGTATTTGCTTTAGTATATCAAATCACAAAACAAACATCCAGAAGTAGTGTCAAAGCAATGTCCATCTGCCTATGTGTCAAAATAGTGTCAAAGCAATGTGCCTATATTGGTCCAGCTTTTGTAGTTGCACTTAGGGCTTGTCTACACTGGCACTTTACAGTGCTGCAACTTTCTCACTCAGGGGGTGTGAAAAAACACACCCCTGACCGCTGCAAATTTCAGCACTGTAAAGTGCCAGTGTAGCCATGCCCCCAGCGCTGGTAGCCATGCCCCTCATGGAAGTGGTTTTTTTTAAGAGCGCCAGCGCTATGCCGCGACTACACAAGCCACGTTCCCTTAAAAAGCCTATTGGAATCTATTAAAGAGGTTGTTAATCTCAAAGTGCTACTTTCAAAACAATAGCAGGGTAAGTAAAGCCACTACTTGATCTTGATTTGTTTACATTTTCTTTCAAGAAACAAGAGCTACTTTACAATTTTAGTGGACAACAAACTGTTCAGTTTTTAAAGTAACTTCTTAATATGTAGAAATATTTAAGGCCCTGTCTACACTAGGACGGTTTTGCTGTCTAAATATTTTGGCAAAATCCTCCTACTGTGGATTCAGTGCCTCAAACCACCATAAAGTTTACCGTATAAGCACAGTTATACAGATAAAACTGCATCCATATTAGGGTTCATATAGCTATATTGGGTTTAAAAATAAAAACAAAATCATATCCCAAACCGACACAGCAATATATAGTGTAGATGAGTGCAGAGTCATTTTTATTGCTGTGTTTGGATTTCAGAGGAGGCACATTATAAGCAAAATATAAGTACATGCATGCACGCGTACACACACACACACTCTGGGGAGCCACATGTCCAACACCGATTAAATTCCCCCATAATTTCACTTTCAACAAGCCTTTATTTAAAAAAGAAAGAAAGATCTCCTACCACAAATTTGTAGAATCAAAGGAAGTCTATGATTATCTGTTACAAAGCTATTCAAGAAAAGACCTGTTTCTTTTTAGATACTGATGTAATTATCCATCCCACCCACCACCCAAGATGATATAAACTTACAATCTGCTTTATGGTATTGGCAGTATAACCACAAACTGAATTCATGTATTCTTTTAACTGTCAAATGCCATTTGCACTTTTTAGCACTGTAGGGTGAATAAACATGTCTAAGGAATAGAGGTGGTTACGTTGTTTCAATAGAGCAAGACAAACTTTTGCTTTATTTCAAATATTTCTTATTTTTAAATCAAATCTCAAACATTTAATAAATAATATATTTATCCATGGATATGTGCATATTAAAACATATACATATTACAGATAGCAACCTGAAATATGGATTTAAAAATGTGGGTTTACTCTGAAAATGGCATCTCAGGTTTCCAAAATTTCTCTCTGATGCCATGTTTCTTGTCATAATGATTTCTGTATCAAAGAGGTTCAATTTACAAACAGATTTTTTTTTCTCCCTAAACATCAGCCTATAAACTCAATTTCATCTACAAAAGAGCTGCATTTTTTATTCCAATGTATCATCACTATTAAAGCCTCTGCAGGCCAAACTAGGCCCTCAGTGACAACTGTGCACGGCCCATTATCATCAAATTATGCCATGAGTGATACCTCTGCAAACCCATTTCTTTCAATGGTTTGCACAAACATAACTCATTGAAAATGAAAGTAGACAATTCTGCTGATGATACACGAGAGACTAGAATGCAGCTCACATCTCCACAGTTGTTCTGGCTCTGTTTTGCTAAAAGGAGGAAAAAGCAGTACAAAACTTATTTTTGTCATTAAAATAAGATCTGGCTTTGAATGCACAAAGGGAGCAGATCTATCGAATAAAAAGGAGCCATTATTAAAAGTCGCTTTTCAGAATCTAATCAAATATTAATCTTACTTGGCTACAGCCAAATCCTGAAAGTTTGTTATCTTTTATACAATAGTTAATTTAGATGTAAAAGATCAGATTAAATACAACTGTAAAGGGCATGATAAAAATCACTCCATACCCAATTGCCATCATTAGCAATGTATTCATTCATTCCTTTAAGAAGAGGTGACAGTCAGAGTCCAGATACAACAGGGGAGAACAGAGGATCTGAACACCAAAGAATAAGTAGTTGAAATCAACTGCTGTATACAATATTATTGTACCACAGAATAAGTGTATTGAGTAGGTATATAAAAACTGGTGACATGCTGCTCACAAATATCACTGTGTGATGTACATAGGGATAATGTGTGAAGAGTTATGAATGTGAGCTGGAAATACGTTCCTAAAATATGTTTTGGGGGCAGACTTGATAAACAAGCCTTCCTTAGATAAAAGAATGTGGATTTACCTGTCTCAGTCCAGCTTTGCAAGCTGGAGACAAGGGAAGTACATTTGCATCTAAGTTAACAAAGTATTCAAGCCAATCAAGAAAGCGAATTGACCAGAAGGATGAAAAGGGGGTTTGGCTCCTGCACCCTGAAAACCAAGCACCAGGGGAGAGGAACTTTGTCAGGGTTTATTTTTCAAAGAATACATTTCAAAGGTTTTCAGAATTATAAAAAGAAGGAAAGGGAACTCCTTAGTTATCTATCACTTAGGGAACAAAGGGGACAGCACCCTCTGATTCTGTGAAAATAGGATCCTCTGACCTGGAGGGCTAGAGTTGCTGGTAACCTGATGTAAATGAGAAAACTGCTTACACAAAAATGGTAACTTAATTTTAGTAAGTTTTAGTCACTAGAAAGCATGTTTTGTTTTGTTGGAACCATACCTGTCTCTTTTTCTCTTGCTTAAATCTCTTAAATCTCTGTCCTGTATTAATAAAGTTATTTTTAATTTTACTATTAGCCATGTCACTGCTATTATATTGATGTATAGAGTAAGTTCTAAGCTAACCTAACAGGCGGGTGTGTACACTGTCTCTTTAAGAGGGACGGGACACTACAGAGAGATGTCTCTGGGGAACTCAGGCACTGGGGTTGACCGATGGTTACCGGCAAGACAAAGTTAAGATTGGCAGAGTCTTGAGGATTTTGCTGGTGAAGCAGTCAAGACTGGTGTGGCATGGAGCTGATGCAGTCTAATTTCCAGCAAAGCTCACTCTCTCTAAGGCAGAGGGGTAACACAGTAGCTAGTTCTGAGCTGCCCTGAGGAAAGCATCACTGAAGAACCCTAGAGTCATAGGCTACGTCTACACTACCCGCCGAAATCGGCGGGTAGCCATCGAACTATCGGGGATCGAATTATCGCGTCTTGTCTGGACGCGATAAATCGATCCCCAAACGCGCTACTTCGAACTCCGGTACTCCTGCAGGGCGAACGGAGTTACCGGAGTCGACGTGGGAGCCGCGAACTTCGATCGCGCGCCGCGCGGACGCGAGGTAAGCGCGCCAAATTCAAACTAAGATACTTCGACTTCAGCTACGCGAATAGCGTAGCTGAAGTCGAAGTATCTTAGTTCGATCCCTGCCCTAGTGTGGACCAGCCCATAGGCTGTTTAAATGTATTTGGCCCATGCTGATTTACCTTACTGGATTTTCGTTTACTTTAAATATGGTATTACTGACATTTGCCTCACAGCTGAAACTGAATGGAATTAGACAAAGTTACATTTCCTAGACAAACCCTGCACAATGTGCTAAACACTACTACACACTTTTTATATATTTTGCGTGAGTAGTCCTCTTGACTTCCACAGGAGTACAGTTAAGAATGTGTGTAATGTAAGTGTGAGTGCTATACATCCCACTGTAACCATCTGCAAGATCAGGGCCAAAGATATGGAATCTACTGTGCATGATCTGTATTCTCATTATTTCCCTTTCCTTTTCAAATCAATGTCTTCTATATCCACGGATTAAAACAAAAACAACAATGTATTCATATACAAAGCGGCATGTCTGATGGTCCACTAAGTGAAGGCAGGCCACTTATTTTTCTTATTCCAAAAAAAAAAAGAAAATAATCCTGTTTCCCCCCCATATACTTTGGCACTTCATTAGTGCCATCCATCTGATTATTATAAAGCACCTTACAAATATTAGCTATCCAAACATTCCTATATGACTGGTACTATTAGAGATGGGGAAACTGAGGTACAGAGACGTTAAATGATTTATTGAAAGTCATATAGCAAGTGATTGAATACAAACTATTCCTCCTGACATAAATAATTGCTCAATTTTTAATGCCCTGACATGTATAATGAAATCACCAAATTGCAAGCCACGAGTTGCCTGGTAAATTTTTAATTTCAATTTTGTGGTGGTTTGGCAGAAGATCTGCATCAGTGCTGACGATGCTGGAACGAGTCCTAAAATTTGAACCATTTACTCCTAATTCTTTCCCAGATAAAAAAGGCAGACTTTTTAGGTTAAAAACCAGATTATAATCCTCTTCATCTTTAATATATATTTTTTAAAACCCAGAATTCCTTATTATGGCTTCCAGCATAAGCAAAAAACTTTTTCTTATTGAGATATGGACCACAGTGCACAACTAATTAAAATTAAAACTACATTTTCATCTGGTACAGTATTTCTTAAGCAATATTTCCACCCTACCCATATTTTTAATAAGTAGCTGGATTATAAAAGTTATAAATTAAGTCAGTAGGACTAACTGGCATCTATCTACAGGAAGGGCAGACACTGTCCCACACAAAAGTGCTCGAGGGGTCTACACTGTATTATCAGCTTGTTCACATGACCAACAAATTACCAAACCATGTTATGTGAATTTGATATTAAAAGTCTGTAATGCAATACTGAACGAAAGTGGATTTCAAGACGTATATCATATTGATTACAACATATTGCAATCCTGTAAGAGTTCTTCTTAGCCACCATCATTTTCTTAGTTGGTCATGCTACTGAAATTGCTTTTAAAACTTTTCCCTGTTTTTTCTTGCCTTTAGAAAAAACAAACAAGGCCCCAGTTCTGCAGTGAGCTCACCACAGAGCCACAATGAGGTCACACATGGCTCACTGCAGAATCAGGGTGAAAAATTGGTAGTATAGGCCCAGATGCACATGGGTATTTAGGCTCCTAACTTCCACTGAAATCAATGGATAGCTTTGCAGAGCTTGGCCATAATGCTTATTTCAATTAAACTGTTTTGTCCTCCCCCTATTTTAACCAGGGACCTAAAATACAGAAAATTGAGCATATTAAGATCCCCAGAGTTCTGGCAAGATAGAAACAGTTACATAGGAGTAAACCGTTTAAGTAGTGTGGTTGTTTGAGGATATATCTGTAATCACTTAGTTGTTCTAAATCAAATGCTCCTATTAAAATAATACTGTCCAGAATAAATGTTCATCTTAAGCAAAATCTGGCATTTAAATCTCCAGGCCCACAATCAACAAGAACCGACTTAGAAAATAAGAATCACATTGTGGGCCTCAAGTTTAAGCTTTCAAACAAGCTTCACAATAAGGTGGTATTGCAGCAAGGAAAAGCTGATCGTGATGCCAGATGCTATCCAATCATCTGCCACCATATTAGCGTACGGTTAGTAACTCAAATCAGACAAAGACAGTAATTCAAGAACAATGGCAAATGAAACTCCTTTATAAAGAGGTTTCCAATGAGATTTATTTAAAATGCCAATAGAAATCAATGCTCCCCCTTCCACATGTATAGACGGTTCTTTTGTCTAGTGGCAACACATGATGGGTCAAATGATCCTATGTGCAATGCTAATAAAAACTGGCTTCTAAATAAATTGACAAATAAACTGCCCCCAGTAGGACAGTGAAAAGGCTAAGCCCTTAGCCCTTCACTGGGCTAAGAGAAGAGAGTCAGCCCTGCCCCAAAACTTGACTTTAAAGTTAGGGAGAGGCCTTCAGGTGTGATTCATTAGAGACAGCCATAAATAGAAACGCTCTGGGTAAGAGGATGGCCATAACAGAAAGGAGTTTCCTTTAACATGGAGCAGTGTGGACTTGTGACTGACTGACTATGTTCCACAGCCAAAGCACCAAGACTTGTAGTTTGTTTCCTTTCTTTTTTGAGAAACGAACTAAGTTGTTTTTCAGTGCCTCTAATGAGGCACCTACAAAGAATTAGGGTAAAATGAAAGAGTAGGGTTTTTGTATTATTGTTGCAATTGTAATAGTAGTATCGAATATAGTTACAGAAATTGTCCATCTAACACCCATGTTTTCACATACTCAATTTACAACAGTGTTTCAATTTGTTTGTCTAAAAGTGAACTCTTCAAGGAGTTCAGCAACTTTAGAATCGAGAGTAAAAACAAGTAAATTGATAAACTTATTTTGCTAGAACGAAAAAAAATCACTTGTGAACAGTATTTAATCTAAGTTTAAAAATACTGGTTTTAAAATAAGAGATCCAAATTTATGACATGTTTCTCTTGGCACAGCTGTGAGCATTCCATTTAATTTCATTTTCCCAAAAGGAAAAAAACAAGAGCAATTCAGCTTGCACCATTTACAAGCAACACCTATTGCTCAGGGGCTCATTTAGCTTCAAAGATGTTATAAGTGTTTTAGAACCTGATTCTGCAATAAGCTGTTGGGGACAAACCATCACTGACTTTAATGGGATGTTGCATGAGCACACGGGCTCTTCCATATGGAAGTCAATGGGGGTGCTGCAACTAGTCCATCCGCAAGGAGTGCACTGCAGGACTACAATCTTAAACTGCAGCTGATAGCTGCACTTGCAGTACAGGCTCTACAAGCCCTTGCTTCAGAATTCAAATTTACAATATTCCTGATTCAGAAACCAAGCTTGATGATTTCTCTAGTTAAATATCTGCACTGTTAACAGCCTGTGCATGCCTGCCACACCTGTAGTATAAAGTCTGAATTTGCAAATGCACATACACAGAATTCAGATAAGAATATATACATAAGAGGGTGTAGTGTAAAATGATATGTCCCAAGTTGGCACTAATTTAAGCCTGATCAATCCAAGCTCTTCAGATGACCAACAGGAAGAAGTCGCAGTGGAGGGGAAGACAGGTGCTGTGACTTAAGCAGGAAGTGCTTTCTGCAGGCCAAAACAGGCAGGAGGACAGCCTGTCAACTTTCCCCAAACCAATTATCTGCAGATCAAAGACATGGCTGCCTGAACGTGACTTCTTGAATATATGTTTTTTAACAAGTCACTTGCTTTCAGTTCTTCCCAATGACGTGTGAGAATGTGAAAGTGCCCTATTCCCGTGGCTGTGTACATGTCAGGGGGGAGAGGAAATGGGGGCAGTATGTCGCGGGGAGGGCAAGTGCATGTGTGAGTGGTGGTGTTCTGGCCCTGTTTGGGGGGTGGGGAGGGAAGGGGGCCGCATAGGGGGTCCTGGACCCGGAAGTGGCAGACCCTGTCCCCAGTGGGAGCATTGCCTGGTAGGAGTTGCATCTCCTCCGTGGGGGGATGTGGCTGGGGGCACGACGCCCGAGTCATGGCGCGGAGAGCCTGCGGGGGTGGAGAGGGGTGCCCCAGAGGGAGAGGCCTGTCCGGGGGGGGGGAGGAGCGTGCCGCCCCGGTGGCGGGGAGGGCCTGTCCGGGGAAGGAGGAAGGATGTGCCGGGCGAGGCGAGGGGTGCCCCGGTGGCGGGGAGCGAGGAGGGGAGCCCGGTCCCGGGAGGGGTGGGGGGAAGAAGAGGGGGCCTGTCCCGGCAGGCCTGTCGGGGGGGGGTGGGTGTCGCCCGGGCGGTACCTGAAGTAGTAGACATCGCTCTTGCCGGCGCTGAGGCCCGACTTGCGGATCACCTCCTCCTTCTTCCAGCCGGGGGGCAACGCAGGGCAGTCCATCCTTCCCCGTCTCTCCATGCACCGGGCCCGGGGCCCGACGCGGCGGCGCTGTGGTGCCCGGACGCGGCCGGGGCCGGGACCCCCTAGCGATGGCGACCGCCGCGCTCTCCTCGGAGTCTGGAGCCCGAGCTGCGCGCGCAGCTGCCTACTCGCCGGGCAGCCGCTTCCGTAACTGAGCCTTGGAACCCGGTGTCATCGGCTCCCGAACGGGGTCATAGAGCTCGTTCTAGGGGGGCCAGAGCGGCCAAGCCGTAGACCATGGAGTCGGCTGCAGAAAGGCCAGAGCAACCATTGAGAGGCCCTGCACAGCTGCCAACGGCAAATGGACCATAGAGAGGAGCCAGGAAAGCTGGTGTCTCAGGAGTTGTAGGCAGTGCTGGAACTAGGGGTGCCGCTGCACCCCCGGCTTGAAGTAGCACTAGCAGACACTAAACACAGTATATGGTTTCCATCATCAGCACACGCACTATAAACATTGTTCCAGCACCCCTGGCTGTAGGTAGGAAGCTAAACGAGTGATTGTAAAACTCTGTAAAACTCTTCCTAGAATAGCCAGCGTGCCCGATGCTTGAATGACCTTAGAATGCTGTAGCATTACCAAATCTAGCCAGATCAAAGAATGCATCCTAGAGCTGCCAGAATTACACAGTTCATAGCCAGGACTCTAACAGGGCCATCAGTTGGTGGGGAGGAGGGAGAGGATGCTCAACAATTTGCAGCCATAGACATTACATTCAATATTAATATATTGGGATTATATTTTCCTCATGGTCATCTTAAAATCTATTGTTTTGCATCCTCTGAAATATAAAGTGTCACAATAGAAGATGGGGTGTTGGCTGGCGGTTTATAACACTCAAAAATCCACGAGTTTTTGTGAATTTTGCTAAATGAAAAAAGGATTACAAAGTAAAGTTATGAATGAACATAAATAGCTTATTGTACATGTTAGAACACAATTTTCCTTACAGCTTTCAGTTCACATGGAGTGTGGATAACCAAACCGCTACATGGTCAGGTATGTATACTGGTGATGTACTGTCAGAAAAATGTGTCCCCGATGGATCTTGTGTAACCCACAGTGCATATGCTTGCAGAGAGAAAGGGAGAAGCTGTTCATTAATTTAGTCTACTGATTTCCTCTTCCCTCCTCCACTCCTGATTTAAACACACATACTTTATCATCGTAACCATAACAGAGGAAGGAGGCAACATCATTAGGAAAACAAGCATATTAGCTTTGTATACTGGGAACTTCTATGCTACCTATTTGAAAACTATATTGTCTGTGTTAACAGTACAACAGAGTTCTGCTTGGTTACAGCATTGTTGGAAATGGACTGGGGTGGCAGTGGAGTATCCTGCCTTAGGATTCTTTTTTTTTTTTTTTTTTTTTTAAAGTTTCTTGCTTTTTTGTACACCCTGGTTCATTTGAAAGTAGACACATTTGCTCTGCTTATTTGTATATATCACAGTAATAAATTGTCTGTAGAAGGGATGATTTAACAGAACCCAAGAAGTGAAGTCTATCACAGTTCAGTAGAATTTTATCATGGGTCTCTTAGGAACCACCAAAAGTTCACTACAAACCACCAAAAGTTCACTACAAATAATCACTGAACATATCCCACATATTCAGGACTCCATGGAGTTTTTTAAAGACCTTCTATGCAGATCTAATTAACCTGAGAAGTGCTTAAAGCTCTATGGTGATGGAGGCGATAGAAAACCCAAAAATAGACATAGAGCTAAAAGTATTCAGACACAAAGGGAACTCAAATGTGAAATTACAGAAATACTAACTGTGGTATGTAACCTATAATTTAATTCAGCTTCTGTGCCAGATGATGGGAGGATAGCTAATGTGATGCCAATTTTTTTAAAAGGCTCCAGAGGTGATCCCAGAAATTACAGGCCAGCAAGCCTAACTTCAGTACCGGGCAAATTGGTTGAAACTATAGTAAAGAACAGAATGATCAGACACAGATAAACTCGATTTGTTGGGGAAGAGTCAGCATGGTTTTTGTAAAGGGAAATCATGCCTCACCAATCTACTAGAATTCTTTGAGGGGATCAACAAGCATGTGGACAAGGGGGATCCAGTGAATATAGTGTACTTAGATTTTTTTCAGAAAGCGTGTGACAAGGCCCTCACCAAAGGCTCTTAAGCAAAATAAGCTGTCATTGGATAAGAGGGAAGATCTTCTCATGGATCAGTAACTGGTTAAAAGATAGGAAACAAAGGGTAGGAATAAATGGTCAGTTTTCAAAAAGGAGAAAGGTAAATAGTGGTGTCCCCCATGGGGTCTGTACTGGGACCAGTACTGTTCAACATATTAACAAATGATCTGGAAAAGGGGGTAAATAGTGAAGTGGAAAAATTTGCAGATGATACAAAACTATTTAAGATAGTTAAGTCCAAAGCAGACTGAGAAGAGTTACAAAGGGATCTAGGAAAACTGATGACTGGGCAATAAAATGGCAGTTGAAATTCAGTGTTGATAAATGCAAAGTATTGCACATTGGAAAACCTAATCCCAACTCTACATATAAAATGATGGGGTCTAAACTAGCTGTTACCACTGAAGAAAGAGCTCTTGGAGTCATTGTGGATAGTTCTCTGAAAACATCAACTCAATGTGCAGCAGCAGTCAAAAAAGCTCACTGAATGTTGGAAATCATTAGGAAAGTGATAGATAATAAGACAAAAAATATTATATTGCCTCTATATAAATTCATGGTATGCCCACATCCAGGAGCGCCGCCAGCTTTTCCGGCGCCCTAGGCGGCGGAAGGTCCCGCCCCCAAATATCAACGGACGGACGGGGTGCCGGCGCCCCGCAAATAGTAGCGCCCTAGGCGACCGCCTAGGTCGCCTAATGGGTTGCGCCGGTCCTGCCCACATCTTGAATAGTGTGTGTATGTGGTCGCCCCATCTCAAAAAAGATATATTGGAATTGGAAAAGGTACAGAAAAGGGCCACAAAAATGATTAGGAGTATGGAACAGCTTCCATATGAGTGATTAATAAGACTGGGACTTTTCAGCTTGGAAAACAGATGACTAAGGGGGAGATATGATAGAGGTCTATAAAATCATGACTGGTGTGGAGAAAGTAAATAAGGAAGTGTTATTTACTCCTCATAACACATGAACTAGGGGGTCACCAAATGAAATTAATAGGCAGCAGGTTTAAAACAAACAAAAGAAAGTATTTCTTCACACAATACAGTCAACCTGCGGAACTCTTTGCCTGAGGATGTTGGGAAGGCCAAGCTTATTACAGGGTTCAAAACAGATCCAGATAAGTTCCTGGAGGATAGGTCCATCAATGTCTATTAGCCAGGATGGGCAGGGATGGAGTCCTTAGCCTCTCTTTGCCAGAAGCTGGGAATGGGTGACGGGATGGATCACTTGATCACCTGTTCTATTCATTCCCTCCGAAGCACCCGGCATTGGCCATGGTCAGAAGACAGGATACTGGGCTAGATGGACCTTTGGTCTGACTCAGTATGGCCATTCTTATGTTCAAGGGAGAGAAAACAATTTGCCTAGACCTCTCATTTAGCCTTTTGAAATTAACGTAACAGAAGATCTGTCGCTGTAGGGAGTCAAAAATAAGAACGTTAGCACTAGTTGAAGATACACATTACTATCAATGACATGTTGCAGCAACAAGACCTAACAAGGAAGAAATTCTGACAACGTACTGTAGTGTGCCAACAATCTAAATCTTTATTCTAATGATGTCTTCACAATTGATACTTGAGAGAGAAATGTATTTCCCTAAATCTCTCATTTCCTAGCTTGGAGAAAGATACCTGTATGGTTTTCTCACCACTAGAGGTCACCACACGCTGCCCAAATGAAACGTGACTAATAACAAAATTAACCTACTGACTTCATGAGGGCTGTCTCTTGTGATTTTGTAAACTGTAGGTCTTTTGTATTGACTTTGGTTTTCCAGCCCAACTGGGCTATTTATAACTGACAGTTGCAGGGTTTTTTTTTAGCGGTTGCAGGTTGTGTTATTTTGTGCTATTTTGCTTGTAGTGTCAGAAACTTCTCTCTGACAGAATTTGCTGCTTATGTTCTTCAGAGCAGGACCACACCAACTGAGCATGCTCAGTAACATCTGCTGAAGCTGCTGCCCTCACTTGGAATCAGATTCTGCTGCCTGCTCTTAACAGGTATTAAAGGGGGCAAATCGGAGGGGGGTGAGTGGGTGGGCAGGGTCTGAGCAGAGGGCAGAAATTAACTGGCTGGGGAGTCAAGCAGCTGGAGGCAGGGGCAGGAGAGAGGCAAAATCAGAGGGGGAGTAGCAGGCAGGGTTAAAACCAGGGGTGAGGGGCTGCCAGAGGGTGGCAAAACCCCGGCATGGGGAGGGACAGAGGGGAGTGACAGTTACCCTGATGGGATAAGCTACCTGCCATGTGTGCAAAAACAGGGTTAAGGGCAGAGGGGCTTTTTTATTTCTTCTCTCACAGGACAGACTAGGTCTCAGCACAGGCTTCCTAGGGGTGGGTTCTTAAAGGAACAGGCATCCCAATGCCTAGACAGGGCAGCTCCTCTCTATCTGATATACTGACGTGCTACAACCAGGGGCAGCTCCAGGCACCAGCGCAGCAAGCGCGTGCCTGGGGCGGCACGCCGCAGAGGGCGGCCTGCCGGTTGCTGTGAGGGCGGCAAGCAGGCGGCTTTCGGCGGCATGCCTGCGGGAGGTCTGCCGGTCCCGCGGCTTCGGTGCCAATTCGGCGGCGGGGATGCTGATGGTGCAGCACCGGCGGACCTCCTACAGGCATGCCGCCGAATCCGCGTGACCAGTGGACCGCCTGCAGGCATGCCGCCGAAACCTGCCTGCCATGCTTGGGGTGGCAAAAAACATAGAGCCGCCCCGGTTACAACAGACTTGATTCAGTGAAATATTTTACATACACCCCCAAAAACGATGTGTCAAAAAGTTTCATAGCAATTCACAAATTTGTTTTATCTGCTGCGGTAATTCCCTGAATTGCACTCCTTTCCTTGTAATCCATTTTAAATATAGTTTTGCTCCTTTTAATTGTGTACTTTTTTAAATGTTATTTTTATTACTCTTATGACTCTTTAGCACTTCATCATTTACCTTTGTGCAGATGTCATTGTGCTATTTAATTTATATTTTAATAGCAAATACTCATCAACATATTTATAAGTAAATAGTTGCTAGAAGTTTTAGCAATGACGTGAGTTTCTAGTATAGCACTTGCCCTATATATGCCTCCCATTGATATCAGCATGAGCTGTTCATATGTTCTGGAGGAGATTTATGATCAAACATCCCAATTTGGCTGAAAATATCCATTTAAAAACAGTTAAAAGATTTAGAAAGGTAAGTTAATGGATGAATACAGTAAAGGAAATATATATTTAAACTACAGGAACCAACCTAATAGTTTTTGTAAAACACATTTTAAAAAATATTTCATGGTATTAAGAATGTAATGCTATTTGGGAAAAAGAATAAATCAGTTGTAGAATAACTCACTTGCTTTTTTAATTGAATTTAAATCAATCCAGCAAATACAATGTCATCTCCATGCTGTCCCTAGTTGTAATATGGCTTGCCCATACAATGACAATTTAATATTGTAAAGTTGTTTCATCCAGTTCATAACATGATTTAATAACTTTTAGATGTTTCTTTTTGTACAAAATCTAGATACCGTGGAGAAGGGATAATTAAGAATGTGCCTGCAAAAGTAATTCCTTGTATGTATCTTCCTGAATTCTGAGCCAAGTGGAACAAAGCATTACAATCCTACAAGCTGTTAGAAACAACTGACCAGATAATACTGTAATTTTATATAAAGCTTTTACTACAGGCTTTAACTGTTTGTTGCCTGATTAGATATGGAAACAGTCACCTCTAGGTGTCCAGTATCATAGAAATGTAGGGCTGGAAGGGACTTCAAGAGGTCATCTTATCCAGCCGCCTGCACTGAGGCAGGATAAGTTACCTAGACCATCCCTAACACGTTTGTCTGGCCTGTTCTTAAAAACCTCCGGTTATGGGGATTCCACAACCTGCATTGGAAGCCTTTTCCAGTGCTTACAGTTTTTCCTAATATCTAAACTAAATCTCCCTTGCTGATGATTAAGCTCATTACTGTTTGTTCTACGTTCAGCGGACATGGAGAACAATTCATCACCATCCTCTTTATAGCAGCCCTCAGCATATCTGAAGACTGTTTTCAAATCCAGTTTTATTCACCTTTCCTCATAAACCTTTTGTCATTTTTGTTGCTCTCCTCTGGACTCTCTCCAATTTATCCACATCTTTCCTAAAGTGTGGCACCCAAAATTGGACACAGTACTCCAGCGGAGGCCTCACCAGTGCCAAGCAGAGCAGGACAATTACCTCCCATGTCTTACATACAACACTCTTGTTAATATACTCCAGAATATTAGCCCTTTCGCAACTGCATCACATTATTGACTAATGTGCAGTTTGTGATCCATTATAGCTGTGGTTTTCAAACTTTTTTTCTGGGCACCCAGTTGAAGAAAATTGTTGATGCCCACGACCCAACGGAGCTGGGGCAGAGGGTTGGGGTGCAGGAGTGAAGGCTGTGGAGTGAGGCCAGGAATGAGGGTTTCAGGGTGTGGGAGGGGGCTCTGGGTTGGGGTGTGGGAGGGGGTTAGGGCTCTGGGCTGGGGGTGCAGGTTCTGGGGTGGGGCGAAGGATGAGGGGTTTGGGGTGCAGAAGGGGCTCTGGGTTTGTGAGGGGGCAGAGGGTGGGGATGAGGGAGGGGGTCAGGGTTCTGGGCTGGAGGGTGCAGGCTCTGGGGCTGGGGATGAGGGGTTTGGGGTGCAGGAAGGGGTTCCAGGTTTGGGGGAGCTCAGGGCTGGGGCAGGGGATTGGGGTGCGGACTTACCCCTGGTGGCTCCTGGTCAGCAGTGCAGCCGGGGTGCAGAGGCAGGCTTCCTGCCTGTCCTGGCACCGCGGACCGTGCTGCGCCCCAGAAGCGGCCAGCAGCAGGTCTGGCTCTCACCAGCAGGCACCCCCCTTCAATTCCCATTGGCCAGTTCCCGGCCAATGGGAGTGCGGAGCCGGTGCTTGGGGCAGGGGTAGTGCGCGGAGCCCCGTGGCCCCCCTGCCTAGAAGCCGGACCCGTTGCTGGCCGCTTCCGGGGTGCAGCGCGGTGTTGGAAAAGGTAGGCAATAGCCTGCCTTAGCTGGGCAGCACCGCCAATGGGACTTTTAACGTCCCAGTCGGCGGTGCTGACCAGAGAAAGGCAACCCAGTGCCTTACATGCCACGACCCGGTACTGGGTCGCGACCCACGGTTTGAAAAACATTGCATTACAGTATAATGTATGAATGTTGACTGACTAAAAATATTACCATCTAATGGCTTCAACAATCTCTGCTCATTTCTCAGTAGACAAGGGTTCACATTACAATGAATACTTTTAATTGTACCACTGATGACAGCCTCAGAGATGCCAAGGATTGAGTGGACAGAGAAGAATGTCAAACGAGATCCCTCTGCTTCAGGGGAGAGGCACATTAGAGGGGCAATCGGGGGAAGCTTGCACAGCCACACTTTGTACATTGGATAAAATAAAAAACAATTAGACCACTCCTCTGAGCTTTTGTTTGAAATTTAACTGGAGGCTGTGCTGATACTTCAGATATGCCAAAGTCAGATACTGTGGACAACCTAGTGACTGATTTGGTATTGCATTGTACTAGCACAGCAGCATCTGTTTGGACCACTTCTGATTTCAGATCTAGTGCCAATCTCACTAAAAGTTAGGAACACAAAATATGTGATAAACAATCTCTGAAGAGGAGGATCAGCTCTCAACTGTTAAAGGTGAATTGCAAAGGAAACAAAAAATGTTTGGTTAGCCTTTAAGTACAAAAGAGGCCTCAATTTAACAAAATTTAAAGTCCTCTACTAAAACAAGAAAACTAGCATTCACTATTTCTAGTTTAAAAAAAAGCAGAAAATAGCTTTTTGGAAAAACTAACATTGAGGCTGGCTTGTACAGAATAAAGAGCACAATCTGTTTCCTTTGAGGTCCATCTTCCATAGCAGCCGGTACCTTCATGCATCTGGGAAGCACTGAAAAACAGACTGTGTGGCAGACCTTGGGTATAACAAAATAAAGATGACTAACTGTTCCCTTTAGAGTGTTTCTTTGAGTCAGTTTTTCTCACACACCCATTTGGCCACATATCAGCTGGGAGGCTAGAAAGGGCAAGTAACAGATCCAGGCATTCCATCTTTGTAGGAACCACTGTTACGTAAAAAAAATAAAATAAATAGAAAGTTGTTTAAATGTTACAAGTAAATACTGTACACACAAAAAGCAGGGCACAACTGTATTATTTCTGTTTTAGTCCTCATTCCTTTGTGTGGGTGTGGCATTTGGGTGATGGCAGCATAAGGTGTTTTCCACACTGGGTACTTAGTGCTTGAAAAATGTACTTATTCAGTGATCAAACCATCTCACACTATGTCTGACATAATAGAGCATTACAGTGGTATTGTGAAGACCACTGCAGTTAAGGTGCAACACACAGCAAGCATAGCTTCCTTCCCCTCTCCCCCAGTTGCATTTACTAATTATTGATGTTTACCATGACTCTTCTGCCCTGAAATACTGCCATGTTTGAGTGACTCTTCTGCCCTGAAATACTGCCACACCTTATGGTCTTGGACATAAAGGATCAAATCTCAAAGGTGGTTTTAATAGGCATTCCTGTTAAAACATACGTGCTCTATTAGAAATCTGCATTTAAGGCAATTGTTTGCACAATCAGTAGATACCTTTTTGAAATCTAGCCTAGAATGTAATTGCTAGAAATACAATACAAAACTTAATAGTTATCAATATATGTATCATTTGGGGAAAGAAAATGTTTCCCTTTTAAAAACTACAGTCAAGTCAACATGACTGACTTGTTTAATCAATAGATTCTTCATTTTTAATTCTGTTTTTTGCTCACTTAGCTGTCAGTGTGGGCTATCAAAAATGCCCCCCATCTCCATCTTGCATCCCGGGTCATAAAAACCCTTGTGGATGTGTGTTCACCCCTGCCGGAATAAGTATTACTGTCTTATATAAAGCAAGGTCTCTGGAATACAGTAACCTTCTACCTACAAAAATTAAAACTGATCTGGTTTTGACTTATATATATGAATTTCTGTGGTACTAGTTGTACTCTGGGGACACTTTGGATTTGATTGTAGATCCCAACTTTGTGGCTCAGACCTGCCTCTTCTGACATTGTGATTGAGAGCACCATCACATGAGACTTGCATGTGGTTACACTGGTTTGCTGAAGCTCATTTTCTATTAATTCTGTGTATGCTACATCCCTTCACTTTAATAGAGAGGATACTTCAGCATGTACATTTTGTAGATCATATTCAAAGATTTATTCCTCTCCAGAATTCTCATTGTTGGATAAATATGTATTTTATTTTAAAGCTTCGGTTCCCTTTCTTACAGGAATCCAGAACTTTCCAAACTAATTGTGTTTATCCAGCCAGAACGGGGAGGAATGCTCCTACGTTCAGTGGTGGAGATAGCATTGCTTATTACCCTCATAAATCTAATCACTGAAACAAGGTCTGGAATAAAGTTGCTAAAGAATTATACACCATTGCCAAACATAAGAGGAAAGTTGTATACATATAAATCATATGCAGCGGTCACCTGAGTTCATTTTAAAATTAAAGAATTTGAGATCTTTAATATTTTAAGTGTGGTCTATATGGAGAATGTAAATGTGTAGTTTAATTTCATATACTTCTGTTAGTAGCAGAAATAATGACTAAGCATAACAGCACATTTTGCTATTTTTAAAGAAAAAGCTTCTTTTTTTTTTTAAATCAGAACCCAAGTTGCCATCAAAACACATAAAATAGAATCAGACTTCATTGTAACCTAAAGATACAGTGATGTGTTCTGTAACACACTTTCACTTCATTTACTGTGTAAAGTTATTGTGAGATAATTTTGTTATGTAGCAATTGTCAATTAGTATGTTCCTCTCAGGGACTAGTCAGTATTTAGGATTTAAGCATAATTTGATTTTGCCCTAGAATTAAAAGCATTGGCATTTTAATAATAAAATATCTCATTAGATTAGTACATCTCAAAGTTATTTTATCTTGAATAAAACAGGCAAGGTATTAACAACTGTAAACGTGTTTATTACAAGTTACTTTGCAAGAATAATTAGCTAACATTTAAACATCAATTTTGTAATAAGTCTTCATTGGCCAAGATTTTTTTTAAATTATACTTCTCCGACAATTACACACACACACAAAAAAAAAGCTTACGGAACTTTTTCCGTAAGTCCAGATTTCCGTAAGTCAGGTTTGCGTAACCCGGGGAGCATATGTATTCCTAAATCCATCCTGAGGTAAATCAGCAAAGTAGTTAAGCACGTTCTTAAGTATCTTGCCAAACTGGAGCCTAGCCTAATCAATGGCTGGAAATGCTGACAACTGTCTTGGTGGCTATTCCAACTACAAATAGTAAAAAAGCCTATTGGTGAGTTAGAACTGCCTGTACATGATGCTCTGCTCACATTACCGATGTGTTTTACCTCTAGCAGTTAGGGACTGTAACTACTAAGAAAGAAGTACTTTTTTCTCTATATTCCATTAGTTTCACAAGCCCCACCATTCAAGTCAGTATTTTCTGTATTTTGAATTTAAAAAATATTTTAAACAGCAAGAACACCCATGCCCTAATGGATGCCATTTGGTTGATACAAGAACAAGTGTAAGTGTTTCAAATTGGATTGCAATGTTTTAGTATGGGTAGTAACAACTGGAGGATTCATCACATCTAATGTGCATTTTAGGGGAAGTAAGTCTCCCTTACTGCTCTCTTTGGACTAAATAAAACAATCTGCTAGTTTAACACAAGAATCCATAGCATTAATCACTTTTAAAAGGAATTATCAATAGTTTTACACTACTGTTGAGATGGTCTGTTTGTTTTTGTATGCTATTTTGTCGCATTACACTTTAAAATAGTGCATTTCTTTAATGCATGAATATGATTGTATTACCTCCTTATTTTATCACAAATGTTTTACACCAGTCATCTCTGTATTATGTATATAATCATTTTGGTTTAAAATACCTTAATAAACTGTTAGACTGTGGTGAACACAACACCGCATTCTTTTTTCCTTTGTTTGTTTTTAGCTTTTCAGAAGGTTTATTCATATGCATTTTGGAAACAGGTTTTAGATTCTTCCATTCAGCCAGTAGTTCCTTTTGCATTTCAGCAGGTAGTTCAGAAAAAATATTTGGGTCAACATTAGGAGGAAATACAATTCTTCCTTCTCCTGACGCTTGCTCTCTCTGATCTTTATCCTGAGAGGCTGCTCCAATGGGCTGCTCTTGTCTGTCTGAACTGTGGGGCTGAAGAAAATGTTGACTTTGCAAGTTCAATACAATTGAATCAGTGCTATTGAAATTCGGTGATTCCTTAGATACTTGTTCCATACAGTCATCTATTAGTGCACTTTCAGGATACTCAGGAGGATCCTGTAGACTGAGAATACAATTAGGATTAGGCCTGTGTACCATGGCTGTCTCTAGCTCACTGGTAGATTGAAAGTGTTCACTGCATACCAGACTGCTGATACCATGATCTGCTCTTCTGGAATTTGGGGTAGTGTGCATTTGTTCTTGTGCAAAAAATGGTAGTGCTCCTTTAGAAAAAGGTAATGGCTGACTCAAAACATTCTTTGTATGGATCCTTTGCCCAGTTTTGTCAGAAATAATTTCCTCTTTAATGTCTTCTGGAAGCTGACTGAAGACCTCCTGGTCAATGCCAGCAGGAAGCAAATGAATTGGGCAAACAATTCCAGGTTCTTCTGCACAGCTTTTGGTTTCTAGTGAAGATTCTCTAGTTCTTGTATTTCTAATTCTTCCATCTGGTACAAAACTGCAGGAGTTCACCTGGTCTTGTGGAACACCTTCCATTTTCTGCAGCATAAAATATATTATTTAGCTACATAGTGCATATGAAAAATATTAAATGATTAAAAGGATACCATGTCATAAATACAATTTTACTGATAGTGATCCCTTAAATCCTACTTCCACAAACAAAAAATTACCACTGAATCATCTGGCAACAAAGATTTTTCTATTCAGCATTAGACATAGATAACGGACCAGATATTTAAAGAGTTTTCCTGGGGTTGTAAAACAAGTAATTTCAAAAGCAACATTAAACTGGGTATCTCATCGTACCGTCGGGCAGCCCAGCTACATCAAAGTCTTTCAATATGCCTAAATACTTATTTACAGACTGTATCATTAAAGTTAGCATCTAAAGAAAATTTAAAAGGGAAAAACTTTCAAACCAAATTATGTTGCACCCAGAAAAAAAGAATGAGCCTGTGTGTACAAGTAATTATCAGAGAAAAGAGAAGATATGTGAGCATGGACACCTGAGAAGTCAGGGGTAGGGAGGTAACAGAGCTGAATGTCTGCATAGTCAGCTATGGACAAATGTGCAGTGAAAAAAGGAGAGAACCAAGAACAAAGATGTAAACTTTGCACATCTCACCTAAGGGAGTAATTGCATACCAAATACTGATAATTATAGACACAAGTGTCTGTTTGCATGTATAAATGTGTGACTTGTAGTCATGATTACTTATATGTAACCCAGGACCAGAATTTTGATAATTTAACCTCAAGTTTCTAAATACAAAGTAGATCTTAAATGATAAACAGTACAGTGGCTCACAAATACTAAGAATTAAGTGCTAGCCCCACTGAAATCAATGTGAGTTTTACTAGTGTCTTCAATGAGGCCAAGATTTCAACCATAGTTTTTGTCAACTTCCCTATATTTCCATTTTAAAAAAAATCTATATTAAAGTAACACATCATAGTTGATTTAAATGATATAAGTGAGATTTGAAGATGAAATCCTACCCTTAACTCACCCTGTTCAGGATAGGAATTAAGAGCATATGGAAAGTAAAGCAATCCAGTGTTTGAAGACACACTTATAGCTAAGTGCAAAAAGGTAAATTAAGGGCACTTTAACAAGATTTAATTCAACCTAAACAGTTAAAGATATTTTATGAGGGAAAGAAATATTTAGGTCACTTCAGTTCCACCATGACCTATAGATCACACATTACAGAAGCACTGAGGTTTTCAAAAATGGATGCTGAAAAATTAGGCTCTTCACTTCATATTTAGGCATCTAATTAAGTGGCCTGATTTTTCAGACGTGCTGAGCAGGCAGAAGAGCTCCCATTAAAGTCTGTGGGAAACCTAATTTTAGGCATCCACTTCTGAAAACCTTGGCTCCACAAGCTCCTCTCTCTGTCCCACAGTAATAAAGTTTCATTGCCTAGTATCGTCCCATTCTAGACATGGCAATTGAAAACAAAGAAGGATAGCATAAACACATCTTGTAAATAGCTTGTACTCAGGAGAGCCCACAGAGTTCTTCATTTTTACTACCTAGATGATTGATATTTGGGACTATAAAACTTCTTAAGAAAGTATTTAAAAATCATTAAGGATACTAGAGCATATATATATATAGAGAGAGTCTCAGTCTGAATTTAATGCACTTGATTTGATTGACAGTTTTTAATAATCTTCAACTTACTTTGCCAGAACTTGAAGGGGGTGACGACCGTGTTAAATAAAATCCTATGGATCCTTTGGTGAGGCTAGGCAGAGCTTTAATATTTGAGAAGCAGACACTCAGAAGGGTAAGATGAAATGGCATCTCCACTTTTATCATCTTTCTAAACAATTTCATAAGGATACCAACCAGTGTGGCCACAAGATCATAGTTTCCTGAACATGAAATGTAAACGAACAGCAGAATTAATTTAAACCTTGGGCTGAATGGAATTAAGGTTTGTGCATGAGATAGTCTGGACTTTCAACACTTTGCACTAATGCAAAATAAGTTGGCATTTAAATTGGCATCAATGCACTGAAAAATCTCAGTTCTTAGGAAATGTGAGGGATTTTAACTACAGCTATGCCAAGTAAGGCAGCATTTATTTGATCATCTGAAAATAAAGAGGCTGTTAAATTTACAGTTTTTGACACTTAAAAAGGTTTTCTGAAGTGAATTTTATGATTGCAAGAAGTGCCAGACTGACAACCCTAGAGACATGCCCACAGAATCTCTATAGCATAGACATTAATGGTACAGGCTCTCCTGTTCTGCCCTGCCATCTCTGTTGAGAAGTGATGTGATAATTGGAAAAATGGTCAATTTAAACAAACACAATTAAACTAACATCCTGCAAATGGAAAAGGCCTTTCTGTACAACTGAGAGCAGCTCACTCTCCATTTCTATTAAATCATCTTCAAACGGATCCAATTAATGACAACGACAATTTGTGTGATATGGCTATCTGACAACAAAGATCTAGACTGACTTTACGCAGGAGAGTGTGGACATATCAGATGGTAATAACTTTTGGTCTCTTCCAGTCTAGACTGGATTCAGAGGTGAAACCCTTTATGAATTCCTGTCTATGATTACAGTATTTTATTAAACCCTATACTTACTGAGAGAAAACATAATGATACTGAATAGTAGTGAAGTGATTGGTCAAATATGGGGAAAAGATAAACTCCATATGAAGTGGCAAATGAAAGACTGTGATCTCTATTTAGGATGGACAAACTCTGGTTTCAGAGGAGGAAGACTGTATACATGTCACACACTGTTGGATAAGGAGTGATTCAGAAAGATCCTGAAATCTTATAGCTAACAGCCATACAAAATTCCTTTCACTCACTCATCCCTTGCATGCAATTTCTCTCTCTTTTCTTTTTGGACAGTGATGAGTTACATTTAATTAATTTTTCAACATCAGGGTAAAAGGCAGGCAAGTATATTTTGTGCCTGGGTTAGTAAACTCCCATAACAATCTTGCAAGGCTGAGTAGGATGACCAGATGTCCCGATTTTGGGGTCATTTTCTTATATAGGCTCCTATTACTCCCCACCCCCGTCCCGATTTTTCACATTTGCTGTCTGGTCACCCTAAGGCTGAGTTAACAACTTTGTTACTTATTAAACAAAGTTATTCCTGCCAGGAAGTCCTGTGTTTTTAACATTGTTTCACTGAGGTACATCTATCACATAAAATCAATGCAATACTTAAAATTAAAAAACAGTATATGAAACATTGTTCAGAAACCTAGATTTAAAGTAACTTAAAGCAAAAAAAAAGGTAATACCTGAAACTTTAGTGATACTGAAATTAATAGACTGATAAACCTTCCTTCCCAGAAGGAAGTATCGTTTCACTGTTCCTATGAATGTGCCAAATACTTGGGCATCTCTACAGTTAGAGAGACCCTGGTTAAAATTTCAAACAACATATTGTGCACCAAAGTAACAACTGACCAAATACTTTCTGAAAACAAAACTTCAGAAAAGCTCTTACCTGTCCCAAATTTCTGAATGACATGAGACGGAATAGGACACTGACGACTCTCCCGACTAAACCATTTATTAGTTGATGAAAATTTACGGATGGTTAATCTTATTGTATGTGGCTTCCTTCCATCTTTGGATATTCTGAAGAAAATTAAAGTATGCAGCGCAATTAACATTACTGCTGCTTTACAAATACTTTCAAAGCAATTGGATCAAGTAAGTAATGTATATCTTTTTTAATCCATCAAAAAAGTGAAACAAAATAATGGTAATGGTAATAGTATAGAACATAAGAAGCTTTAAAGCTTTAGCTTTAATTTCTTTCCTGCCTCATTTTCCCCAATTGATACCATTCTAGTGCTTCCTAACTCAACTCTATTTATTGGCAATGTCTATTTATTTCTTCACATTTTTTACAAATGGTTTCAATAAATAGTTTTTGTTTAGTATTGCACACAGTTGAAGACTTATAGAAAAAAACCTTACTGTTTTATTCACTTAAAGAAAAAAAATCTCTGCATTAGTAAAGAAAGTGGTGGAAGCCCCATTGCTTGAGATTTATTAGACATGGACTGCTGGAAGTACTAGAATATAGTTCTCAACCTAGAGATGCAACCATCTTGTCCATTCCATATTGCTAAGTGGTAGTAAGGTCCCAGTATTAAAAGGCAGTCCTGGTATGTAAAAGGTTGAGAAAGACTGTACTAGAAAATACATTGAAGGGAACAATTCTACCTGGCAGAGTGGAAGGCTAACACCCTCCACCCCTGTGGTGTCCTGGAACCCTGGATCCAAGCCCTGGGTTAGCACAATTTGTGTCTAGATGGAAGGGGAGTTAGGCCTGAGCCTGAATTCGAACCCTGAGCTTACACTGAAGAGTAGACATACTTGTGGTAGCCACAGTAATCAAGACAGGAGATAAGGGGAATGAATTACACCTCTACCCCGATATAACGCTGTCCTCGGGAGCCAAAAAATCTTACCGCGTTATAGGTGAAACCGTGCTATATCGAACTTGCTTTGATCTGCTGTAGTGCGCAGCCCCGCCCCCCCCCGGAGCACAGCTTTACCGTGTTATATCCGAATTCGTGTTATATTGGGTTGCGTTATATTGGGGTAGAGGTGTAATTCTTCCTGTCTGTACAAAAATAAATGGAAGTATCTTGATGATGATGTGAGAGAAGCAGAATTTGGATACTGCCTGAATGTGAGTGGTAATGGAAAGGGAAGAGTTGAAGATGACCCCAAGGTTATAAGCCTGAGTAACAGGAATGATGATGGTGTTGTCTGTGGTTGTGCAGAACAGTAGAAGGCAAGATAAGGAGTTCAGTTTTGGCCATGTTAAGCTTAAGTTGATGGCACAACATTAAAGAGATGTCAGAGAAACTGGCTAAGATGCAAGGTCAAACCAAGGGAAGCAGTCAGAAGTGGAGAAGAAGATGTGAGACAGAAGTGTAACAATAGTAACTGAAACCATGCAAGTGGATAAGATCACCCAGGGACAGGGTAGAGAGAAAAAAAGAGGAGGCCTATGAAATCACCAAGCGAATAGAAGAGAGACTGGAGGGGACACACAAAAAGAGACAACGCAGGATGATCAGAGATGTAGGAGAATGAGGAGCCGGCAGAATCATGAAAGCTAAAAGGAAGACAAGGCCATTAGAAAGCATAATCAGCTGTGTCAAAAGCAACAGAAAGGTTGAGGATGTAAGGATGGAAGAGCTTACAGACATTGATGAGAACAGTTGCAGTGGAGTGGAGAGGGTGAAAGCCAGACTGGGAGAGAGGAGCAGGATACAGTTGCAGGAGCGGAATTTGAGGCAACAGTTGTAGAGGGCACATTTCACAAGTTCAGAGATAAAGGGAAGAAGGTAATGAGGAAGTAGTTAGAGAGGCAGGTGGGGTTGAGGGACAGCATTCTGAAGATAGGAGAGACCAAAGTATGCTCTGCAAAATATGAGACAAACCTTACATATGCCCAGTGTTCTTTCAGGTCACAAACTCAGTCAGCAATAAGAACAAATGAAGACAGTCACCTGTCTAAAAGGTTAGCAAGTAGTTCTTCAATTTTCCTTTTAACTTCCACTTCTGATGAACATTTTTTAAAAGAATCTTCATCACTAAGGGACTGTAAGAAATGCAATAGTCCTTTTAATTTTGTGTATTACCAAGTGACCAAGCAAATTCAAA
Organism: Platysternon megacephalum; assembly: GCA_003942145.1. NCBI lineage: Eukaryota > Metazoa > Chordata > Testudines > Platysternidae > Platysternon > Platysternon megacephalum. The sequence goes on from QXTE01000073.1 coordinate 8,009,396, forward strand.
AGATATGAAAGGGAATAGCTTTTCCACATAATTCACATATTAACCTATGGAACTCATTGCCACAAAATACCATTAAGCCTAGAGCTCAGCAGGATTCAAAAAAGGATCATACATTAATAGAGGTAACAAAAATATCCTGAGTTATAATAGTAAATATAAATAAAATTAAAATAATTTTAGAAGGAATATGAACTGCCATGTTTTACGGCATAAGCCAACCTTTAGCTGTGGGGAGTTGGGAAAAACTTTCCTGGGTGGCAGGATATCCCATAACTGTAGGATTTCATGTACCTTACTCTGAAGCAGCTAGTATTGGCCATTGTCAGAGACGGAATCCCAGAATAGATGGACTACTGGTCTGATCCAGTATGACAATTGCTTTGTTCATTATGACTGGATTTCAGCTAGCTCAGCAAAACTGTACTCAAAGAGTGCAATCATTCTCATTCTGAAAAACTGTACTTTCATATGTCATTTGTACCTGAGGAGGTCCTGAGGAGGCCACAGGGGAGTCATCCTCTCCATAGCTGAGCTTTTGAATGTGCTGAGCAATTGAAACTCCTAGTTCCTTTTCTAGTATTACAGGTGAAAAGGTCTGGAGATCACGCACACTGCTGAGACCCAGCAACTCTAGGCGCTTGGTAGTTTTATAGCCAATCCCTAGATGAAAAAGGTGTGTGATAACTTGAGTAAAATTTCTTTACAAAATAATACAGTACACAGGAAAGTCATTTAAAAGATTAAGATATACTTAGCAAGTTGTATTTATAATGTATATATTATATAAAATACTGAAAACTAATTTATTATTTGGTTAATAAACTAAAATACTTTTTCCCTATAAATTACATTTATAAGGTCTTGACATATAAAACTAGACATTATCAAATATAATCATTTTAATTATAGAACTGGAAGTTCTTTGAAGCAACATTTTCAAGTAATTGAGACCCACATTTTAGGATTGAGCAAATTTTTTTTTTCAAAAGTTATAGAAGTATGGATATCAATATCAATGTTTGAGTTTCAATTAAAACAGTCTGAGATTTATACATTCTTTTTAGGTATTTGCAACCCAAACACGACAGCACTTGTGTTACTGCAGAACCAAAAAGTGACATGGACTGGAGAACAGAAGTACAACAAACTAGTATAGTTTCATTGACTAGTTTGAGTAAAATGCAAAAAGTAAATATAAATACGAAAAAACAGATTTTAAAATTATTTCAGTTTTTATATTGAAATATCTAGTGTGTATATTAAAATTATGAATTCTCACAATGTCTATATGAAAGATTGTGGCACCAGTATCTTACCAGGCACTTTGCTGATGTGATCGAGGCTGCCTATTAGGTCCTGACAGCTTTCAGGTAGAAGAACTGTTTGTTGATTTGGTTTGAAGGTGCCAGATACTAGTTTAGATAGTAATTTGTTAGAGGCCACTCCTGCACAGCCTGTAAGACCCAATCTATTGTACATGGCTTCCCTCATCTCTGCTGCAATCTGAGATCCAATGACAAGTCTTATATGCATAACATCATGTAAATTGACAGCTGTGAAGACAAAAAAGAGGTGGTCACTTCTCAGCATACAATGACCACTCACATCACTACAGGTCCATTCGCTAATAAGAAGATTCATATGCTTATAACCCATTAAAAACTTTATGGGAAAGAGTGTGGTCTACTGGGTAGATCAAGGGGCTGAATGTAAGGACTACTGGGTTCTCTGTCTGGTGCTGCCATGGAGTAAGTATTTAACCTCAGACAAGTAATTTAATCTCTTTGTACCTCAGTTACCTCCTCTCTAAAATTAAAAGGGTAATACTCTAGCATCACAGAATTATGGTGAGAATTACTTAATGTTTGGAAAGCACTTTAAGGATAAATGCACTCTATAAATCTTTAAGAGATATCAAAGAAGAATATTTAAATATCATCATGTAACAGACTCTTGCCTCAATATAACCAAACAGAAAAGTAAACGAATTAGAGATTTAGGAGTACAACGTTTGTTTAATTAAGATAACTGGAAGGTGTCCATCTCTGTTACTCAAGTGTGAACATTAATGAAATGAGATCTTATTAAGGCAGTTCTTTCTCAGAACTGTATTAAAAATTATAGCAACAGTTGATATTAACATCTGGTCTGGTAAAAATCAACTGCTCTTTTCCTTCATTTATGAAATGAATATAAATCTTGCTATGCCAACTGTGGGCATGTGTAAGCTACAAGGATCCCAGTGGAGAATATGAATCAGTCCAAGTTCTACAGTCAGCCCCCAGTGACTTCAGTATAAGTCTCCCATGCAGGCATCTTGCATAGCAAAACTTTGCTCTGTTTTTCGGTATACATTAAGGATATTTTGGATGAAAATTTCTATTAGCTGACACACAGTAGCCAAACACTTAAAACTAAATTTTCATGAACTAACATGAAAGCTGTTACTTCAAGCTCAATCAAACTAGATATTTAATTCTACATTTAACTGTCTTTTTTGAAGACCACATAAACAAAAGAATCTATTCTCCCAACTCACTGTGCATGCCCAACTTCCACTGACATTAATATACGACGGTACACATTCCACTCAAAATAATGAGATTCTCAGATATGAAATTATGGTATATTGCAAGTTGGTTCCTGGCAGCCTAACCACAGTGAAAATAAAAGTTTTCCAGGCAATATTGTATTGAATAGGAAATGTGTTTTCATGCAGTTTTGAAAGTTTAATAAATTCAGTTATCAAGATACTTTTTGTACTAAATTCTACGAATACTTAATAAAATACTTTAGCAAAATAGGAAATAACCACTCACTTTTATTATTATACACATGACCAGACACAGACACTTTGGAACAGCCATCTCTTTGCAGCTGTGCTAGTCTCTTCTCTACCAAATCTGTGATATCCACAAAATTTTCATCAAATCCAAGTCTTTCTACCAGTGGACTGAATTCTTCGAATAGCTCTATGGAAAAAAGCGAAGTACATAACTGGGACAGGTATGAGAAACACAGGCATATCTTTAGACTTCTGTATCCACTTTATAAATGTTAACTGTATCTCTCATTGTTGTATGCACTGTTGCTGTAGCTGTGTTGGTTCCAGGACATTAGGGAGACAAGGTGATCTGAAGAAAAGCTCTGTGTAAACTTGAAAGCTTGTCTCTCTCACTACCAGAAGCTGGTCTGAGTAAGAGATATTACCACCTCACCCACCTTGTCTCAACTGTATCTCAGTGAGCCAGGGACTGTATGCTGGCTGGTGGGGAAGGTTACCGAGCACCATCCAGGATCTAAAATTGCTGGGGGGCATAATTACTAGACTCTGGGACAGGTAAACTCTTACAGAAAGGTACCAACCCCATGATGAATTGCATATACTGGTTCAAACCAAGCCCTGCTTTTGATCCAACAAATTGATATGACTCTTTAACCAAGATGGAGACCCTCCTTAAGTGTTTGAAAGACTGGAACCCAATAGGGTCTGTGACCGAATGCACCCCTGTATTCACTGCCTACACACCACTGAAATAATCTTTGTGCAAAATATGCCTTGTGAGGTATCACTTGAAAACGAATAACTTGTTGGTCAATAATGTCATGGTGAAAAATGTGTAGCAACATTATACGTAAAGTTATGAACATAAGCTGAAGTTTTGATTGAAATGTGTTTACCAGAGAAGTCTGGGGAGTGGGTAAATCAGTTTCTTGAAGATGAAGGACAAACTGATGCTTCTAGCCCTGTGTCATCAAAGTCAATTGGCAATTCCTGGTCAAGTGGCCCTTCTTTGGCAGCAGAGGGGGGCAGAAACAGATGGATTTGTATTTTAACAAACATGGAACCTCTTTCACAAGACCCCATGTCTCCATCCTCAGAGCTGGAAGGAACTTTATCTAGGCATAACCCTCAGAAAAATGCATTTCAAAGGGTGACTGGGCTATAAAAGGGAGGTGCAAAAACACCCCAGGTACTCTCTATCCCTCTCTCTCTCTTGCTCTTTCAGAAGGCAAAGTAACCAGCCTTTGGACTTTGGGAGGGGTTCTGACCTGAGAATTTGTTCAGCCCTGTTGCTGGGAGCATGTGGTAAGGATTTCACCTTGAACCATGTCTAGTTTGTTAAGTTTTAGTTATTAGAAAGCATTTAAGCTTTATTTCTCTTGTAACCATTTGTGATTTCAATACATCTCTACCTCGATATAACGAATTCGGATATAACGCGGTAAAGCAGCGCTCCGGGGGGGCGGGGCTGCGCACTCCGGCGGATCAAAGCAAGTTCGATATAATGCAGTTTCACCTATAACGCAGTATGATTTTTTGGCTCCCGAGGACAGTGTTATATTGGGGTAGAGGTGTACCTTATACTTGTACTCACTTAAAACCTCTCTTTGAAATTAAATAAGCTTGTTTTATTATTTAATCAAAACTAATCCAGTGACATCTTTAAACTGAATTGTTTAGTAACTCCAATTAAAGTACCATCCTGTCGTACATTGATCCCTTACAGGGGCAACAGATCTCTAATATCTGAACTGTCCAGGAGAGGGCTGGGCATTTCAGAACACAAGTTTCTGGGGAAAATCCGGGACTGGAAGTGTGTTGGTGTCACTCTGTAAGTAGTAACCAAGGCTGCTGGAAGCTAGAGTGTGGCTGGCGCGTTGCTGACAGGCTGCTGGGGTCAGAAATGCTGGAGGGTTGTTTGTGGGACCTAAACAGCAAAGCATTGTGAGGCACCCAAGGTTACAAGGCAGGAGGTGACACCTCTTACTAGTCTGGATTGCACCCTGGAATGGCATAGGGTCTCCATAAGGAGAATGGGGGTCTCTCTAGTAAGCTAAAGTATGCGTTTAGACTTGTTATTGTTTTATTATGTTTTCTCTGTAATATTTTTGTCCTAAAATAAATGTACTGTGCTCTGCATATGGCTGTTTGGTCTCTGGTAAATCACTGTCTTAGCCCTTGAGAGAGAGCTGAGTTAGGGCAGACCTGTGGGAATAATCACAGTGAATTGCAGGATGCTGCAGCCTAAATGTCAGGTCTGGAGGGAGAGGGACGCAGGTCCCTGTCTGGAAAGAGGTGGTGGCTAGATCCCAGATACTTAAGGGAACATCCCTTGAGCAAACTACACAGGGAGTCAGAGGTGCAGTTGATCTGAAACTGTGACAATAACCACATAGTGTAATAGTGTAAACTTGGGACTTCATATTCTCTACAATCCACAGTGGATTTCCCACTGATATAAGTGAGAAATTTGCACAGAACTCAAGGGGAGAACATAGCCGCAAGGTTATACTAAAATGTATTTATTCAATATCTTATTCTCTCTTCAGCACTCAATGAGAAAATCTGCTTCCCTATAGGCCACTGCTATTTTGCAGTTTGATTTACTTCCTTTCTCTGCTCCTTTCCCTCTTCTCTTTGTGAGTTTTCAAGTTTTTAACTTCTGTAATTCTTTCCCTGCAGCAACTCCAAATTCCCAATCCTGTGGACTTCATTATCAACCCCTTGAAGAAGATTAACAAAGGACAGGGGAGTTCATACTTCTGAGTCACTGACTCAGGCTATCTGCAGTCTCAGGCAGATATCATGACATCAGTTTCCCCTCAGTTCATTTTTGGAAGGTTCTCTCTGCAGCCATGATGCCTTGAAACTTACCTTTCATTTGAAAAATATTAACATTAAAGATTCTGCAGAGTCCTAGTATGTCACGCAGGCCATTTAAATTCACCAAGTTGGCTGAATCCAGCATGCACCTCTAATCTAGATAATGACTGAGCCCAACTGCTTAGTTTGTGAAATCTGGTGGAATCAGAGACGGAGATGGCATCCCTACAAGCCTTATGACAATTTTCTAAAGCTCATATAAAATCAGAAATGTTTATGCAGGAAAATATTTTTACCATCATAAGTATATGTACAGTACTTATTTCCCACTATTAAAAAAAACTGTTAACCTGTACCTGTAACCTTGTATGACATTTCTCTGTATTGTGTCAGGTCCTCTCCATTAACTAGCACTAGCTCTGGGCATTTTTCTTTAGCATCTCTGACAGACATAAGTTTCTGAATTCCAAGTCTCCTGGCTTCATAGTTACAGGTAACAACCAAGTATTTCTGCTGAACACCTGGAACCAAAGGTAAAACATCATAACACATTTTAAGGAGTCACTTGTTTATTACAGTACTTCCATGCCACTGGTTTACACTTTGCTATTAAAGCCTGTAATGCAAATCCCTCAATCAGTAAAAATTTAATATTGTTTTTAAGAAGAAATACGCCCTAATTTTATTGTGTAAGACTGAAGGAAGAAGGACCCTTGCTCATGTTCTTACCATGTTTTATGGTAATAAAATATTTGTTCTTAAATGCCATATTAATTTTTCACTTATTAAAAGGTATTCTTACTACTTTTGGCCCTTATCATGCAACCTGATGGGCACATCTGCATTAGTATAAAAATCATTAAAAAAATATTTACTTCACTCTTTTTCTCCATTGATTAGTAAATTCACATGCAATAGTACCAACAGCTTTAAGCTCAAATGACCCTTCCAACCAAGTGGAGTAAACTATGAAAGACCAGAGTATGAGTAAAAAAGGTATCTTTGTCTTTCCCAACCACATAAACATAAACCAAACAGCAACATATAAATTTACCTAAAGGTTTATCTCTTAATTCAGGATTATGGATCATTTCTACTTGTGCATAAAAGCAGTCCAGGTCAGTGTGCACAATTACCCTGTGCACTGTACTTCCTGATGGCGCAGTCTTGTCATGACCTGCTGCAATGAAAATATACAACCAAGTTTAAAGATAACATCCTTCTTACCCTTGTCAATAATGCAGCAAATGATCTCACACATGAAAACTATGCTTGGAAACCAAGCACTGTGTGGCAAAGTAGAGAGTTTATAAATTGTACATTAAATTCAGTCAGAAGCCAATTGGCACAGTGGTTTGGTATCAGTAAAAGATACTGCTGAGTACATCCTGAAGACCTCTTTTAGATGGCCAGTGCCACCTCAATTCTTTTTTACTGAATAATTTTATAAAGTTATATTTCTGATACAGCACCCTTTATATTGTATGCCTTGGTTTATTTTAATTAATGCTAGAAAATGAATAAGAATTTTCCTGCTCTATTTAGAAGTATCCAGTGGGTGGGCACAAAAAAGTGACAACACCAAACATACTTCCTACCTCTTTCTGAGAATACACCTACCTAGTATCTCTACAATTTCAGCTTTTCTGCTGCTACAGGTTTAAATAAATAAGCCTGTCTATGGAAGAATAAGCACATGAACTCCACCTACTAGCAGCTCATGAGTGATGCAACTGATCATCAACCAGAGAGCAAAAATGCTGTCAAGTGCAAAGAGCAAACTTTATAGAAATATATTTTTAAATTATATAGTAAGGCCCATACGATATAATTTCAAAAAATATATTTCTTAAAGTTTAAATCTTTTATGCTGGTTCTTGACCCAAAGATGAAAATTTTCTTAGGAAAGTTTAAGAAAAAGTGTACTAAGCTACATTTTAATACTCAAAAAATATCAGATTTTCCCCCTTCTGGAAACTTCTGTTTTGTTTTCTTTAGATGAAAGGGAATGCAGTTTAAGTTATATGAAAATGTGCTGAAATGTGCAACATTTAACTGCTTCAATCCAAAGTTTCTAATTCCATTGAATTGGTTTTTTGCATGTTCCTAATGTGAAACAGGACTGAGCACTGGGAGCAGCACCATTTTCTAGATATTGTTATTTATATTATCTTCACTCAGATGTGGTGTTTTACAAGCAAATATGATGCCTGAGTTCAGCTACATTGTTAACATTTAAATAGGTTTGGAGGCATTACATTTGTGTAGGTAAATACTGATTTCCCCATACACACACAAACCAACCAAAATATTTCCATTGATAATAACTGAAATGTACAGACAGGCAAAGTAACAAAATTTCTGTTTGAGAACTTATTAGTGTGTGATTTGAGAATATTTACTTTATATATTTTGACAGGTGATGTTGACAATTTGTGTTTTAACTGTTACAAAGCTTTAACTTTTTAAATCTCACTCAGTCTACTCTCATTAAATTATTGTCTGTCACAGCCTACAATATTATAGCCCCCCCCCCAAAAAAACCCCCACAAATGTGAACATTTAAAAATTGCTAAAACCTGGGAAAATGCTTAAAAATAAGCATTGCTATTATCCATCAAAATTATATATATAAAAAAAATTAGTCGAATTCTGACAAGCTCCACATTTGAACTAGCCCCAAAATCTGATTGTGGGGGGGCACTGAGGGGGAGATGGGAGGGGCGCTGTGCGGAGACAGGGGCAATGGGGGACACTGAGAAACAGGGAGGAGGGGGAATGGGGGGACCCTGGGGGGAAAAGAGGGGCGCTGGGGGAACATTGCTACGGGGGCAGAACGGATCCTTGGGGGAAACGCTCAGTTCCGGGCGGGACAAACACTCGTATCGGGACCCCAGCTCTCGACGTCTGTCTGACTTTGCCGCCCGGCGGGCTCCAGATTCTCCCCGCCGGCAACAGCTCCAGTCCAGCCCCGCCCCCACCCACCCCGTTCTCGGTGTGAGGCGGCCCGCGGGGCCCGTATTTACGTTGTGCTCCGAGAGTGGCGGAGGAGCCTCTTCCGGGCGCCGCATGGCTCCAAGGACCGCCAGGCTCCGGGCAAAGCCAATCCGGTTCCTCCTCCTCCTCCTCAGGGAGCTCCATGCAGCCGCCGCAGTGGAGGGGCAGACTGAGCTGCACAGCTCCCGTCCCTTCCCCGACCAGCCCGCACGCGGAGTTCCGCCCTGCGATGGCCGATGGAGGCTGGGCATCGCGAGCGCTTCGCTACGAATCCACCCGCCAGCTTTCCATCGCCACGCCCACGGGGCTAGGGCCACTGTGCGCACCGTGGGGTCAGCCAGCACCCCCCGGCCGTAGCACTGGGTACAAACCACGGGCATGCAGTGCCCTCTAATTCGGTCCGACACTAAAACCGCTGCAGGCAGGAGACAAGGGAGCTCAGCCTCGCCCGCAGCAGCCAGGCTGGGTGTGTCAGGCATAACACCGCCCTGCTGCACCACTTCTTACCCACCCAGCCCGGGCCTGGCTGGCAGGGTCCGCTCCTAACCATAGCGCAAGCGGGGTATAGGGAAGCAAAGGCTTTGCTGCAAAGCCTTCCCTCGGCAACACCCTTCACGCCCCTGGCAGGTGTCCGCGGGTGCTCCGCTGGAATTGCAATCAATATTGCGGTACTGCGATGAGGGCCATATAAAGTCCTGGAGAGGGAGGTAGATAATCTGCACAGACAGCAACAGGGACATGGAGGTGGGATGAAGAAGAGGAGGGTTACTTCAGTACAACCAGTGGGGTGATTTAGGCACGTGGGCACATTTTAGTGGCTCAGCTCGATGGATGGATAGACATATAAAATATTATTGGGGCCTCTATTGTAGACATCATTGAAGACGTAAGTTTTCAGGAGGGATTTAAGCGAGGAGTGGACACTTTCCCTGGCACCCAGACTCCAGCTCAGCTCTCTGAATCACAGCAGCGTGCGCCTGCCGCGGCCATGTGTGGCAAGGGCCCGCTGGGCATTCTGGGAGTTGCAGTCCCCAGCTTGCTCAAACGGAGGAGGTAAACTACAACTCCCAGAAAGGAGCGTGACCTGCTCCTGCGCAGTGACTAGCCAAGCGCCATTTTGAAAGAAGTGTCGTAGTTTAAACGAGCGGGCGGCAACGGCGGATCTCGGGTGCTGAGGAGAGTAGATGTTGCTGCTGCCTGTCCCGGCTGGGTCTGCGTGCCTTAGAGCCCCCGCGGGGTGTCCAAGCCCCCCCCCCCCCCCCACTGGGGCTCAGCATTGTAGCCTCCCTGGCCGGAGCGGGGAAGGAGGTGCGGAGCGGGCATGGGGCTGGAAGGTCTCTGGGGGCGGTGGGGGTCGGAGCTTGGCAACAGCCCTGCCTCTCGTGTGAGGTGACCAGCTTGGGCGGGGCTGTGATTTTCAAAGAAGCCTAACGGGAGCTAGGTGCCTATTTTCCATAGGATTTAATTCCTTTAGGCTTCTTTGAAAATCCCAGCTTCAGCATTTAGTGCTATTCTGTGTTTATGACCCGTCAGTAAATGTCAATCCATGGAATTGTGATAATGCTCTTAATTGCATAGATAGGACGGAGGACCCGAAAAGCTCTAACAGCCTGTCCAATGTCACCCACACCTGTAGTTGGCAGGGTTCTTTAATACACCGTTCCCAGTACTGTTGCATCTAAACTGTTCTTGAATTTCTGCAATGATAGTGCTTTTATCACTTTGGTATATTCAACCGAACCACTTGCTTATACTGTTAAAAACCATTTTTACTAATCACTTCAATTTTGCTCTATTATTTTTTGGGTCTTCTGTGCTAGCTGTGATGTCATAGGATGACATTTGGGGATGTTCCAGCTGAAGGCAGGGGTCTGGCCGACTTTAATCTATTCATGTGCTAAATGCCCCTCTTGCTTTTAAACTGGGGGTCATTCAGTACTAAATGTTGTTTGGAAAAAGCTAGTTTAACAGTGTGGTGTCCGTACAGCATACAAGGTGCCTTTTGGATATGAACACTCAGATTCTTTCACTTTTCTCTGCCCAGATGCAGACTCTTTTGTTTTGTGCTCTGAATGCCTTTGTTTTTTCTGATCTTGCCTACTCATACATGTATAAATCATAAACATTTTTTTTATTTTTTTAAAGCTCTGAGGTCAGTAGCTAGATTGAATATCTGGCTTATAGCTGAATAAAAGCTTAAAATTGCTGAATGGAATCTGCTATCAAAATTGGTGAAACTCTTACTGGAAATTAATAAATATACAGATGCTTGATAAAATTAAATACAGATATTTGGAAGTACAGTGTATGAGAGGATATCTCAGTACAGGTGATTGCTTATATTTTTATTTCTTTACTCAGACTCTTCAGAAAGATGAGAGGAGATTCCATTAATCATTTGGATAAAAGCCATGGCATGCTCGTTTGAAAAAGACAGCATTTACTCACCTGAATCTACTGTGTCTTCTCTCCTAGCAAGGTGCAGCCTTAACAGTAGTAACTCCTACTCAAATGGCTCAATTCAATACAAAGACAAGGTATACAACTCTGCATCTCAGGCTTTGGAGGCCTATATTGAAGATTTTGACCAAAGTCTTATGTCTTCAGAAGTAAGCACTGGAAAAATCTGCATAGGTCAGAGTACTCCTAAAGATAAATCAGCAAAGTATGGTTCTGTACAAAAATACGGTATGTTTCCTGTAAATGAAGCGTAAATTGTGGTTTTGTTTAATATTTTGACATATCCCTAAAGAGAACATCTCATGTACTGGTTCTGTCATTTTTAAAATGTTCAGTCTATTCTTGTTTGTTACTTATGGCTATAGATATCTTATTGAGACTTAATATTTTTAATTCCTTTTTGGAATTTGAAATCTGTCAAAAGTCTTAACACTGATCAGTAACCTAATTACTTGTTTTGTAGATGAAATCTATTTGATTTAATGAATATTTGCTACATAACAAATTGTAAGCACATATCGTGGAATAAATGGTGCTTAGATAGTGATGCTTCTCATTCTCTGTAATAGTTAGTCTTCAGTAAAAATGAATTTTTATATTTAGTCTTTTAAAAATAAAACCATCTAAATTTGAAATTAGAGATCTATGGTGGAAGTGGAAGAAGTCTACTACACTTCCTCAGTTTCATCTCCTGTCTGTAGAAGTTTTTAGGTGTGTAAAGGAACCTGATCTCCTGGACTGCAAAGTGGGCTGGGGTGAAACTGCACTTCCATACTGTGCTGTTTACCTCTTACTTTCATATTAAAGATTAAATGAAACTTGTAAATAACTTAAGATTTGAAATCATAAGCAAATATCAGTAAAAGGTAGAATACTGCTGGAGTGGTGTATTATAAAGGGGCTACCGAATTTTGGTCTAATTTTAGTTGTTAGGTTTAGTGTGTTAGTGGCCTGTAAAATATATAGGCACTAACTACATGATCTAGTGGTCCATTTTGGCCTTAAACTCTGTGGCTATGTTTGGAATAGCTGTTGTTGGCATATACATAAATATAGTGCAGGTCTTACCATGGGAGTGAATAAAACCACTGTTTGTTTTATATATGCCACACATTATATATGAAAGCACTGTTTTAGATCCCAATCCTGCATCACTCACTTACCTGCTTAAAACTGAGAATGTGAATAATACCACTTAAGTCAATGGGATTACTCATTCTTAAAGTGAGGATGTGTATGTTTGCAGGATTGAAGCTCTCACTTTTTAAAAAATGAAGTTATTGGGTATACTTTTGTGTATCCGTTGATCTGTAGTGCCTTTAGTTACTATCAGTCCAACAGTGGTGAGCTTAGTGGAAATCAAAATATCTTTCCGGGGACCCCAGAATATATATGTTTTTGAGATCTGAGAGATTGAGCTCTTAGCCAAAAACTAGTGTTGAGCTTTGTTGAAAAGCTGGAAAGTATCCTTATCAGATGACAAATGTCACTATGACACAATGGATTTAAATGCTATTTTAAAAATAGAAAACATGGCAGTGATACCGCAGTGAATATTGCATGTCCTGGATCTTAAGCAGGTGTAATTTTATGGAAAATTCTACATTTGGGGGGGAAAAGGGGGGGGGAAATTATGGTAGAATGACTTAAGTAACTGATGTTTGGAACTAATCAGAGGCTAAGAATGTTAGAATAAGTCACTGTGGGGAAATAGATTTGTGGATAGTGGGCTGCTTACACAGTCATAGGTACAGGAATAAACTTACTGCTCTGCAGCTGATTAAATATAAATCATCTCCACAATATATGATGTGCATGTATAGAACATCATAATGTAAATCAGTGCCTAAACTTGGATCTTGACAAGGATTCAATTTCTGTTCCTAGAGTAACATCAGAATTATATCAAACTAATTTGCCTGAGCATCTCTTAGGTGTTGGTGGTATTATCAGTTCAGATAGTTGGGGATTACTTGTTGCTTTATCTGAACTAGAGTTTTTTGTCTTATAGGCTGCACCATGAATAGGAACAAATGTTTGTAGAAGTTTTGCATTGGCCTTTACAGCTGTGTTAGTTAACTTGAGTTTATTGGCAATCAATTAACTCTAATTACCACCACCAGAAACTCTAGTCAGAAACACATGGAGATGTGAGGGTGTGAGAGAAACTGTTTTAGTGGCATGCTGTTTGTTTATGGTTAGATAAGGCTGATATTCTTGTTTGATTAATAGCTTTCTGATTCTAGTGCTTGTTTAAAAACAACTTTTTTCTGTTTAGAGAAAATATTTTCTCTTTCCCTTATATACTGAAAGCACTTTACAAACTGAGCCCCCAATTCTGCACTGAGCCTCATTGGTGGTGTTCTACTGAGCATATGTCTGCATGTTCTACATTTGCAAGACTGGATGTGTTTAACACAGTAGATTAATACATTATGCAGTTGAAACTGCTGGAAGATTTTAGGTAGTAAAAATACCTAAAATGGAATTTGGCTAGGAAGGTAGAATACACTTTAATGATGACATCAGAATCTCAGTTTTAGAAATCTCTTCTAAAAGACTGAATTCTGACCCTGCATAGCTTGTGAGTTCTAGTATAATCACAGGCTGACATTCTGTAGCTGCAGGCTATTGTCTTGTCCTTTCAATTCTACTTTTCTCTTGTAATATAGTTGCTGCACTTCGGGGTAGACATGGAATCAGCTTTAATATTAGTGTATAGGTGACAGTCAGTCGCTATTCTGCCTGAAATATTACGGATGTATTAGCAAAATGTCTAACCTTGAAGGAAGGCATGCCCTAAAATTGGACACCTCTATGTTTCTTTTGCTGACGCTAGATCCTACAGTATTCATGTTGTAAGATTGGGGGGGGGGGGCAGGGACTGTCTTATGTCTGTGAGACTCCAGGTGCACTTGTGGTGCTACATAATGTTGTGATAACAGCTACAATTTATATATGATAGCAACTTGGGCGCTCTCTATAGGAGTTCAACATTTGTACATCAAAAAGTAAAGTTAGCTGTATTCTGTGTCCCAATAAAACTTTAAAATTAAAAAGCTAATTGCTGAAAAGGTTTCAGCATCCTGTGAGTTCTGTGCGCCCTGTAAATCGTCATTTGAAATGTATTGTGGGCAAAATGAATAGCTGTGCACATGAATTACACAGTTTTTAGGTACACAAATGTTTATATACGAATGCAATTCTTTGTAAATACAGTACTCCGCTCTGGTCTACAGTACAAACTTACGCTGTTATCTAAGTTCCCTGTAAGCTGTGCGGCTGCGCAGCAGCCTTCTTAACACCATGCAGACACTCAGGGAACCCGCCCGGGGGACCTGCTGCAGCTGGCCCCAACCTATCCCGGCCCCCAACCTGCCGCGGCCGGGAGACCCCAGACCTGCCGCGGCCAGGACAGCCCTCCCCCGGCCCCAACTCTACTAAGCCCAGACTGGCCGAAGCACCCCTCCCCTGGCCCGAACCCAGCCCTGGCCTGGACCTGCCAGGAGAGGGGCGCCTATCCTGTGGCCCCAGCCCCGGAGCTGCTGCAGCAGGGAGAGGGGCCTCTCCTACTCCCCCTCCCCCCAGCTCAGGTGCTGCTGCGGGAAGAGAGGGCTGAGGGGAGTCCTCTCTCCCCACCGTAGCCCTGCACCCTCCTGCACCCCAAACTCCTCATCCCTGCCCCCACCCCAGAGCCTGCACCCCCAGCTGGAGCCCTCACCCCCTGCACCCAACCCTCTGGCCCAGCCCTGAGCCCCTCCTCTCTGGCCCCACCCCAGAGCCTGCACCCCCAGCCGGATCCCTCACACCCCCTGCATCCCAATCCTCTGGCCCAGCCCTGAGCCCCTCATCCCTACCCCAGAGCTGGATTTTCCACACCCCTGAGTGACACAGTTATACCGACTGAACTCCCAGTGTAGACTGACCTATGTCGACAGGAGGGCTTCTCCCATCAACATAGCTACTGCCTCTCAGGCAGGTGGAGAATTTCTCCCAGCGGTGAGGTAGTGTCTTCACTAAATGCTGTAGCAGAGCTATAAGTATAGACAAGCCCTGGGTGATTGATAGTTTTTCTGACAGAAGACGGGGAGGTTATGTAGTTGAGCAAACTTAAAAAAAAAAAAAAAAAGTGACAGTTCCCTTCTGGCTAAGGATCTTTGTTTAGTTTATAGAGTGCTATACAAATATGAAAAGATCCTTATTGCCATCTTCTTTAAACAGCTAACACAAATAGAGTTCAAATTGCAGACTTGTCTGTGTGACTACAAAAAAGATAAGTAGGAAAGCTCTTCCCAAGAGCTTCTTTTGGGGATAGGTAGGCTGCAAGCTTTTGATTTAACTTTTTTTTGGGGGGTGGGCCTTATACTTGTGACCCAAATTGTAGTCAGGCACAGAAGTGACTGTGGGATGCCTGAGCAGAAATTAGAGTTGGAATGCAAGCCAAGTAATTAAGTGGCTTTAGGAAGAAAGTGAGTATTTAACTGACACAACTTTAACTTCCTAAAAATACTAACAGGAATATTTATTGCTAATATATGCCAAGATTTGTTTCTAGGGGTTTGCATTGGGAGGTCCACCTTTATAAGCATGGGGATTCAACATCCTAGAGGGAGAACAGTTAGTAGTAGTAGTTCCATTTTGGATCTTGCATATGAACAAGTTATGGGTAGAGGATGGTTTGTATATCCTATCCTTATCCTAGGTTACCATTTTAGAGGAATGCATTGCTGTTGGGGAAAGAGAGGTTTGTCCATAACACTTTGTTTCAGAGTTTATGCCTCTGCAGTGAAACAAAGATGGCAGCTTAGATCCTCTTCCTTCTAGGAGTCTGAGAACTTCTTGGTAGCAATATTTTAGCAGTATTTTCATTGTTTTTTTCCCTCTGCTCTGTGGCGAACTTTATGGTGATGTTTGCGTTGGGGTGGATAAACTGTATCTCACTAAGAACTCCCCCAGGCTCCCCTCCCCCTGCCAAGTTGCATCTTCCTGGGCATCAAAATGAAGCTCTAGATCCATAATGCCTCCAATCCAGGTGATGTCTGAAATATGCTGCCATTTGTAGTCAAAACACTTCTCTGAATGGTGCACCATTTTGGTTTTATGAATCAGATAAACAGCAGAAAGAAGATGCTAGATTTTCCCCGTAACCATCCCCCTCTACAGTTCCACCGGCATAACATGAGTATCTTGACTCATGGGGACTTTTAAGACAAAAGTTTTAAATGACTTTATTTTGTTCATTTTTGCCACCAATATTTTGAGAGAAGTGGAGTCAGAATTGATAGACCGTGATGCTTTGAAACATCAGTATACAATATTCACATTGTAATTTAGTAAAAGATAATGTAAAAATGTATCTATCATAGGTTTTTTAAATACATGGTTTTAATGCATTTTTTAAATTTAGGAAAATATATAACAGTCTCTTTGTTTTTCAGCTTTGGAGGACTTTAACCAGCAAGTAAAACTCAACTCCATTGCCTCACCTTTTATAAGACAAACTGTTTGTGACTCAGACTTGATTAGTCTCACCACAGATGATCTACTAGCATTTCCAGCAGATGGATCACTGCCTTTTATCCACAGGATTCCTTCTGGGTCAGGGCTTCAAAGTGGCAAGTGGATTAGGAAGTCACTGAAAAAATCTGCCTTCTATCCTTATCAAACTTCTTCATTTGATGTTGAAAAAGACTTTGATTTCCAAGACAATGGCAACGCTGTGGATAATCAAAATCATTACAGAGACATTGACAAAGAGAAACACAATGTGTATAAATCTCACAAATATAATTCTATATTTTCTAAAGAAAATGCAGGGGATTGCCTTTTTCAACAACACTCTGAGTCCATTTCTGTCAAGAATTATCCAAGGTGGCTTACTAGCCATAAGTCTGACTTGAATGTGTCGGGGATAAGTAGTATTCCTGATTTCAAGTACCCAATCTGGCTAAAGAGTCATAACCTTTTATGTGATTCAGCTAATCAAAGTTTTATTCAAACATTTAACATGCAAGATGAATTTTCCTCTGCACAAATGTGTGAGAGTATGAAAAAAAACCACATTGTGGATAAATTAGACTGCAATACTTTTGAACAAAATAGTTATCTGGATCCAACAGGTGACACTGAAGTAACAGGAAATTGCCGATATGTCAGACCAAGTGCAGACTTCCAACCTGGCAATGTTCTCTCAAGACAGTCCAAACAGCCATTCAGAGGTAACTGCATTACGCATGATTTGTTTTGAATGTTTCTTGAGAATGTTAAATGCAAAATGTTACTCTTTTAGTCACACATGACCGAACATGCTCCTGCTATATTGCACAGAGTGAACCGCTGCACAGTAAGACTATTCACACCTATCCTACATCGGGGAGTGGTGAAAAATCCATGCTCCTGAGTATTTAGGCATATTGAAGGACTTTGATGATACACTCGATAAATATTCTTGAATTAACCTAGCTACCGCCTCTTGAGGGGGTGGATTTACTACAGAGACAGAAAAACCTGGTGGTCTAGAAAGTGTCTACACCAGGGGTCTCAAACTCAAATGACCTCGAGGGCCACATGAGGACTAGTACATTGGGCCGAGGGCCGCATTTACTGACACCTCCCCCCCGCCGCCCTCGGCCCCGCCCCCACTCCACCCCTTCCATGAGGCCCCGCCCCTGCCCCGCCTCTTCCCACCCCTTCCCTGCCCCCATTCCAACCCCTTCCCCGAAATCCCCACCCCAACTCTGCCCCCACGTGGGGTGCGGTGGGGGCTCAGAGCAGGGGGTCGGGGTGTGGCGTGTGTTCAGGGCAGGGGGTTGGGTGCAGCAGGGGGCTCAGGGCAGGGGTGTGGCGTGTGTTCAGGGCAGGGGGTTGGGGTGCAGCAGGGGGTTCAGGGCAGGGGGTTGGGGTGCAGCAGGGGGTGCAGGGTGCAGCAGGGGGCTCAGGGCAGGGTGTGGGGTGTNAGTTCCCATTGGCTGGGAATGGGGAACTGTGGCCAATGGGAGCTGCTGGGGGCAGTGCCTGAAGCAACAGCCACACACACCCCTGCGCTCCTCCTCCTCCCCCAGGTTCCAGCTGCTTCCTGGTGAGACGCGGCGGCAGGGGAGGCAGGCAAGCAGGGAGCCTGCCCTGCCCCCGGTGCTGGTCGGCCAGGTAAACGTGGGGGGGCCGGGAGGAGCTCGCGGGCCGCATGCGATAGCCCTGCGGGCCGCTGTAGAGTCCATAATATGAACGTTCTCTAAGTTAGAGTGAACAAAGGGCCCTTTACTCCTAAATGAGAGTACCCATATACCCATATGATACAGATGTGCAATTGAACAATTATATGCCCTACAGCAGGGGTCGCCAACCTCTGGCACGCGTCTCGCCAGGGTAAGCACCCTGCCGGGCCAGTTTGTTTACCTGCCGCGTCTGCAGGTTCGGCGGATCGTGGCTCCCACTGGCCGCGGTTCGCCGCTCCAGGCCAATGGGGGCTGCGGGAAGCGGCGCGGGCCGAGGGATGTGCCGGTCGCGACTTCCCGCCGCCCCCATTGGCCGGGAGCGGCGAACCGCGGCCAGTGAGAGTGGCGAACCGCGGCCAGTGGGAGCGGCGAACTGCGGCAGGTAAACAAACCCTGGCAAGCCGCGTGCCAGAGGTTACCGACCCCTGCCCTACAGCCACAATAAAGATCAGCAGAGGCACTGATGCTGGAGGTCCCCCACTATAAACAGGAGACAGTTGTCAGCAGGGCATTCTTTGTGAGGGATACTCAACTTTGGCATTCTCTTTTCCCCAAGTGTTGAGGTGGGTTGAAGGCTAGAGAGTTTTTGTTTACTGTAGAGGTTATTTTATCTTCTGGGATGTTGGAAAGAGCAGTTCACTGTATTTGAGACTTTTCTGGGAACTCAGAGCTTGGAATGTAGACTATTTATGTTTTATAAATTCATATGACAAGGTTTTTAAAAATAGGTGCCTAGAGTTAGTCTCATAGTTCCATATTAAGAGGCTTAATTTCATATTTAAGCAAAATTTTAGGCATCACACTTTGAAAATTTTGGCAATAATGTCTGTGAAAGAGGACAGGCTATTTCCAGTGTCTTACAAATTATTTAGAATAAGTCTGAACAGTATCATGTAATAATGAAAGTGAAATTGCTGACTTGAAGAATCTTAGTGTATAGTAACTGGTGATACTGTGTTGTGTTTTTTAGATGACCAGATTGAGTTGCTTATCTTGAAGGCAAAGAGAACTCTGGAGTCTTCTGTTGAGAATTTATCAAGTGCTCTGAAAAATGATGGCAGCCCTTGTACAGTAGATATACTGGAAGCAGAAAGATCCTGGGAAAATGTTCCAGTAGCTTTGTGAGTAAACAAAAATAAACATTAAAACAATTAGTTCTTGAAAGTGTATCATATCGTACTTAGGCAGTGTGGTGAGTATGCTGTAGATCAGTGGTTCTCTCTCTTTTATTTATATATGGCCCTGAGGATGTCACATGGACTGCAGCTGTGTGCTGATTGGGCTGCAAGCAACCTGCAGGTTGAGAACCACTGCTATAGATAATTTTAGATAAGCATGATTTGCTCACATATAAATGCTAAGGAAAGAGAAGGGAGTGTTTTTAGGAGATATTTTATCATGTGAGGTGGTACACTACTGTCTCCGGTTCAATCATATTATCAATTATCCAGTTTCTACTTTCACTAAACCCACTGTGATATATTTCTGGATCACTAGTTTTGTAAATTTTGTTGGTGCAGGAAAAGTTTTGATGTAAGGGAACACACTGACACATTATTCATTTGGGGGAAAAGTTGATAGCTGTGGAGGCTCCTGGACAGCTTCAGATATGGGTTTAGATTGTTGGACTGGGTGTTTGGAGTAGTCCTGGATGTAAAATTCCACTTGTCCGACAAAAGGATTGTCTTCTAGAGGACCAAATAATGTGACCTACACTGTAAAGGAAAGTAACCTTAAATGTTCTGATGTGAAAATGAAGTCAAGGGGGGAGGATTAGCTAACACAGGAAAAGAGGTCCATAGTGTAAATAGGATGTTTTGATGAGTTATTTGAAGGAGGAGAGCGAAGATTCTTGGTGCATTGGTAGATGGGTATTGTTCCAAATATAGGGAGCAGACTGAATTTGGTATAGTGGAAAGCTATAGTAAAAAGTATCTCATCTTATAGTATAGATACTATAGTATAGTATCTCATCTTCCTTCCCACTACACTCCCCTCCTTTTTTAAAATGAGTATGAAGGTCTTGCATCCGAAGAAGTGGGTATTCACCCACGAAAGCTCATGCTGCAAAACGTCTGTTAGTCTATAAGGTGCCACAGGATTCTTTGCTGCTTTTACAGATCCAGACTAACACGGCTACCCCTCTGATATATGAAGGTCTTGTCTACACAAGAAAAAGTGGAACTTAATCACCAGTGGTGGAAAGTGGTGCAGACAGGGCTCACCTGTCAGTACCAATGGTGGAATTGAACTGGTGTTGAATCACATTTTGGCTAGGATAGGCATGGGATCATAGAAATGTAAGGCTGGAAGGGACTTGAAGAGGTCATCTACTCCATCCCCACACGCTGAGGCAGGATTAAGTATACCTAGACCATCCCTGAGGGTTTGTCTAACCTGTTTTTGAAAACCTTCAATGATGGGGATTCCACAACCTCCTTAATTAACGTATTCCCTTGCTTAGCTGGTTAGAAAGATTTTTTTCCTAATATTTAACCTAAATCTCCCATGCTGCAAACTAAGCCAATTACTTCTTGTCCTACCCTCAGTGGACATGGAGAACAATTGATCATGGTCATCTTTAAAACAACTTTTTATATATTTGAAAACTTATTATGTTCCCCTCCCCAGCCTCTTCTGTAGACTAAACGTGCCCAATTCTTTCAACCTTTCCTCCTAGATCATGTCTTCGAAACATTTTAGCACTTTTGTTATTCTCCTCTGTACTATCTCCCATTTCATTGTTTTTCTTAGTGTGGTGCCCAAAATGGACATAATACTCCATCTGAAGGCCTCACCGGTGCCAAGTAGAGCGGAACAGTTCTTCCGTGTCTTATGTACCATACCTCTGTTAATACACCCCCGCATCACGCTGTTGACTAAACTTCAAATTGTGACCCACTAACCCACAAATTCTCTTCTGCAGTGCTGCTGCCTAGCCAGTTATTTCCCACTTTATATTTTGCATTTGATTTTTTTCTTCCTAAGTGCAGCACTTTGCATTTGTCTTTATTTAATTTCATCTTGTTGGTTTCAGAGCAATTCTCCAATTTATCAGGATCATTCTAATCCTGTCCTCTGCAACCTCTCCCAGCTTATTGTCTGCATATGAAACATTAGTTCCAATGACATGTGAATGTATCTTATAGCAATTTGAGTTTGTAAAGCTGTTTCATACTTTCAATTGCATGTTTAACTTTTTGTTTAGCAAACCTCCAGTGCCTGTACACTGTGAGGAAGATGAGAACACTCTACAATCTCCCAAGGCTAACATTGTTAATGAATTCCTTGAAGACTGTTTAAATAATGACAATCAGGTAGGTTAAGCTGAATTATGCCTGTTTTGTAATATTTCTTGCTTATGGTAGTCTTAAAGGAAATCATAAGCCTTTACAGTTCTGTAAGTTGTTTCTAGTGCATGTGCTAACATGGGCATCAAAAGTACATAAGACCAATAAATAGTAGCATGAAGAACACTTGTAAATTGGTTTCTGTTCTAGCTTTAATAATGAGTTAACAGCAAAAGGAAAATTTGTAATGGCTTTAAATAGTCACATAATTTTAATGATTAAACCCTACATTCTGACCCTTCTGTGATCAAGAATTGCAAATAAATAGCAGCTGGTTTTAACTTATTTTGGTAATAGTAATTGTTTCATTAGTTGCTTGAATTTTCTATCCTATATTTTAATGTTTTTCCTATCTGAAGTAACTAAATAGTGGTGGTCTCAATATAAATATCTGATCGTACTAATCTCTTAGCCTCAGTAATAGCTTTTGTCAATCAGTTGAGTTCCACAGATTAGTTATGTATTGTACATAAGAATGGCCCTACTGGGTCAGACCAAAGGTCCATCTAGCCCAGTATCCTGTCTTCCGACAGTGGCCAATGCCAGGTGCCCCAGAGGGAATGAACAGAACAGGTAATCATCAAGTGATCCATACCCTGTCGCTCATTCATTAGGGACACCATTCCTGCCCATCCTGGCTAATAGCTATAGATGGACCTATCCTCCATGAATTTATCTAGTTCTTTTTTGAACCCTGTTATGGTCTTGGCCTTCACAACATCCTCTGGCAAGGAGTTCCACAGGTTGACTCTGCGTTGTGTGAAGAAAGACTTCCTCTTATTTGTTTTAAACCTGCTGCCTATTAATTTCATTTGGTGACCCCTAGTTCTTGTGTTGTGAGAAGTAGTAAACAACACTTCCTTATCTACTTTCTCTACACCAGTCATGATTTTATAGACTTCAATCATATCTCCCCTTAGCCGTCTCTTTTCTAAGCTGAAAAGTCAGTCTTATTAATCTCTCCTCATACAGAAGCTGTTCCATACCCCAATCATTTTTGTTGCCCTTTTCTGAACCTTTTCCAATTCCAGTATATCTTTTTTGAGATGGGGCAACCACATCTGCACACAGTATTCAAGATGTGGGCATATCATGGATTTATATAGAGGCATCATGTATTTTCTGTCCTATCTATCCCTTTCTTAATTATTCCCAGCATTCTGTTAGCTTTTTTGACTGTCACTGCACATTGAGTGGATGTTTTCAGAGAACTATCCACAATGACTCCAAGATCTCTTCCTTGAGTGGTAACAGCTAATTTAGACCCCGTCATTTTATATGTATAGTTGGGATTATGCTTTCCAATGTGCATTACTTTGCATTTTTCAACATTACATTTAATCTGCCATTTTGTTGCCCAGTCACCCAGTTTTGAGAGATCCTTTTGTAGCTCTTCACAGTCTGCCTGAGTCGTAACTATCTTTAGTAATTTTGTATCATCTGCAAATTTTGCCACTTTACTGTAATACCCCTTGTATTAGCTTTATTGTTGCCTTTTAATTAAATCAAATATTTCAGTCTACCTTCTCTAGACCAGTAGCACTCAACCTTTCCAGATTACTGTACCCCTTTCAGGAGTCTGATTTGTCTTGTGTACCCCCAAGTTACACCTCATTTAAAAAGTACTTTGCTTTGGTTACAAAATCAGACATTAAAATACAAAAGTGTCACAGCACACTATTACTGAAAAATTGCTTACTTTCTCATTTTTACCATATCATTATAAAATAAATCAATTGGAATATAAATATTGTACTTACATTTTAGTGTATAGTATATAGAGCAGTATAAACAAATCATTCTGCATGAAATTTTAGTTTGTACTGACTTCACCAGTGCTTTTTATGTAGCCTGTTATAAAACTAGGCCAGGGGTAGGCAACCTATGGCACACGTGCCGAAGGCGGCACACGAGGTGATTTTCAGCGGCACTCACACTGCCCGGGTCCTGGCCACTGGTCCGGGGGGCTCTGCATTTTACTTTAATTTTACATGAAGCTTCTTAAACATTTTTAAAATCTTATTTACTTGACAGACAACAATAGCCTAGTTATATATTATAGACTTATAGAAAGAGACCTTCTAAAAATGTTAAAATGTATGACTGGCACGCGAAACCTTAAATTAGAGTGAATAAATGAAGACTCGGCACAGCACTTCTGAAAGGTTGCCGACCCCTGAACTAGGCAAATATCTAGATGAGTTGATGTAGCCCCTGGAAGACCTCTGTGTACCCCCAGGAGTACGCATATTCCCTGACTGAGAACCTCTGCTCTAGATCATTATTTTGTATTCTTTCCCTTCATATTCATCTCTTCAGGAAACATTCCTGATATTTTCAGTCTTTCTTTTTTTAATATATGAAGATATACCTATCTCATAGAACTGGAAGGGACCTTGAAAGGTCATCGAGTCCAGCCCCCTGACCTTCACTAGCAGGACCAAGTACTGATTTTGCCCTAAGTGGCCCCCTCAAGGATTGAGCTCACAACGCTGGGTTTAGCAGGCTAATGCTCAAACCACTGAGCTATCCCTCCCCTTTCACTTTTCTTAACTGAACCCTTTCTATTTGTTGTTTCCTAATGCACTGTTAATAATAAATATTCTGTATATAAATAACTTCTTGTATTAGTAATCAAGTTAGTGAGGTCATTACATTCCATGTTGGTACATACAGGATTTTGCCGTTTATGTAGCAGTTTATAAATTCCAAGGTCAGAAGTGGGACCTTTGTGTTTTCCTGTATAATACAGGCCACAGAACTTCTCCAAAATAATTCCCAGAGCATATCTTTTTAGAAAAACATCCAATCTTTATTTAAAAATTGTCAGTGATGAAGAATCCACTGTGATCCCTGGGAAGCTGTTCCAATGGTTAATTAGCCTGACTGTCAAAAATTTACACCTAGTTTCCAATTTGAATTTATCTAGCTTGAACTTTCAGCCATTGAATCATGTTACGGTGATAATATTAGGAATTTACACTAGAAGCTATACTAACATATATTTGCATTTCACTTGTTTGCATTTAAGAAATAAACAAAGGTTTTCTACAAAACATTCTCAACTACACATGTTTTTCGCTGAAGTTTTAAGGACACATGCAGAGCTTTTATTTTGCAGAGAGGAGTGTGGAGGGGGGGTGGGGGAACCCTGGTTTATGTCCTAGCTTTTGTGACTTTAACAGATCCCAGCATTCCTTTTGGAATCTCTAAATAAAAAACATCTTCATGTTCTTTTATATGACCAGGTCTTTCCTAAATCATTTTCCTTACAAAGTTTGATGTAAGGATTATATCTATTACTCCTGGGGGAATTCTGCACCAAAAAAATTAAAATTCTGTGCAATATTTTAAAATTCTGCATATTTTATATATCAAAATAACACTCTATAATCATGCCAGTTTCAATTATTTTGGTAATTTATTTCAAAATACCTATCTGCAACTAGGTCTATAACAGTAGACACAAAATAATTCCTCCAGGAGTAGAGTTGAGGAGGAAACCCCTATGACAACCCAGTTCCTGTTTCTCTGCCCCCTCCCCCCAGAGCCCAGTAGGGAGGCCAGGCACCCCCACACACCCCTACCCCCCAGAGCCCCCAACCCAGACACTCGCATACATCCCCTGCCCACCATTGCCCAGCTGCGGGGCCCCCCAGTCCATATACTCACATGCACCCCTTATCCTCCACCCCTCAGGGCCCAGCCGTAGGGCACCCCATAGGCCAGACACCTGCCCCCCCTCCCCCCCAGAGACCAGATGTGCTCTCCCCCTGCCTCCCAGCCCAGGTATACGTATCCCTCTCACCCAGGGATCCAGAGGGAGAAACAGCCTGATTTTGGGTCCCAGGTTTGTGTGGAGTTTCCTGCATGCTGCCTCCTTCCTTCAGGGTGTGTTGAGAATTGCAGTTGCTGGGATCCCTTCAGTGCCCTCCCTCTGGCAGTGTCTTCTACTTGCAAGCTGTGCTCTGCTGGGTCCAGTGACCCCTAGTGGCTGCCAGCAGCTCTGCAGCCCATTTCTGTGGAGGAAAGGAAATTCTGCACAAAACCCATTCATTTCTGTTCAACTTCTGCATGCGCAGTGGCACAGAATTCTCTAACGAGTAAGTATCTATACCAAACTGGTACCTTACACAAGAGGAAGGTGCCTTGGTCTTTGAGAAGACCATCTTCCTGGTTTACTAGTTTCTTTCAATTATTCCAACATTCCCTAGAGTGGAAAGAATTGCTTAAGATTAGGTAAATCTTTATGTATCTTAAATCTATATATCCTAGGTGACTCTTAAAGATCTATGATTTGCCTTGATCCGAGGTTAAGTAGTACTCAATGGTAACTTACACTATGGGCTTATACGCACGTGATATTACTATTAACAGCTACACAAACATATCCACTCATAAAAAATCTAGGACCATTTTTTCCTAGCAGGTGTCCCTACACTGGTGTTCAAATGTCCCGTTAAGGAGACAAAATGAGTAAAGTTTCTTAGAAAAAGTATCTGCTCTTTAGTTTGCTTGTCTGTGGAGCTTCAGAGTCAGTTAGCAACTGTAGTTTGGGGAACCAAGCAATGTCTTCTGGTTCAGTTACTGACATTCTCAGGCTGTGATGTCTTTCTCTCTACTCCCCTTGGAAGGGGAAGTTGTGATGGACATTGCAATCCCATGCAGTATCTTTGGGGGCTCTTGTATCAAATTTATGAATGGCTTATGTATGATTGTGTTCTACTCCATAGGGGAGGGTTACCACAAATAGGCTACTACCTAAAAGCAGTGTGGGGTGATTACCCTGGGGATTGTTAAATAACTCCAGAGAAGCACCACCTCCTGGTGTTTGCGTATACTGATTCAAAGTTGGCTTTCCAGAGAATCAAACAAAGCAAGGGTTTTTGGAATAAAAAGCTGAGCTTAAACTGATATGGGGCCTTTGTTCTGATCCAAGCAATTGGATAGGACCTTCTGTTCCAGGGGGGCCCTAAACTTTCCAGAAGCATTAGAAAGACTATGGCCTACTAGGCTGCCAAAAGACTAATAAGTAACTCCTAGTATGTTTAATGTATGTTTAAATCTGTTTGTTTTTAATGTTTTTTTGGTAATACTTAAGAATAAATGTGCTTGCCTAGAAAGAGCTGTGTGGTAACTTGTAACTCCTGGCAATACGTTGTTCATAGCCGTCAGAGAGAAAGCAACATGCAGGCACTCGCTGTTAGACTGGCTTGCTGGGTATATCCAAGTGTAAGGCAGGGAGCTCTGAAGCCTTAAAACCCTTGGTCAGAAAATAGTGGGGCAGGGGTTCCTGATCAGAGAGAAGTGACAGCTGGAGACCTAGCACCTAACTTGGCACCCCTGGATTGGACCACAGAGGGAGGGGATGCAGGTGCAGTTACCCTGAAACTGTGTGATAGGAATATCAGCCTTTGAGTTGTCATAGAATCATAGAACTTGAGATCAGAAGGGACCATTATGATCATCTAGTCTGACCTCCTGCATGATGCAGGCCACAAAAGTTGACCCACCCACCCCTGAAATAACTCTCACCCTTGACTCAGCTGTTGAAGTCCCCAAATCCTGATTTGACGACTTCAAGCAGCAGATAATCCTCTAGCAAACGACCCCTGCCCCATGCTCGGAGGAAGGCGAAAAACCTCCAGGGCCTCTGCCAATCTACCCCGGAGGAAAATTCCTTCCCGACCCCAAATATGGCGATCAGCTGAACCCCGAGCATGTGGCCAATATTCTCTATCCTGACACTTAGGAAAAGACTCCCAATATCCCAACATTTAAAATCGGTACTAACTCCCAGGCGGCACATTATTGACCTATTGGGTAAATCAAGTTATCCTATCAGATCATCCCTTCCATAAACTTATCAAGCTTAGTCTTAAAGCCGGAGAGGTCTTTTGCCCCCACTATGTCCCCCGGCAGGCCATTCCAGTATTTCACTCCTCTGACGGTCAGAAACCTTCGCCTAATTTCAAGCCTAAACTTCCCAACTGCCAATTTATATCCATTTGTTCTCGTATCCACATTAGCACTGAGCCGAAATAATTCCTCTCCCTCCCCGATATTGATCCCTCTGATATATTTAAAGAGAGCAATCATATCTCCCCTCAACCTTCTTTTGGTTAAGGAAAACAATCCGAGCTCCTCAAGTCGCCTTTCATACGACAGGCTTTCCATTCCTCGAATCATCCTAGTGGCCCTTCTCTGTACCCTTTCCAGTTTAAGTTCATCCTTCTTAAACATGGGAGACCAGAACTGCACACAGTACTCCAAATGAGGTCTCACCAGCGCCTTGTATAACGGGACTAGCACCTCCTTATCTCTACTAGAAATACCTCGCCTAACGCAACCCAAGACCGCATTAGCCTTTTTGACGGCCACATCACATTGCCGACTCATAGTCATCTTGCGATCGACCAGGACTCCGAGGTCCCTCTCCTCGTCCGTTACTTCCAACAGGTGCGTCCCCAGCCTATAACTATAATTCTTATTAGTCATCCCTAGATGCATAACCTTACACTTCTCACTATTAAATTTCATCCTATTACTAATACTCCAGTTTACCAGGTCATCCAAATCCCCCTGGAGGATATCCCTATCCTTCTCCGAATTGGCAATACCTCCCAACTTCGTGTCATCCGCAAACTTTATCAGCCCACTCCTACTTTCGGTTCCGAGGTCAGCGACGAATAGATTGAATAACATCGGACCCAAAACCGAACCCTGAGGAACCCCACTGGTAACCTCCCTCCAACCCGACAGCTCCCCTTTCAGTACGACCCTCTGCAGTCTCCCCTTTAACCAGTTCTTTATCCACCTCCGGAATTTCATTTCGATCCCCATCCTTTCCAATTTACGCAGTAATTCTTCATGCGGTACCGTATCAAACGCCTTACTGAAATCAAGATATATCAGATCCACCGCATTGCCCTTATCTAAAAAATCTGTTACTTTCTCAAAGAACGAGATCAGGTTGGTTTGGCACGATCTACCTTTCGTAAAACCATGTTGTAATTTGTCCCAGACGCCATCGACCTCAAGGTCCGTAAGTACTCTCTCCTTCAATATTTTTTCCATGACTTTGCACACTACAGACGTTAAACTAACAGGCCTGTAGTTACCCGGGTCACTTTTTTTCCCCTTCTTGAATATAGGAACTACATTAGCTAATCTCCAGTCCAGCGGTACAACCCCCGAGTTTAGGGATTCATTAAAAATTTTCGCTAACGGGCTCGCAATTTCACTCGCCAATTCTTTTAATATTCTCGGATGAAGGTCATCCGGACCGCCCGATTTACTGCCGTTAAGCTTTTCAAGTTTGGCTCGTACCTCGGATACCGTAATGTCTACCCCCCCTCCTTCATTCCCATCATTCACGCCGCCACTATTCCCAAGCCCTTCAGTAGCCTCATTAAATACCGAGGCAAAATATTCGTTCAGATATTGTGCCATGCCTAGATGATCCTTAATCTCCACCCCGTCTCCATTCTTAAGCGGTCCCACTTCTTCTTTCTTGGATTTCTTCCTATTTATATGGCTAAAAAACCTTTTACTATTGTTTTTAATTCCCTTCGCGAGATCTATCTCCACTTGGCTTTTGGCCTTTCTAACCGCATCCCGACACCCTCTTACCTCCATAAGGTAGGTTTCTTTGCTGATCCCTCCCATCTTCCACTGTTTATACGCCTTCTGTTTTTTCCTAATCACCCCTCTGAGACGCTTGCTCATCCAGTCCGGTCTAAAACCGCTACCTACAACCCTTTTTCCCTTTCTCGGGATACAGGCCTCAGAGAGGTCCTGCAACCTCCACCTAAAATAATCCCACGCCTCTTCCGCCTTTAGATCTCTAAATATGTTTGCCCAATCCACTTTTTTAACTAGCTGCCTTAATTTAGTAAAGTTAGCCCTCTTGAAATCATAAACCTTAGTCTCAGATGAATTTTTGTTTATCCTTCCATTTAGTTTGAACCGAATTAGCTCATGATCACTCGAGCCAAGGTTGTCCCCTACAACCATTTCCTCAACGAGGTCCTCACTACTCACCAAAACCAAATCTAAAATGGCATCCCCCCTCGTCGGTTCAGCAACCATTTGATGAAGGAATTCATCAGCTATCACATCTAGGAAAAGCTGAGCCCTATGATTATTACTAGCGTTTATTCCCCAATCTATATCCGGGAAGTTAGTCTCCCATGATCATACAGTTCCTACCAGTATTGTCATTACGGTGAACTTCCTCCTCATTTATCTGGTCTCCTATGAGTGAAATTTGGACTGGTATTATCCCACAGGTCCTTGCCTGTAATCATCTGATCGGATCAGAGGATCACAAGATTGTCACCCCAACTGCATTGCCCAGTCATGAGTAAGTGATATCAGTCTGACTCTGGGTCCACTTTTGCAGTTCTCCTTTTAGGGCACTGTTTCTTAGTCACACCAATGAGTCTGTGTTTCCCAAATAAGTAACATTGAGGAAATAACTGGAGACGATGTTCTCAACCCCCTGAAGAGTCTCAGCTGTTCACCTGAAACATTGGAGTCTGTTCCTGGTCATAATTTATTACCAACTGTCCTATGACTTACAAAAGTGCACAAGTACAAAAGTAGTTCCTTACCCATTTACATGCTTCGTACTTCTACTTCCCCGAGGCGGACAAGGCCTTATAAATAAAATAATTTGCAGAACTGTTACTGTTTGGGGAACTTGGTAAAAGTTTATTTCACTCTATCAAAGATTAAAGTCAAGCTGCTTCAAAGCTACTTATTAAATTCATTAACATAAACTTATTAAAAATACTGGAGGTCTACATTACTATATGCCTGTATGTGCTACATCTTTACTTTCCTCCCCTCCATCCCCCACCCCAGAAACAAAAAAACTGGAGTGAGGCCTTTTTCTTAAGGATTTCTCATGCCGTCAGAGAATTATAATGTAATTTGAAATACTGATATATTGTATTTAAAGTTTATAGCACACGATTAATCATTCTTAGACTAACAATTAGTCTAACATGTAAACCTATTAGTAACAATTACACAATTAAAGAAAAATAACTATTTTTCTGCATAGCCTCATCTGTCTCAAGGTCTTCTGCCACTGGTATTGGCAAAGGTCTCGCAATTCTTTGACCAAAATTTGATAGTGTGGATGAAGAGACAGAGCCCTGGTCTACACTGGGGGTGAGCGGGGGGTGTCGACATAAGATACGCCGACTTCAGCTACACGAATAGCGTAGCTGAAGTCGGCGTATCTTAGGTCGACTTACCTGGCCGTGAGGACGACAGCGAGTCAACCGCTGCCGCTCCCCCGTCAACTCGGCTTCCGCCTCTTGCGAGCTGGAGTTCCGGAATCGACGGAGAGTGCGTTCGGGGATCGATTTATCCGCGTCTAGATGAGACGCGATAAATCGATCCCCGATAGATCGATCCCTACACGCCGATCCGGTGGGTAGTGAAGACCTGCCCAGAGCTTCTACTGTAACTTCGCACCTCACAATTCTTAGGAGTAATATCATATGAAGGGGGAAAAAGTGAGTACACAGGAGGCAGGGCCAGCCTTAGGGATAGGAGTATATAAGCTGGACTCAGAATATGTATGTCTTATTGCTGGAATATAAAATCTGAAATGTCATAGGTTACCATTATCTCCACAATATGGAAGTCCTTTTTTGTCTAGCAAAGTGGCTAAATTGGAATCCCTGGGGAAGAAAGTTCCTCTAAAAGCATCAACCATCTCAACATTTGACTTGTAGCTTGGGGTGTTCGACCCGCAGTAGAGGTCTCCCTGTGGGCTGGGGAGCAAGACGACACCGGACATAGTGTTGGTATATAATACTCTAAATGCTTTTTATTGATTACAAAACAAACCTTACTCACTTCACCTTCACACCCCAAACATACTATACCAGAGTCCAAAAGTCAGAATGGTCCTGATGGCCAGTCGAGATTCCTTCCGTCAGGATAAGATCATAAGATGCTGGGAGCCTGTGAAAACCACATCTATATTCATATGGGACTCTGGATCAATAAGCGACTCCGATTTGCAGAAAAATTAGGCATCCATTTATAGTCCATTCCGTCGCATCATCGGTTCTTTGCCTTTGTTTACTAGGCCTTCTACCCGCACAATTCCAAAGAGACATTCTTGGGCGGGCCACCATGATCCAAGGCGTGCCATTTCCTCCAATTCTTATACAATTTTATATCAGTCCAGCCGGTGGTGTTTCCTTTTATGATGATTTTCCGTATTTTTCTCGGAACATAAGATTGTTTTTGCAGAAAGAGTTCTAATAGTCCTTGACCTTAAGTTCTTGCTTCAGTTGCTAACTTGCAACACACACATTCATGTCCAGCACGCGTCATTCATACCAGGCCTCAGTGACCTATAACATACACATTGTGATTCATATATCTAATATCTCCCAACATTCCCCCCTCTTGATACATTATTAATGCCATTAATTATTGTATCATTTTACAATTTTGCAAGCAAGTCAATTTTATATATCACTTGTTCCAAAATTTGTTGTCGCTTTCTTATTCGGCAGTATAAACATAGCATAATAAATGTTAACAAAATCATTAATGCAAATAATATCACAATAGGATGTAGCATTAAATTTAGAAGAGCTGTGACACTGGGAGACGATCCTTTAAAAACATCGTACCAATGAGAAATTACTAATTCTTCCCCTTCTTTTCCCAATTTTAAAATTTGACCATTGTGAATCAAAATGTTTTTCCCCAGCTGAGCAGACTTAGATACATCTTTTGCATATTGCCTGATTTTTTTTTCACTTTCATCAATCAATTTTTCCTATTGTTCCCAATGTATCCCCAAATCAAAGGACCAGTCCACATAATTTCCTTTTTTTAAAATAGAGGACCTCGGTAAATAATTAACCTCTGTTACATTACATTTACATGACTCAATTGGGCCTTTTTCTGTCATACTTCCCCAAAATACATGTTTTTCAGTGGTTACCACACAAATACCCCCATTGCCTAAATCAAACATTCTTGTGCCATTAGAGGCTAAATATTGCATGGTACATTGTCCGCTTGAATGGTTCAAATGACATCCCTCTAGGGACCAAGTTAGTTGTGGGCACACCCATTTGCTTCGTCCCCACTCTTCACAATGTTTCATTAATTCTATTAATTTATAATCCGTTTCTTCTTGAATCAAGTGTGTCCCACTTATTTTTATTTGCCATAACTATCCATTAATAATTTTTGGCAACATCCAGGCCATTGCTGCTTTTCTTTGTTTCCCTGTGTTGTGTAACAGCATTCTACCTTTCCACTCTCCCCTCAGAGTGGCTTGATCCCAATTAAACTCCATATATTTCTTCCATCCTGTAATTCGTAGATTCCATATATGAGGATCTTTGAACCATTCGAAAGGCCATTGCCCATTACTTAACAGATTAACCATTCTTTCTATGTATTGTATCCCATAAGTTTGCATCTGTACACATCGTATTGCTAGTACAGGTTTATTGTCAATCTCAGACATACCAAATAGATTTATATTTAGAGACGTTTTCAAGGCTTGGGCTTGTTTCAATTGGAGTTCCATTCTTCTTATTCCTTGTTCCAATAATGTATGTATCTGTATAGCCCGCAAAATCTTACCCAACGCTGACATTTTCCCTTGTAAGTCTCAATATCAAATGAGTTTAAAACTCCAGCTCCAATACTACCTACACCTCTTATTTCGTATAGTCCTGCCTCCCCATTGTTGTTGTCATGCTTGTAATCGAGGCAAAGCATATGGTGTGCACTTATGTTTACTTTTGCTCCTTCCAACCAGATTGTTTGATCCACAATAGTTGGGGCTCCAATTACTTCTTCCCTATTATATATAGTGCTCATCTGCCATGATTCCTGGTGCAATCTTGTTTACTGGTATCTGATTAATAAACATAAAAAATCCAACCATATCCCCAAATATTCAAAAAACATAAAAGCCAAAAACCACATTTCCACCCTTTTTGAATTATGAGGATCCTCAATATTGAAGCCATGGCCCTTATTCCATAGGAATAATGTCCGATGCTTCCGGCCATATTATTCTAAATACTTACACTAACCTCTTCTATCTTCGCTCAAGCTCCGATATGTTTTTTCTTCCTAAAATATAACGCACACAACACAATTCTTCTTCTAAGCACAAAATGCAAAGCAAGCATAAGCAATAAACCCATTACAAAAATTGTCGAACCACATTCACACTCCAAATCCAAGGTCCGTATAGGATAATTTCCAGTGCAATTGGGCATTCCTTTCCCTCTGTAAGATAAACTAAAAGAAAACGAAAGAAACATTATTTAATCTTTAGGCCATAACTTTAATTGTGATGTGTGGACCCACTTTCCCTTTTCCCCCTTGTTAATCTGCACTACAGTATGTGAAATTTTATTCATGATGGTAAATGGTCTGACTCATTTAGACTCCAGGACATGATTTTTCTATGTTAATTTCAAATATATTACTCTATCTCTGATTTTCCATAATGTACTGTCCTGAGCCACATGAGAATCCACCTAGTCTCTGGCTTTTTTAATGGTGTCAGTCAGTTTAAATTCCATTTTCTTATGTTCTATTGGTAACTCCCATACCCACTGGGTAACTGATACCTCCTCTTCCTCTTGTTCTTTTGGGTACCTTCTTCCTCCTCTTCTACCGGGGGTGCTTCTTCAACTAACTTTGGTTCAGTTTCTGGAAGTGGGCATTCATGCTCCTCTCCTTCCATCAGGAGAGCATATGGTAACATCATTGCTTGCTTGTTATTCTCATAAGTAACATCTCTGCTAGTTAACATCAAGGTCCATTGGGCCATCCTGGTATATGATATTCCTTTCTCCTGCAGTTTTCCTGATTAAAATATACTTCAGGGGAGAGTGAGGTGTTTGTATTATAATAGGGACCGTGCCAGTAGTCAAAGCAAAAGCTTCAATGGCCTACACAGCAGCTAAACATTCTCTTTCACAGATCCCAAACTGCTCCATAGGGGTTAATCTTCTAGACTCATATGCTACCGGTATTAACTTCCTGTCAGTTTCTTGCATCAATACCGCAACTAGACTTTGTTGGGTTGCTGCCAACTTAATCACAAATGGCTTGTTTATTTCTGGGAATTTCAATGCTGGAGCTTGCATCAAGGCTTGTTTTAAATTACAGAAAGCTTTTTCTTGTTCAGGCCCCCACTCCGATTCTACTTTCTTTTTTAGTAAACGCCACAAGGGTAAAGTTATACGGGCAAAATTTCAGATGTGTTTCCTTAAATAGTTAAACCCTCCTGACATCACCCTCAACGCATGAGAATCCTTTGGCCTTGGTAAATTCATTAATGATTTCACCTTTTGTTGATCTATCTGAATTCCTTGTTCCCCCACGGTCCCCTAGGGTCACCCACAAATAATTCACTTTCCTCTGCACTAGTTGGGCTTTCTTTTTATTCGCCTTGAAACCCGTTTCCTGGATGAGTCTCAGCGCTTTTAGTCCACTCAGTCACCTCCTCCTCTACATATGAGGTGACAACTCTTCATCTTCACCACCTCCTCATCTACATATGAGGTGACATTCTCCCGATCCTCTTTGGATAATTGATCCAGCATTCACACCTCCCCTCAATTTCAAATACCTCCAAGCGATATTCTGAATCACATTTATTCCTTTCTTCTACTTTTTTACTCCTCACCTCCCCTTGCTGAATTTCAAAATGGATGGAGTTGATTAATGTATACTCATCTGCGTGGTTCCTCCAAAGGAGCAGCAGCACAGGAGCCAGCAAACAATTGTGAAAATGGGAGTTTGAGTGAAGATCTGTTGTAAGAAAAAGGAGACAAGCCCCTGTTCCTTAGGGGCAGTGAATGAGTTCTTGAGAGTATGTGTTTGCTCGGTGGTTTGTTTTCAGTTTGTAAAGTTTGGTAGGGGGCAGTGTGTTGAGAGAAGCAGAGCATTAGATCATAGCTAGGCAAGCCCTACCCCCAGTCAAGGTTTAGCTGTGATCTAATGCTTTGCTTCTCTCAACACACACATCAAAACATGGTTCTCTCAACAAACATATACAGACATATAAAGGCAGCCAACTGGCTAACCAGAGGCACAGGAGCCATCAAATGGAGCTGTGAAAACAGGGGAGTTGTAGTGGGAGTTTGGGGGAGGGTGTGTCTAGTTTGTGTGTGTTTTTTTGTTCTGCTTGTTGTTTATGGGAGCTTAGGAGGCTATGACAGCTACAAAGACCTAAAGAATGGAAGAAACAATGAAGACAGCTTGGTGTGGAAGCTGCAGGATGTATATCATTCTGGAGAGGGTACCTGAAAGGTGCTCCATTTGTATGAAGTGCCGCTTGATAGATCTGATGGAAGAGAGGATCTTAGGTTTGGTGGTGCAGCTTGAAATAATGGTTGAGTTTAGAAGGGGATTTGAGCAGATGATGAAGGGAAGGAGAGAGGAGGCTGAAGGGAAAACTCAAGACTTGAAGATGCATGCTGGACAAGAATACCGAGAGGATAAACTTCTGGATGAAGAAAGTGGCCTGTGGAAGCATGTGACTATGAGAACAAGGCAGCGGAAAAGACTGACTAGCGAAGGAGGAACAGGTTCACTGAGTTGGAAAATGAAGGTGAGAGGCAGGCAGTAATAAAAGATGGAAGAGCAAGGGAGAAGAATGGCTAGCCCTACAAAAAGAGGGGAAAGCTAGAATTTGGAGCCCCAGGAGGATAGAGGATGACTCTCAGAAGATTGCAAATAAGTACAAAGGACAAGATTTGCAGCCAGAAAGAACAGAGAGGGAAGGCCGGAGAATCACACCAACACCAGGAAGAGGCAGGTCTACATAATTGGGGACTCACTGCTAAGAAGAATAGACAGGCCTGTCACCAGAGCTGATTCGGAGAACAGAAGGATGTGTTGTATCTTAGCTCCCAGCAGATGGGATGTGGATCTGAGGCTGAAGAGGGTCCTGATGGCAGTGGGAAAGAATCCACCGATTCATTCATTTGGGAACAAATGATACTGCTAGAGTCTTGCTGGGACGCATCAAGGAAAACTACCCCAGGCTGGAGAGGACGCTTAAAGAAATGAAGGTTCAAATTATGTTCAGTGGGATTGTACCCGTCCCTAGAGGAGGAGAGCAAAGGCAAAACAAGATTATATCAACAGTTGATTATGCAATGGTGCTATAAGGATGACTTTGGAATGTTTGACCACTGGGAGGCATTCCATGACAGAGGACTGTTCTCATGGTATGGACTCCACCTAAGTAGGGAGGGAAATAGACTTCTCAGCTGAAGGCTGGCACAACTGATTAAAAGAGCTTTAAACAAGGAATTTAGGGGAGATGTTTGGGAGATGCTCATGTAATATCCACACTTGATCCTAATGTAGATCGGGAGGAAAATCAAGTAAAAGAGGATACAGCAATGGAGAAAGGAACAACAGAGGGTAGGAGAATGGACAACGAGAGGAAATTTTAATGCCAATACCAATGACAAGGTGATACTGGCAGTAAAATGACTGTACCTGATCTGGTGAGGAATCTGGGTAAGGTCAAACAAAAACAACTAAGATGCCATAAGAACGACCATACCAGATCAGACCAATGGTCCATCTACCCCAGCATCTTGTCTTCCAACAATGGCCAATGCCAAATGCATCAGAGGGAATGAACAGAACAGCGCAATTATTGAGTGATCCATCCCCTGTCATCCAGTCCCAGCTTCTGGCAGTCAGAGGTTTAGAGACGCCCAGAGCATGGGGTTGCTGCCCTGACAATCTTGACCAGATAGCCATTGATGTACCTATCCTCCATGAACTTAGCTAATTCTTTTCTGAACCCAGTTATACTTCTAGCCTTCACAACATTCCCTGGAAACAAGTTCCACAGGTTGACTGCATTGCAGCACATTAATTTCATTGGGTGATCCCTGGTTCTTATGCTATATGACGGGGGTAAATAACTTTTCTTTATTCACTTTCTCCACGAGTCACGATTTTATAGACCTCTGTCATATTCCTCCCCCCCATCATCTCTTTTCCAAGTCTGTCTTTTTAATCTCTCCCTATACAGAAGCTGCTCCATACCCTCAATACTTTTTGTTGCCCTTCTCTTTGTTTTCCAGTTCTAAACTTTTTTTTTTAGATGGGGCGACCAGAACTGCATGCAGTATTCAAGGTGTGGGCGTACATGGATTTATTTGGTGACATTATGATATTTACTGTCGTCTTATCTATGCCTTTCCTAATGGTTTCTAACATTGTTAGCTCTGCAAATTGAGATGTTTTCAGAAAACTATCCACTATGACTCCAAGATCTTTCTTGAGTGATAACAGCTAATTTAGACCCCATCATTTTGTATGTATAGTTGGAATTATGTTTTCCAATTTGCGTTACTTTGCATTTATCAGCATTGATCTGCCATTTTGTTGCCCAGTCACCCAGTTTTGTGGGATCCCTTTGTACTTCTTCACATTCTGCTTTGGACTCAGCTATCTTGCGTAATTTTGTATTGTCTGCAAATGTTGCCACCTCCCTGTTTATCCCTTTTTCCAGATCATTTATGAATATGTTAAACAGCTCTGGTCCCAGTACAGATCCCCGGAGGACACCACTGTTTAACTCTCTCCATTCTGAAAACTCACCATTTATTCTTATCCTTTGTTTCCTGTCTTTTAACCAGTTACTGATCCATGAGGACCTCCCCTCTTATCACATGACTGCTTACTTTGCTTAAGAGCTTGGTGAGGGACCTTGGCTTACAAAAGCCACATTGACTTTTCCCCAACAAATCATGTTAATCTATGTGTCTATTAATTGTATCCTTTAATATAGTTTCAACCAGTTTGCCTGGTAGTAAAGTTAGGTTTACCGTCCTATAATTGCCAGGATTGCCTCTGGAGCTTTTTTTTTAAATTGTCATCGCATTAGTATTCTCCAGTCATCCCAAACACAAACCGCAAGGCTAGTTTGACAGAAAGAATTGCATGGTCTCAATGTGTGGCTAAGACGATGTGTTGGGAAAAAGAATTTAGGTTTATTAGGAACTAAGGAACCTTTTGGGAAAGGAGGAGCTTATACACAAAGGATGGGCTCCATTTAAACCAAATTGAACCAGATTGCTAGCATGTAAAATTAAAAAGTTCATAGAGGAGGTTTTAAACTAAGGGCTGGGGGAAAGCTGACAGGTGCAGAAGAGCATACAGATCGGACAGAGGCAGCTGTTGAGGGTGAATTTATTAAAGGGAATACTTTATATCCTAGTAAAGAGGAGAGGATAGGAGTTGATAAAGTACAGGTAGAAACTGAAGAGAAACCGTCAAACGAAAGAGTCCCATTCAATTACGTCACATGAAGGCGGACAACTAAATATAGACAAATATTATAAGTGCTTATTTACAAATGCTAGAAGTCTAAATACTAAGATTGGTGAATTTGAGTGCCTGCTTTGCGTTTGGCAGGCTTCCTGCTTCTGATGTGCTTAAACATTTTTTTTTTTATATATTACTTTTTGTGTCTTTTTGCTGGTTGCTCTTCAAATTTTTTTGGCCTGCCTAATTATACTTTTGCACTTGACTTGCTAGAGTTTATGCTCCTTTCTATTTTTCTCAGTAGTATTTGCCTTCCAATTTTTAAAAGGATGCCTTTTTGCCTCTCACCGTATCTTTTACTCTGCTGTTTAGCCACAGTGGCATTTTTTTGGTCCTCCTACTGCTGTTTATTTGGGGCATACGTTTAATGTGAGCCTCTATTATGATGATTTTTTAATAGTTTCCAAGGAGCTTACAGGCATTTCACTCTTGTGACTGTTCCGTTTGTCTAGCTTCCTCATTTTTGTGCAGTTCCTCTTTTTGAATTTAAATGCTACTGTGGGGGTTCCTCCTCCCCACAAGGATGTGAAATGTAATTGTTATGGTAGTGATTTCTGAGTGGTTCAGCTATATTCGCCTCATGGACCAGATCCTGTGCTCCATTTAGGACTAAATCAAGAATTGCCTGTTCCTTTGTAGGTTCCAGGACAAGCTGCTCCCAAAAGCAGTCATTTATGGTGCCTATAAATTTTATCTCTGTGTCCCATCCTGAGGTGATGTACTCAGTGAAAATGTGAATAGTTGAAATCCCTCATTATGATTGGGTTTTCTGTTTTTTGTAGCCTCTCCAATCTCCTCGAGCATTTCAGTCACTGTCACCATCCTAGTCATATGGTCAGTAGATATTCCTACTGCTAAACTTCTATTACTCAAGCATGGAATTTCTTCCCATAGAGATTCTATGGTACAGTTTGATTCATTTAAGATTTTTACTATATTTGACTCTATGCTTCCTTTCACATGTTTTGCCACTCCCATGCCAGTTGCAACCTACTCTGTCATTCCTATATATTTTGTGTTTTTATCGCATCTATTGTGTGGAAAAAATCCATGCAAAGATAACTCTCTAGTTAGTTTCATAGCTTTCCCTTATGAATCACAATTAAAAAAAAAAACCCTCTCATCTTTCAACTATAGTAATCTGAAGTGTTACTTGTTAACAAAAGTAGGCAAATAATTTTCAAACAGAGGTGATATTTGTTCTTAAGCTACTGATGTCCCTTCTAAAATTAAACATTCAAAATTAGAAAATGTGGAAATTCACAGTTCAGGTTCTAAACAACTCTTTTCCAAGGTGTTGGCTATCAAATTGTCCTAAAGAAAAATTAAAAGTAGCAGGTCTGATTTTTAAAATGTTACAGCTCTTGTTTCATTGCAAGATCTAAAATCTTTCTGCTTTTTGGTTTTAGGAAAATACCTTTTCTGGAGGTAACCACCATGGGCCAGTTGAAGCTTTAAAGCTAATGTTGTTCAACCTACAAGCAGTTCATGAAAGCTTTAACAAGAATAAAACTGCTGAACAAAATGATGAATTTAAAAAAGTAAGCAATCAGTTTCTTTTTTATATTGGGTCTTATTGATATTAATATCCTGTTTAATTTTTCTGTGGGACTGTACTTGTAAGGGCTAGAATTCCAGCCAGCCTACAAAAATGTGACCACAGTTACCCATATTCATTCAAGTTGGAGATAAAGACCTATTTTGTCTTCTAATCCATATACTTGACAATGTAGTATTGCTCCCTAAGTAGCTTTTCTACTGTTTTATCCAGTCTACTGTAACTCTGTCACAAGTGGTGGAACTTGTACCAGTTCTGTTGAGAGAACCTAATGGAGCTCCATGTTAGGAAGTTTTTTCCTGATACTCAGTATTCAGCCTACAATTCCCCCTTAATTTCAAACCACTACTCGTAGTCCCTTGGACCACCCTAAATCGTGTTCTCTCTCTCTCTCTCCCCTCCTTGGTGTTAACAGGGTACAAATATCTGAAGAGTGTAAGTATGCCCTTCCTTTGTTAAAAGTTAGGCATGTTGTACATATTTATTTCAGTGGTTTTCAACCCGTGTTCTGCAGACCCCTGGGGGTCCACAGACTATATTTAAGATTTCCAAAGGGGTCCGCATTCCCAT
This sequence comes from Platysternon megacephalum, assembly GCA_003942145.1. Lineage (NCBI taxonomy): Eukaryota > Metazoa > Chordata > Testudines > Platysternidae > Platysternon > Platysternon megacephalum. Next base: position 8,050,529 of record QXTE01000073.1, read on the forward strand.
TCAAAATGTTTTAGTGGTCCACTTTTAATCTTTTCCCATAAAGGCCCCAGTTCAGGAAAGCACTTAAACACATGTTTAAACCTATTGAAATCAAAGGGACTTAGGCACGTGCTTAGTGTTAAATACGTGCTTAAGTGCTTTATTGAATAAGGATGTACTTAAGCATGTTCTTAAGCATGTTCCTAAATTGGGGCCGAAGTCCGTTTCTCTGCCCCTCCCCCCCCCCTTTTTTTACCTCTTTAGTGAACTTTGATTTATCAATATATCTTTTATAAAGAGAGATTCAGAAATTAATATTCCAAATGTGGTCACCCCCCAAACCATATGGACAAAAACTGTCATGTTTTTGACAGGGCTTTGGAGCGGAGCCCGGAGCTGGAGCGTGGAGCAGCTCCGGAGCAGTGGAGCTGCAGGTTTTTGCCTGGAGCTGGAGCGGAGCCGGAGCACAGCTCCAAAGCCCTGTTGTATTTAAGCGAACAGGGCTAGGTATCAGGAGATATTTTATTCTATCCTTTATCTAGCTCTAAATTTGTTTCTTTTTTTTAAGCTTTCACTCATCTATTGGTCTATTCATACATTTAATTGGTTCTAGAATTCAAATATCTGCTTTAGATCTAGAATGTTTAATATTTTATAAGTGTTCTTCACTGTTTCAGTTTACACACAACTGTATGCGAATCAACTGTGCATCCTTCCCTGCTTCAGACTTTCTCAGACCTTTAGTAGTTGGAGAGTTCTCTCTTCCTCAGTTACATGAAACCAGAATACTTCCTCTCACCAGTTGTCTTCGAAACTTCGTGCTAGCTACTATAGTGCCTCTGAAGGGGGTCTCCATCATTTTTAGTGCAAGGATAGTAATTTGATCTGTTTAACTCAAACGCACTGATATGTAGACTGAGCATGTAAGCCAACATGAGGTGTCTTTTGCCATTTTGGTATATAATAGGAAAATTTTACCTTATACAGTATCTTCTTAGGCACAGGAAGAAAAGAAGGATTTACACGAGAAAAATGGCATTTCAGATTAAAGGGATACATTACCTAATATTTGGATTTGCTTTTTTATAATCGCTTCAGAAAGGTGGAAAGCCTCTAAGCATATATTTAGATGAAGAAAAGTCATACTCAAATGCATTTAATTGTCCTATATTACAGAAACAAAATGTTTAATAAAATCTGTTTTAGAAATTCTTTACCTACTTGTTACTTACCATGTGCCTGTCATGTTATGCTAGTATCCTGTCCTATCTCCCAAAGCCATGTTGGAGCAGGTCAGTAACTGGATGGAAGACTTCAAAGAATATGTGCTACAAGTAGTGTTTAATTCAGAAGGTCAATTAAAACACTTTTTTTCCAATGAGGCCAGCAGTTGTTAGGGTGTACTGTGCTGCTAGAGATGCTGTCTTTCATGCATAATGTGTTCTAACAAAAATATCTTGACCACTCCTTAACAGACATGGCAATTTTCACCAGGGCAAGGAATTTTATCCATACTATGCCTACCCTGTTTTGAATTAGGCAATTGCATTTTGCTACCTTAATTTTTCTACAGTTTCAAGTGGATTTGATGCAAATTAGGAACAGATATTGAAGACTCTGTTATGTTGCAATGTGTTAAACTCTTCTACTTCACCCACAAAGCTCGATTCAGTGGCGAACAAGCTGATCCTTATAGTATGTGTATAATTTGTAAAGTTGTCAGAGACCCTATGGGGTGAAAGATGCTATATAAATGTAAACTATTCATATCTATCCTGTTAGTCATTTGTTTATATTTGACAGATTTCTTTTTTAAGCTTTCAGAAGAAGCAGTTTCTGAATTAAAGCAATGTGACAATGACGTGATCCCTATTACCAAGTCCCTTCGAAGGTAAGTGTACTAATTCTCTTACTCTGCATAATTAAACGTTTCTCCTGTCTCAAAGTCTTGCTTGGAAAAATAATTTAAATTAATTTGGATATGAGAATTATCACATGGATTGGAAACTAGCTAATGTATAAACACAAGTTAATTGTGAATACTAAAAATACATAGCAATTTATGGATCTAAGGAGTATCTAGTGAGCTGCTGTAGGGTTTTATCATCTTAATATTTACATTATTTCTTCTGGGAATCTTATAAAATTTGCAGGTGAAAACTGAAGTAATAAAAGAACTTGGAGAAGTTAGAAATATGGGACAAGGAAATTTTTTAAAAATTGATTCCACCTAGAACACGGTTTTTTAAAAAGTGAAATAACCATGTTACATTATAACTTTCGATGGGTTGAAGAAAGAAACTTGGAGGGAATAGCGGGCAGAAAAATTAGATATGAACTTGTAATGCAGTGTGGTAGCAAAAGTAGCCAATGTAATTTGATTGTGTGTGTGTGTGTGTGTGTGTGCGCATACGGTTGCATCAAGAGTAACCATAGAGTTGGTCCTTCCAGAAAACAATTTATGTGTGGGAAATCTTCAGTGCTGCTGTCATTTAGTTCTTTATAACTTCAGGGAAGCATCATAATGAATAGCTTACTTGAGAAAACATTTTCTGTACATGAAGTAAACACGAGTCCCATTTAAATAAATGCTCATAAATTGGTAGGAAACCTCTTGAACACCAAAAGGCAGAATGAAAAAAACAGACTTCATAATATAATCATTTTAAATTAATAAGTGCTAGAGTATAATTCTGTTTCAACAAACTGTCCATCTTCACTGTGCACTACATTTTTGTATATAATGTTAAATAAAAGTAAAATGTAAATAGTGAAAATAATATAACTCTTAGGTACAGAAACAATTTTCTAACATAGTGCACTACTTTAGCATCCTAATTTGACTTTTAGACCAAAGCAGGGGTCGGCAACCTTTCAGAAGTGGTGTGCCGAGTCTTCATTTATTCACTCTAATTTAAGGTTTCGCGTGCCAGTAATACATTTTAATGTTTTTAGAAGGTCTCTTTCTATAAGTCTGTAATATATAACTAAACTATTGTATGTATGTAAAGTAAATAAGGTTTTTAAAATGTTTAAGAAGTGTCATTTAAAATTAAATTAAAATGCAGAGGCCCCCAGACCGGTGGCCAGGACCTGGGCAGTGTGAGTGCCACTGAAAATCAGCTCGTGTGCCGCCTTCGGCACCCGTGCCATAGGTTGCCTACCCCTGATATAGACACTGCATTACCTATGTTGACCCTAACAGTCCTCCAGCAGCTGTCCCACAATGCCTGACACACTGACCACTCTGGTCACAATTGTGAACTCCACCCCCCCCCGGAGTCACAGTGACCGGAAGGCATCCCGCTCCCCAGCCTTTCAAGCCCTGTACGTTTTTGAAATGCCTTTTCCTAATTGTCCAGCTTGGCACACCTGGCAGCTCTCCATTGCTGTGCGCAACTGCCCAGCTAACCATGCTGGCTACATGCTCCAACTTGGAGTAGACCGGATCTCCTGGGCCTGTGGGGAGAAGAGGCTGTGCAGGTACAGCTATGGAACAGCCGTATAAATGTGGACATCTACTAGCAGATAGCACAGAGAATGCAGGAGGAAGGGTACAACAGGGATCAGCAGCAGTGCTATGAGAAAGCAAAGAAACAGCAGCAGACGTGTCACAAGGCCAGGGAGGCCAACAATCAATACGGTGCCAAGCCACAGATCTGTCACTTTTACAAAGAGTTTATAAAAAAAGAACTGCAGGGTGATGTGCGGGGTGGTGGTGGGTGTCTCCACGAAGTATGGCATGCAACTATCTCATTCTCTTAAATAAGTAATGAAAAGAAAGGACCAGTCCTCTCCCATTAAAACTCGACTAAAATGGAAATAAGATCAAGCCAGAAGTTGGCAATTCAGATTTATAAAATTTAAAGTATTAAGTGTGTTGCTAGGCAAAATCATTGAACCTAGAAGAAGCTGAGGTTTTTTATATAACACAGGCTAAAATGTCATCCTTACTTGCTTTTAACAGTTATAAATAGGAAAAATAGACATCTGTAGAAAAAATGAAGAAATGCAGTGTCATGAAAGTATATGTTGAATTGTCCCTTTAAATCAGCATTTAACAAAATGTTTAATTTGTTTTCACAGTTTTAAATGTCAATATGTATTAATCTGAAGAGATGCCTCAAAGCTGATTAGGTGGTGTTAAGGAAGTACTGCCATTTCTGTTAAATATACGTAACTTAAATCATAATATATACTTGTTGATAAGGGTGTTTTTTGTTTTTGTTTTAAATGTAGGGCTTTACACCATTTGTCCCGGCTCAAAGGCCTAGTTGAAGATACCAGTGGCAAACAAGATCAGAAAGATTATCATCAAGAAGATGGAAAGGAAAAAAATCTACAAATAAGAAATATTTTGTTGGAAACTGAGCAGTCTATATAATTTAAAATATTAGTACCTGTATAATAACCATTAACTTTTCTTTGAGAGCAGTTTCATAGGTCAAATATATTTTTATTTTTTTAAATTTGAGAGAAGTGTGTATTATTTTAAAAATACCATACAGGATTTCTACACTTTTTTTAGCATTGAGGTGAAAACTCCAAAATGTATGAGTAATAAATATAGAATCTAGTAAAATCTAATATTATCTGGCCAGATCCATACTATAAAGAATATTTATTTTATTAAAATAACTTGAGGAACCATCAAGGAAAAGGCTCTGTAGTCTATAAATAAAATAATTCGGAAACTCAAAATGCTACGCCACATTCAGCGGCCCCATTACATCCCCCACACTCTGCTACAAAATTGATAGAAATAAGGAAACTGAAGAGTGAGGTATAAACTTATGCAAACAGGAAGGCTTTGCAACAATATTACATAAAAGCTCTAGGATCATTGCTTTCTGATAGAACTTTATTTTGACATGATTATAGTCAGGAGCAAAGCCTACAGATTATTGAATTTGCTAACTCTAGAAACCCTTCTCTGGCATTTCTCTAATACAAGTCATGTAATCTCCTTTCAACCATTATTTCTAGTTACAGTAAGACAATATCATGACAGATTTATAGGATGAAACACCAAAGCTCCTCAAGAGCCATAAAATAATATCACCTAACTTTGAAAAGTAGTCCTTTTTAAGCATGCATTCGCATAGCTGTGCATTTTCCTCCATGCACTTGGTCAGTTGAGAGATTAATAGCTAAAGGTCAGTTTACCTTTTTGTACTAATACAGTTGTATAAAATCCCCTCAAACCAAGTCAGTAAAGAAGTTTGAAAAGAACCAAAAGAATGCATTGAAAAGTTCCAGAATGCTGCATCAGTTCTTCAGGCTAGAGGAATGTTAAATAGATCATTCAAGGAAAAGCTAGTTTGTCACTTGAAGCCTGGTGCAATGATGTTTGAAATTAAAAATAAAACAAGCAAGAATTTTTTCAAGTGCCAGGATGTGGGAATTCTGTATTTTAATTATGCCTGTTGCATACTTCCTAGAAAATAGCTGATTTGGTCTCTAAAGATATACGTTGGTAAATTGGTAATGAAATATATATTTAATTAATTAGATAGGGGCTCATTATGTCTCTTCACCACTATGTACATGCTTGTGGCTAAGTGTTAACAAATACTATTTTACTTCTACAGCTCACATGAAAACATTGTTTGGTATTTGTCATTTGCTGTATTTTGATCAAAAAATATTGTCAGCAGTTATGATTCACTATATATACACTTTATTAATATCTGTGTGCATACTTTTTGTCCAGGTTTTCTCAGTTAGCCTGCAAAGTCTAAACCCAAATCGGTAAAGAAAGATGTCTGATTATTAAGTAAAGTGAAGTATCTGTGAGTGAAAGTAAAGAATAGGCCACTTAGCATATGGGATAAAGCATAGCTTGTACACATTTTAATTGACACACAATACATATAAATGTCTGTGGTTCCAACAAGATCCTTCCAGTGCCAGCCTTCATGGTTCTGCTTTTTATACTAGTCCTGCATAATTGAAATAGCTGGTTGGAAAGTGGGGGAGGGGCTAACTTGGTGTATTGGTAATAAAAGTACAAAAAGGCCCTAATTTCTAATCCAGCCAAGCTCTGCTTCACGCAGGACCCAAGAAAGGGTATGCCATTCTTGTAGTTCTCTGATCTAGGAATCTGTGTTGCTGCGTCTTACAACCCAGCTCCTTATGGCCCCCAATGGGTCCTTCCATCAGAGAATAGAAGTATAGAGATACTCTAGCCATTCCCTGTATACAGTGGAATTCCCAGCTTTCTAGTTTGCTTGCTTTATAGCCCTATCAAACTGGTAGAGCAGCACAAAAGGATATGTACCAGACTCATGAATTGGGCCCAAATCCTTTGACCTGCGTCTGCTTGCTTAAATCTGTCCCAGGGTAGTATTGCCATCTGTCAATGGTCAGTGAAAAAGTTGGTGTCAGTCAAGTTGTGTGTGAACTTGTGTCCACGTTAAAAAAAGATCACATTTATTTATTTGATTTATTTGTTACTGAAAAGACAAGAATTGATGGGAATGAAATCTGAGCAGTCACCACACCCCTATATGTGGTCACCCAAGGTCTGGGTTGAGGTATATTGACAAGACATTTGTAGGAAGCCTTTACAGCAGCTCTATAAGCTGTACCTGTTCTGTAACTAGTCCAGTCTCCTAGGCTATCAAGCCAACATTGTATCATTACTAAATTCACTGTAAATAAAACACCAGATGAAACATACGTATCTCCAAATGAAAACAAAATTTTCTAGCAAGCCCCTGTCACATGTACATATGAGACCTTACTGTACAACAGATTTGTGATAAACTCAAAGCTGCCAATTTGAAGAACTGAAAGATACTAAAAGAAAAAATAGGATGATTAATAATAGGAGATCTAATAATTTCCCCCTCTTGGCTCCCTGCAAGTTAAGAATGAGTAAGTAGATGGGGAAACCTATAGTTGTGATGACTTTAAATACCACTTTACTGTATCTTACTTTGCAAAAGGAATTCTGGTGATTGTCATAATATGAGAACTTCTGGCTCTGCGCGTGTTGCAAAAGTTTGGATTACACAAATGAGTAAAATGTCTGGATGTAGGATCAGGTCCAGTAAATGAGAGGACCGTTCTACTGGGAAAGATTGTTTGCAAAAGCTTTTATACAGCAATACATTGTAAGTACACCAATGGAGATACCAGATAATGTAGTAGACCCTACCTAGTATCTGTATTAAGACTATCTTTGATTGTCAAAGATGATTATACTAAAGATCTTGAGACTTAGCAGGAAATATGATGCTATTTTTCCATAGATTTAGTGTGCCAAAGGAAAAACACAGACAGGGAAGGTGGTTTTGACCTGATTCTCCTCTGTTTTGCGTAGTCATTCATATCTCTGCAAAGTGGATGTAAAACACTGCCATTTTGCTTTTTTAGCATTGTACAACTACTTTGCATTTATTTGGTGTGGGTATAAATGTTTCCACAAGGGTTAAAGCAGTGGAGAATAATGTCCTTTGACTCTGAGGTGTTTAGAAGTCAGTGTACCGTTAATAGGGTACAGGGTTAGCACATCCAATCGTTGCTGATTTTCAAAAAAAAGGTAATATAAAAAGCAACAATGTACAACCACTCTCCATGTACTTGAATACAAGATGAGAATCCCAAATCACTTGATATTACAGAAAAGTGACTATAGGAGTCTTCCATAAAAATGGGCCACAGGGTGCCAAGTTCCTACAATCAGAAATGTTATACATTTAGAAGCCAAAATAGACTGAACCAAACAGGTTGTGCGCATCTCTCCACTGGAAGAATAATACATTTTTGGATAAAGAAATCTTAGATCCCCTATGTTGATGCCCCGCGTGCCATGAAAAATCGGCTCGTCTGCCACCTTTGGCACGCATGCCGTAGGTTGCCGACCCCTGTTCTATATAAACAGACAGAGTGGTGCTCGCTCCCCTCCCCTCTACCAGGAAGCCCTCAAGCTGTGGGACTTCTGCATCACCCATTTGATACATCTAGAGGCATTGTACCTTCCAGGTTCCCAGAACGAACTGGCCGATCATCTCAGCAGGTCATTTCACAATCACGAGTGGTCCCTCTGCCTGGATGTTGTGATCAACATCTTCCAACGGTGGGGGTTTCCCCAAATAGATTTCTTTGTAACAAAATACAACAGGAAGTTTTGGTTCTTCCTGAATCACAGCCTGGACTCAGTCTGACGCTTTTCTCCTCCCTTGAAAGGATCATCTACTATACGCATTCCTGCACTTCCCGCTTGTACACAAGGTCCTTGTGAAGTTCAGAAGGCAGGGAGCATCAATGATCTTAATAGCACCGGCGTGGCCACGCCAACACTGATTCATTACCCTTCTAGACGTGCTGGTGGACACACCGATAACCCTGCCCCTGCTGCTGGACTTGATCACGCAGGACCACAGCCGCCTCCAGCATCCCAATCTGCAGTCTCTCCATTTCATGGCTTGGAAACTCTGTGGCTAAACTCTTTGGAGCTCACATGCTCAGACCCTGTTAGAGAGGTCCTCCTTGGTAGCAGAAAGCCATTCACCAGGGCCACTTATTTGGCCAAGTGGAAAAGATTCTCTATTTGGGCATTAGAAAAAGACACTTAACCCTTACAGGCATCGATTCCCTTTATCCTGGACTGTTTGCTGCATCTAAAACAGTAAGGTCTGTTGGTATCATCAGTAAAGGTGCTGCTGGCCGCTAACTCAGCTTTCCACGCCAGTGCACCTGTTGCTCTGTTTTTGCAAATCCTATGGTGGGCCACTGCCTCAAAGGCCTAGAAAGACTGTACTCTCAAGTAAGACAGCCAATTTTCCCATAGGATCTCAACCTGGTGCTCTCTAGACTGATGGGACCTCTTTCCAAGCCTTTGGTAACATGCTTTCTCTACCTTTCCTGGAAAGTAGCATTCTTGGTGGCTATAGCTTCAGCCAGGAGGGTGTCTGAGCTTAAGGCCTTAACTTTGGAGCCCCCATATAAGGTCTTCTATAAGGACAAGGTGCAGTTGCGACCATACCCTGCCTTTCTCCCAAAGGTAGTTTCGCAATTCCATGCGAACCAGGACATTTTTCTCTCAGTGTTCTTTCCTAAGCCACATGCTAGCAACAGGGAACGAATGCTTCACTCCCTGGATGTCAGACGAGCATTAGCCTTCTACATTGAAAGAATGAAGCCATTTCGAAAATCAATGCAACTCTTCATTGTAATTGCAGAGCGGATGAAGGGGCTTCCAGTCTCGTCCCAAAGGATCACTTCTTGGATCACGTCCTGTATTCGGACGTGTTATGACTTGGCAAAGATTCCTGCTCCTGCGCTGACGGCACACTCCACAAGGGCGCAGGTATCCTCAACAGCATTCCTGGCACCAGTTCCTATTCAAGACATCTGCAGGGCAGTGACGTGGTCGTCCATCCGCACCTTTTCATTGCACTGCACCATTATACAGCAGGCCAGAGACGATGCAGCATTCGGCAAAGTGGTGCTACAAACAGCGATTCTATGAACTCCAACCCCGCCTCCCAGGTTAGGCTTGGGAGTCACCTACTTGGAATCGACACAAGCAAGCACTCGAAGAAGAAAAAACAGTTACCTGCCTCTTGTAACTGTTGTTCGAGATGTGTTGCTCATGCCCATTCCAAGACCCACCCACCTCCCACTCTGTCTGAGTATCCAGCAAGAAGGAACTGAAGAGGCGGTGGGTCAGCAGGACCTACGTACACCGCCATGAAGGCGCAACTCCAAAGGGCTCCACAGCCAACCCAACGGGTATTACTAGGGGAAAAACCTTCTGATGACTGTGCATGCGGTGCGCACACACCTACTTGGAATGGACATGAGCAGCACATCTCGAAAAACAACAGTTACAAGAGGTAGGTAACCGTTTTTTTTTTCGGGGCCATCATTATTATCATTCTGTTTGTTTTTCTTTCCCAATGTAAGTAATAGTAATGAGTCAGGAATATCTTTATTGTTATCCAACAGATACCTGTGTCTGAAAATCGAGACAATTTTTCATTGTGCTCTAGTACAGTTGTTCACTGTTTTACTTTTGTTTTCATTACTGTGTCCTTACCCAAAATATTTCATCAATCATTGTCATGGGAATGACTCGCATAGTAGGGGAAAGCTGCTCTTCACAGGGAAAGGAGCAGACCATTTGTTGCCTTTGCACTGCTTCCCAGCTCACCATGACCCTGCTGTCACTGCTTGAGCTGTCCACTGTTAGTTCCCCACAGTCTTCAGTTAACAGAACCTGTCTGTCTTACTGTCTTGTCATCTTACAGGTTTTGTGTAATGCAGAAATGAGTTGAATAACTTCAGTCCTGAATTTGGAAATAGGCAGATCTTTCCTGTGACAGTTTAGAAAAGGAGACTTCCTGGATTGCAACCAATTTAGACATAAGATCATTCTAAGTGTCGTTACTATTTCTATGCAAAATTAAAATTAGTTGTTCCTTGGTGCTGCAGCTCTAGAAGTACTGAGCACAAATTAGAATTAACATTTTTCAATCAGATTTTTTTACAAAAGTCTGTTCCAGTTTCTTTAAATGGAGAACCCAGCATTTGAAATGCATGAAGAGAAAATACAAAGTTCCTCAAATATGAAAGAACGGACAAAGCAAGAGGTACCGGTAAGTTTCTCTTTTGCAATTATTTAGAACTTTATCAAATAAGAATCAGGGTTGGGGCTTAACATCTTGTTTCATGGTATAGCAAAATTATGTATACAAATATACCATAAAGAGTTAAATTAAATAAAATCTTCCTAATTTTCACTTTGCTAATTGGCAAACATAATACTCACTCAAGAAATCACCATGGCCTCGCTTCACTTAGCAAAGATGTGATAGCAGAAGGCTTAGGGCTAGTTTACACACAAATTCAACTGATTTAACTAAATTCGTTTCTAGATTGAAGTTAAAGTGCAACACCAGCCACGGGTGTTTCGTTGCAGTGTAGACATACCCTAACCTGCTGCGTTATAGGGGGCTTATGGTAAGTACTGAAACTGCCTTCCCAGCAGCTCTAGGCTATAAATATATCAGGAGATATATATATATATATATATATATATATATATGACGAAGTGGGTATTCACCCACGAAAGCTTATGCTCCAATACTTCTGTTAGTCTATAAGGTGCCACAGGACTCTTTGTCGCTTTATATCAGGTTAGCAACTCCACAGTGACCCAACTGACTTTACCCATTGGGGATTTTTAGTGAAACCATATGTGCTATATTAGTTATCATGATGTAGAATACATGGGTATTTTTAATAAAATTATAGAATTGTGTGGGATTGACAGGGAGATACTATAAGGTAAAGTGAGGGCTCCATCTGGGGGTGCAGGCTCTGGGTTGGGGATGGGGATGAGGCGGGATGCAGGAGGGTGCTTCAGGCTGGGGGGTGGGGCAGAGGGGTTCAGGGTGTGGGAGGGGGCTCTGGGCTGGGGCAGGGGGTTGGGGTGCAGGGGGGGTGAGGGCTCCATCTGGGGGTGCAGGCTCTGGGGTGGGGCCAGGGATGAGGGGTTTGCGGTGCGGGGGGAGCTCAGGGCTGGGGTAGGGGGTTGAGGCTCGGGGTTGGGGTGCAGGCTTACCTCCGGCGGCTCCTGGTCAGCGGCGCAGGTAGGGACTAGCCTGCCTTAGCTGGGCAGCACCACCAACCGGACTTTTAATAGCGTGGTTGGCGGTGCTGACCGGAGCTGCCAGGGTCCCTTTTCGACCAGGTGTTCCAGTCGAAAACCGGACACCTGGTCACCCTATCTCCATAGCCCAAAACACACCTCCCTTCTCCCAGGGAGTGATTGCAGACAACTCTCCTGCTGCCCTTTTCTTCTCTTAGCACCTGTGCTTTATATAGGCCCCTCCAGTTCCTGTCCAGCAGCAGAGCCTCCTTATCAATTCCCTGCTCCCTGGCACCTCTCCAGGTGAAGCCTGGGCAGTTAATGGGCCTACCTGGCCACCTTAACCTCTTCCAGTTTTGTGTAGGGTGGACAAAGTTTAAAAAAATGTTGGTTATCTTATATTGTTAAGGGCAGCAGTGGTTTGAAAGCTTAAACAGTACAGTTTGAAAAGTATCAGAGGGGTAGCCGTGTTAGTCTGGATCTGTAAAAGCAGCAAAGAATCCTTTGGCACCTTATAGACTAACAGACGTTTTGCAGCATGAGCTTTCGTGGGTGAGGTTAAAATAAACTGAGGACTATACATTTCCCAAAGGATTAAAAAAGTAACCATACAAAGCATATCTCATATCTCATCATCCCTTTAAATGGTTAAAAAAAACAAACCCCGTGCTTAATGTATAACGGATGCTCTGTCTTGTTGCAGTTTGTAGCTTAATCTGTAAAACTGGTGAAAATTTCAGTAGCTCTTTTGCTTTTCTTTATTATCTCACTCTCTTGTGAAAATTAGCAGCTTGTATTGATATTCCAAGGGAGATCTAGGCTCTATTCTGCACATTGAGGGGCACTAAAGAAAACTCCTAGATAGATAGATAACGTGTGTAACTCATGAATAAAGTCTGTGGTATCAGGCCCCTTGTGTGAAGTGCTTCTAAGATTTATTCATAATTTCATAAACATCAAGCCTGAAGGGGCCATTAGAGCATCTAGTCTGACCATAACAGAGGCCAAAAAAATTTCATCCAGTAACTCCTATACTGGGCCCACTAACTTGTCTGACAAAAGCATATCTTCAGGAAAGGTATCCAGTCTTGATTACACAGGTACCATTGCATTAACTGTTGTTCTGATTGCTAACTAATAACTTTGGTTTTTAAAATGTCTTGTAGGAAAGAAAGAGCCACTGGTCGCTAATGAACATCTTTCTAGTTTGTCTCTTGGCTTGCGTCATCACCACCATCATAGGAGTGCTGATTATTTCCTTGGTCTACATTAATAACATTGGATTTTTGACAGAGCTAAACATTCAAAAGCATGAAATAACCTCTCCAAAAACACCAATAATAATGTCAGACAAAAAAAGAGTAGATGTCAAATTCCAGTTTCTGAATCATCTGGGTAAATCTAAGGTAGCAGTTGTTCTTCTTACAAAACAATATTATTGTACTCAATATAGAAGTTTAGGGCCAAATTTTCAGACTGGCCTGGTTTTTTTTGTTTTTAGTTTGGTGTTCTCCTTTTCTGCCCACAGAATTGCAGGCACAAAGAGATATTGATTCATAAATAATCCAGAATGCAATTTACATCTTTTGGACATATCATTATTTGCACCTACAAATTAGATGTCTAAATAACCAAAATTACAGAGTTTTAAAAGGAAGTCAGCTTTTGAAATCTAGCAGTGAAACTACACCATGTGAAACATTTTCAGAAAGCTAGAATACAAATAGAAGCCATTTAGTTGAAACTGGAAGTCTTGAGAACCGAGCTAAAATGTATTCTTTGGTCACAAATAAAAATGAATGTGATGGTCTCATTTTAGGCAGTAGTAGCCTCACTCACCTTGCTGGACTTATAGCATTGCAGTTCATGTACAAACCAAACAGTTAGATTACTTCAGAGTTTAGTCTCTGTATTTCAAAACTTATTGAATTTTTAAAAATTGACCAATTTTAGAAGAACTCCAGTTTTCATAGAGCCAGATGTTAAAGTGTATGTTCTGACTCTTTTTTTTAAATCCTTAAAAAGTATATTTATATGGATCTTTCTGATCCCGTGTTCATGTTTATAAGGGTTTTCCCGCAAAGGAGAAGATGATTGATTAGACAGTGGACAGTTAAACTGATATACAGTGCTGTCAAATATACAAATTAAAGGAACTAAAAAAAAACCCCAAATTTGCCTTTTTCTAATTTCTTCCAGTTCTGATATTGTTAGGCATTAGATGTAACTATAGGAGGTGCAAACATACAAAAAATGTGGTTTTCAAGATTATAGTGTCCTGTAATACACTTCCCTAATGTAAGGTGACTTTTTAAAATTGCTGGATTTATTCTAGATAGAGTACAAATAAATGGGAAGGAACAGTCCCTAGCACAAAGAGTTTACAATCTAAGACCCTGATTCAGGAAAACATTCTATTTAGGAAGGGTACTTACACATGTGCTTAATTGTAAGCATGTACTTAAGTGCTTTCCTGAATCAGTGTCTAAAAAGACAAAGAAAGAGAAGGGGGAAGGGAGTACAACATAAAAGTAGAGTGGTCAAGGTGATGATAGGCCATGTCAGCTTTATATTTGTTTAGTTTTTGATAGCAGATACACACTGATTGACTCTGGTGAAATCCTGGCCCTACTAAAGTCAGTGGGTGTTCTTCCATTGACTTCAGTAGGGCCAGGATTTCACCCCAGGTCTTCCACTTTTGTTGTTTGATGTACCTACAAAGCTATTCTTAGCCACTAATTTTTCTGAGAGTTTTATCCTTAAAACCATTCCTTATCAATCATTGTAAAAAAAAAAAGATATAATAGCAATTTGATGTATAAAGGTATGTGTGGGATCATCAAAAGTGTAGTAAACACACAGAGAGAGAAGCCTCACCAAGAATTCCCTACGTTTTCCACAAATTTCATATCTACATATAAAGTAATGTTCTGAAATATTCCCTCAATATTTTCCCTTCATTTCCCCACTGGCCTTGCCTTTGTCCAATACTTATAAAGAATAACTTATGTCTATAAAAAGAGCAGGAGTACTTGTGGCACCTTAGAGACTAAGCCACAAGTACTCCTGCTCTTTTTGCTGATACAGACTAACACGGCTGCTACTCTGAAACCTGAACTCATGTCTATGATTTGCTAGGTATTTCAGTTTCCTGGGGGTGATATTCAATGGGCAAGATTTAGGTATGACGTAAAGGATTATCCGAGTGATGAAGAAATGGAATTTGGAACAAGCATCAACAATCAGCGATCTAAGATGACTTTTGGAACATTACGGATCAAGAGCAAAGGGCTCCGGGCCCCACATTGGCACTTTAATGCCAATGAACATGGCTTTCTCCTAAAGGTACAATCTGATTATTTTAATTTCATCTGTTATAATTTTTGGAATAAAGCATCATGCCAACCTATGGTCTTGTATACAAATGCTAAATAATAATAATAATGGCATTATCACTGGTTAATGTGTGTCACATTTTCAAACCTTGGTGCCTGAAATTATGTTCTTAAATGGTGTGATTTGCAGACATACTATACACTCACAGCTCCAACCAAAGTGTAATAGTTGCAGTCAGTGGAAATTTTGTGTACTCTGCACTTTTAAAAATTCAGCTACTTATCTGGGTGCCTGCACATGAATTAGGTGCTTAATATTCAGCACCCAAATTTGAAAGTGTTTGTCTTATCTCCTCTGACTATCCATTTCTCCATCTGTAAAATGGGAATAGTAAAAGTTACTTAAAGTACTAACTCATGGGGTATTGTGAGGAATAATTAGAGATTGTACATAATTTTGAAAACAAAGCGTTATGTATTTTGAAGAATTGACTCTTGGCTATACTTAGAATACTAACAATATTTTTATTAAGTATTTAATATTTATATCATAGTAGCACTCACAGGCCCCAGTCAGGATTGGGGAGCAATTGTGCAAGACATTCCACAGACACATGGTCCTTATCCCCAATAGTTTGAATCATCTTAATCTATAATCATAACATTCACAGCTTTGTTTAAACAACTTAACGTTTTGTGTGTGTGAGAGAAAGAGAAAATTTATCAAGTGTTTCTTAAAGAAATTGGGCATTCCAACAATTTATTGTTGAATGCACTATTCTTGCTTTCATCTCTCAAAAGCTGAAAAAGAATGGGACTGTCACCAGAGTGGGCTACCATCAGTCACATGTATGTTTGAATTATTAAAACGTAGGCAAATACAATTTATGAGCTCACTATGAAAAAAACAATGTTTGTTTGTTTCTTTCATGATTGTGTTCTGTCGCTCTGCCTGTGTTTCAGGGTAGTGCCTGGATTGGTGTTGTTGATGCTGGTGGTAGCATAGTAACCACATACAATGTTACCACAGGCCAAGTGATTTTCTTCCCTAAAAACACATTGCATTGGGTAAAGAATGTGGGAGAAGATGACTGTTTGTTCCTGCTGTTTTTTACAACACATGAAGAACTTCAAACCTTGGATGTTGATGACGTGTTTTTCTCTACACCAGAAGATATAGCAGCAAGATCATTAAAGGTTTGAACAGTAGCATACACAACTCTGTCTTGCTGAAAGTAATCAAAAAGGGCCCAACCATGCCTCTTATCAATTTGTGGAGGATCCCCTCTTTGCCTGGATCTCCTGTCTCCCGCCTGGAAGGATTTGTATGTCCCCAGTGTAGCGGTGTCCTCTCATATCCTTAGAACTAGTCCTTGTCACAGTGGGGCAAGGGTCTCTGGAGCCAGCATATAGGCTCTTAGTATCTGCTGGATCCATGGGGATCTGCAGGTTCTCATGGTGGAAACTGCATTGTATAGTGAGGGAGCAAACACTCCCTCCTTCATAGAACAATTTGTAGCATCTACTCAGGTGAGAGAGGACTTACATTTTGTTTCAGTTTCAAATCTCTTTAGGATTTGAACAAAGTATAAAATCAAGTTAAAATATGTATAGCGCTAGGAATTATATGAGATAATGCATGGCAGCAAGTCTTACCAGATCAGACCTTCAGTATGTCTTGAAGGTGAAAAGCACATTACTTGATCAAGCAGCTCTACTTCCCTGTTTGCTTCATGCATTTGCTAACATAACATTTTTATTGTGTGTATTTTAGCCTCAAGGTGGAGTGAATTTTATTAGAACATTCAAGAAACAAATAGAAGATCAGGCCATTAACCTGCCACCAAACTTAGTAGAGCTTGTTCAGAATGCCAGCTACGTGCAGTCTCCAGACAAGCTAGTGTGGCGATACTTCTATAATCTCAAAGGTACAAACTAAGAACTTGGTATAGAAATGGGGTATCTGTTTGTTTTGAAGGAAGTACTTCTTCAGACAATGCACAGGCAACCTGTGGAACTCGTTGTCGGGGATGTTCTGAAGGCCAAAATTATAACTAGGTTCAAAAAAGAATTAGATAAGTTCATGGAGGATAGGTCCATCAATGGCTTTTTAGCCAAGATAGTCAGGGATGCAACCCTATGCTCTTGGTGTCCCTAGCCTTCTAACTGCCGTATGCTGGGACTGGACGATGGAATGGATCGCTTGATGATTGCCCTGTCCTGTTCACTCCCTTTGAATCCTCTGGCATTGGCCACTATTGGAAGACAGGATACCGGGCTAGGAGGACCATTGGTCTGACCATTCTTATGTTCTTATGTTGATAAAATGAAGTAAAAATTAAATGTGATAGAGGGGAGAAGTAGTAATATAATAGTCTAGAAACAATTTGTAATTTAATAAAAGGGATAATATTAAGCAGAGGCCTCAGGCAGTCTCTTGTGGGTGGTAATATTTTGTCTAATTTCGGTTGTTGCATTTAGTGTACGGGTGCTGGGTGGTGTTGGTGGCCTGTGATATACAGGAGGTCAGACTAGATGATCTGGTGGTTCCCTTCTGGCCTTAAACTCTATGACTCCGACTCTGAGTAGTACAACTGGTATGCCTGTACATTAGAAATTGAAGTCAATGGAACTACAAACATGTTTAAAAGTAAACACATGCACACGTTGGTGTGGGGGGGGGGGGGTTTGTGGGTTTTTTTTCCTGAACTGAGGGCTTGGTCTGTATTCATTAGTTTGTCTAAAAACTCAGATTCAAAATTACAGGTCAGAAAATAAGCTAATTATTGAATCAAAAACAAAAAGTATACATAGATTCAAATCTGCCTATATGACAAAAATGCACCTGCATCTATGTAATACATCCAGGGTCTATTATTTCAGCTGAGAATTGGCCAGGTTCCACTAACACCCCAGACATGCTCCCTTTTCCCTGACCAAGCTCTCTGACTTCTAGAGTGTATGTGAGTGGCATGATACACCTTCCAGAGGCCTGGCCATAGAAGTGGCCATGCTGGTTTTAGGCTACTGGAAGATCCATCTATACCAAGGGGATCATCCCGTAGTTAGATATGCCAGCTATAGGGCTGCTTTGCACTGGCAGTCAAAATGGCTGCCTTGTGTTGCAGAAACAGGGCCATAGTTTAACATAAATTCACATATTGAAACTGAATATGTTCTTTGTGCTCTAGTGAGCAGATACCACATGATGTCACAGAAAAAATACCATGTAAAGGCAGGTCATAGAATCATAGAGTTTAAGGCCAGCAGGGACCACCAGGTCATTTAGTCTGACCTCCTGTGTATCACAGGCCACCAACTGTACCCAGCAACTAAACCCAGCAACTGAAACTAGACCAAAGTATTATAATCCTCAGGATACTAAGCTATGGTGTGCCACAGGCAGAGAGCAGGAGGGACTGAGATGCACCAATGCCCCAAACCCCTGAAATGGCAGTGATTTGATTTAGTGAGATATACCCTGATAATCCTGGCAAATGACCTGCACCCACATGCTGCAGAGGAAGGCAAAATCCCCCAGTGTGACTGCTAATCTGACTGGGGGGAAATTCCTTCCCGACCCCACCTATGGCAGTCAATTAGATAGAGCCCTGTGCGGATACAAATGTATATCTGCGGGTGTAGATATCCACGTACAGAAATTGGTATCGGATGAACTGCAGGGCTCTCCCGGGAACTGAAGCGGCGAACGGAGAGCAAAACATGGGGCCACCGTTCCCAGGAGCCAGCGCCCCATGCCAGCAGCTCCTCTGGCGCGGCTGTCCCGCCCCCAGCCCTGTCCTCCAGCATGGCTGTACAGACCCCAGACAGGTGACGCAGACAGCTGCGTGGAAGGGACGGGGGCGGGGTTGGGGTGGTACAGCCGCACAGGAGGAGCTGCCAGCGTGGGGCGCTGGCTCCTGGGAGCAGCGGCCCCACGTTCTTCTCCTTTCGCTGCTGCAGTTCCCGGGAGAGCCCTGCGGTTCAGCAGATACTGATTTCTATCTGCGGATATCCACATCTGCGGATAGAAATTTGTATCTGCGCAGGGCTCTACAATTAGACCCTGGGCATGTGAGCAAGAACCAGCCAGCCAAGCATGTGAGAGCATGTTCACTGCCATCTCAGAGCACCAACCCATCCCATCTAGTGTCCCATCTCCAGCAGTGGCCATCTCAGGTGCTTTAGAGAAAGGACACACACACACAAAAACCACCCTCAAAACCCACCCAGAATACACTGAGAGGAAGGAAGGAAATTCCTTCGTACCTCTGTAGGTGACGAGCTGAAGCCCCAAAGCATGAGATTTTAGGAGCCACTCCCAGGGCTGCCATGTCCTGCCCTCCCTCCGATGGCAAGCAACCTCATCAGACAGTCCCACTCATAAATTTCTCTAGCTGTCTCTTAAAACCAATTGTTTGCTCTCACAACTATTATTGGGAGGCTGTTCCAGAACCTGTTCCAGAACCTCTAATGGTTAGGACCTATAACTGAAGTATAGAACTGATCACAAAGCTTCTCTGGGAAGCCTCTCTCAGAAACCAGTCACATTTTCAACCACACAATAAATGTAGCTGACTTTGCAATGTTCTTCTTCAAGTATGTGCCTTCCCCTATGGGTGCCCCACTTCAGGTGCGTATGCCCCTCTCAGGCCCTTGATCAGAGATTTTCCTTTAGCATTGTCCGTTTGGCCCACGCATGCGTCCTCATGCTGCACACCAAGGCTATATAGGAATGCGGGGGCGAATCGTACTCAGTTTCTTCTCAACAGCCTCAGCAGGAGGTAGAGCCTTAGCCTGTCCACCTTGAGTGTGCCTTGGCTATCTTGTGTACAGTTTTCTATAGCTGTTTGTTTAGGGTTAGTTTGCATAGGTTCTTCTTCGAGTGCTTGCTCATGTCCATTCCAACGTAGGTGTGTGCTCACCCTGAGCACCGCCAGCGGAAAGTTTCCCTCCCAGTGATATCCATTGGGTCAGCTCTGGTGCCTCCTGGAGTCGCACGCTCATAGAGCGGGTTTAAAAGGTCCCGCTGACCCACAGCCCCCTCAGTTCCTTCTTGCTGCCCGTGATGGCCGCTGGAACTGCCTCATCCCTTGCATTCACAAGTACTCCTCAGCGGATTTTCTAACCTCGTTGTATATAGTTATGTTTTATTCTTAGTAGTAAAGTTTCAGTTGTTATATAAATAGGTTAGCGAACCCTGCTCAGCTGGGTTAATCCCTGCCCAGTACCAGGGCATTCCTCGGTCTCTGAGGTTTAAGCCTTTGCTTCTTGTCACAAGCTTATGCCTGTGAGTGACCCCCATTCCATCTGCCTTAAATGTCTGGGGGAAACTCACGTGTGGGAGTGCTGTAAGATCTACAAAGACTTACCAAAGACCGCACCAAAAAGAGTAGAGACACTAGCTCAGATGTATCCTCATGGAGGCAGCACTTCGACCTCCCTTGGAGCTGGGAAGTTCAATGGCCATAAGGAGTGCCCTGGCTACTGTTTGGGAGACTCAGCACCGTTCCTCCTCTCCCGCACCGAGAAAAGACACTCCTTCTGCTTCTCAAGGGACTCGGCACTGTCCATCATCCCCGGTGCTGAAAAAAAGTGCTTCAGCGAGGGAACCTCGGCACTGCTCTCTATCATCGGTGCCAAGAAAGAAGCAGAAAAAGACCGATAGAGGTTGATCCCCAACCCTGAGGTGGTGGGGCAGAGAGATTCTAGTAGAGTGCGACCCACGTTGGGCCACTCTGAGGTTCCAACAACCCGTGCAGCGCCATTGACTCTGGCCCTCGAACAGGTACCATTGAGTCCAGCGTCCCTCCAGCTGCCCTCCTTCCCCTCTGCTTCAGACTGTTTTCCATGGGACATTCGGGTAAAGAAGGAACTGAGGGCAGTTCACCTGTATAGCCTTGGTGTGTGACATGAGGAGGAACAGGGTGCATGTGCAGACCGAACAGACACTGCTAACGGAAAATCTCATATCAATGGCTCAAGAGGCGCATTAGCACCTGAAGTGAAGCATCCATAGTAACACACATCTTGAAAAACCCAGTTACTGCACAAGGTGAGCAACCTCTTCTTCTGTAACTTCAAGGAAAGTGCCAGCCTGTGATGTTCACTGTAGTATGGTCTGGGAGTATGTGTATTTAACTATTTTTTTATTTTATAGTTTTCTCTTTTTTGTATATTGCCAATAAAACTTATTTTGATGGGTCCCTGATATACCTGAGGAGTTGGCTGGTGCACTCGAAGGAAAGCTGAACTCTGTCCTCGGGGGAGGTAGAGCAAGTTGAGCCAAAGGAGAATGTGTTGGTACTCCTTAGACTCCCAGTGCCAGAGAATGAATAGAGAACACCATTGTAGGCACAAAGAAGTCCAAATTACCTAAAGGAAATAAGGCAACAATTACAATTTCCTGGGACTTTTAATATGCTCAAGGTAGAATACTACAGGCATTTTAACATCAGTTTGTGAATAAGGGCCTGTCTGATTCAGGCACATGGAAAAGGTTGTCAGCGTGACTGACCGGTTTAAGATGGAATGTTGTCCATGTATGGAAGGTGTATAGAAAACACCACCTTATCATCTTCAAAATATTTTGTATAAAGTGGATCTAGCCACTAGTTCATGATGCTCACACACCATGCACTCAATCCTGCAAGGTGCTGAGCATTTCCTGGGAGATGCTGAGCACCCTCCACTCCTAATGACAAAGCACCTTGCAGGATTCAGGACAGCTGAAATTATTGCTATCAGAACAAATACTTTTCATGATAAAAAGTTTGAGCTCACAGCTAATGGGTGAGTGGCTGGAAAGAAGCTTTCAGTGTTGCTATTAATATCAATGAATACATTGCTAGTTACTAGTCTTAGTCTAAACTCAAGAAGAAATTCTGATTTCAGATTTCTTATTGTTTGTACAACTGCTGCTTGCATGTGTCAGTGGGGTACCATGCAAGTATAAACCACTAATCAGTCTGTGTTATGCATTCCTCACTGGTGGCTGCTTCACAAAGGATAGGAGTCTATTAACTAGCTAAAGGTAGATGCTCATGCTTTTAGCACTGGATTTTCCAAATTCAGTCCCCAGTCAGGACCCATGATCTTGGTCGATAATCAAGCAACATTAGCTAAAAGCAAATCTTCTGGCAATTAATTACCAATAACATAAGGGAATATTTTCTAGTAATTCTCATTTAACCATCATTCATTCAGATTCAACAGAATTCAAACTTCCAGGAGGAGTAATTCAGTGGGCTCGCTTTCGCAAAAATGGAGTGGGTCTAAATGACAATGAGAAAATCTTCAGTGAGTCACTGCAAACGGTACGTTTATTCAGTAGAGCATTCTCGTTGCTGAAAGGTAACATTTGCAAAGCATGTGAGTTCGTCATCACTGTCACACACAGCTAAGATGTTGCCATATGGGCTGTTGTTTGACTGTTGTGCTTATTTTGACTTCCAGCATGAAAATACTCTTACCTTAGGAACTATCAGGATATACAGCAATGGACTACGGCAACCTCATTTTCATTTCAATGCTAACGAGATGGGCTATGTCATTAGTGGCTGTGGAAAGGTAATTTGTTACATAAACTAAATGAGGGTTTTGTCTGAGTTAGGACTGCAGGATTGGAATGTTTTCAGAAAAAATTCCGATTCTTAGTACTGTAAAACTCCAAAATCCACACCCTTCCTCTTAGGGTTAAATTTTCTCTGAGATAAGCTGATGGAACTCTAGCAAGTCAAAAAGAAGTTGCACTACCACAACAGAGAGAAAAAAATTGCCATTATTGTTCTGCATTCAGGGAAAAGGTAGCAAGCTGCTTCAAGTAGGAATTCTTATGGTCTTAGAAAGAGGGTAGACAAAATAAGAGGGAATCCTGTTGATTCAGCACTGCTGAGGAACAGGCCCTAAGCAGGGAAAGTTAGTTGCAACAAGATTTAGGAGACAATGTTTCACTATGTCCCTATCACCACATGTAAGTATGATATAGAAAGGAAAAGGTGTGGTCTTGATTTTATGCCAAGAGGAAGGCCCAGATAATCGTTACTGCTCTGATTAG
The DNA here is from genome assembly GCA_003942145.1 of Platysternon megacephalum. Taxonomy (NCBI): domain Eukaryota; kingdom Metazoa; phylum Chordata; order Testudines; family Platysternidae; genus Platysternon; species Platysternon megacephalum. Next base: position 8,073,501 of record QXTE01000073.1, read on the forward strand.
TATTAATTAACACAACTTACCAGGATGCTTGAGGCTCTGGTTTGACATAATACAAACAATCAAAGATACAATAAGATCATAATCGAAAACCACCCTCTTTAAACTGAAGCTGATAAACACAACAAAGGGATCCAATGTAAAAGAAGGGAAGTAAGGGATGGTGAAGGTACCAAACACTTAGTCCAGCAGTGGTCACAACCCTTTGAAAAACAAAAAGGTTTAAAGGTTCTTTTTAAGGGTCCTGCGTTTCATGTGAGCTGACCCACGTATTTCCAAAATTCATAATGTCAATAAGGCGAAGAAGTTGAAACTTCTGATGAACCCCTTTTCCCTATATGGGGAGTTGAATAGTAATAGCCACAATCTTCCCCTGTGGATACCTGTGCCTGTCTGGTGCTCCACTGATGTCATTGGGTCTGCACTAGCAGATCTCCGCACAGAATTGGAGCCGTAATTCTTAATTAATCTTATGATGAGTGGGCTTGGCATGTACTGTTGGATATTTGAATGTTTTCCAGCAAGGAATAATTGCTGCATCTCTTGTTTAGGTGGGAATTATTGTTTCATCTAAAATTACCACCGACTTTGACATTGGCACTGGAGATGTTGTATTTTTCCCCATTGGAACACAACATTATATTAAAAGCACATGTGATGAGGATTTGCTTATGATTCTAGCATTCAGCACGGGCAACCAGGTGAGAATTCATAATGGCAGTTACTCTATAAGCAAGCGGGGGAGTAGGGGGGGAGCATAAATTGGACTCTGATCGGTTGCTTTATGCTTTGCTACACAGCCAGTAAAGCTCAGCTACACTGATGGTGAGCTTCATTTTTGGTGTGAAGGGCCTTCATGAAGCACCACTAAAGCACCACATTGGAGAGGAAAAAGAGGAGAGAGACTATGTACTGTGTGTGTGCGTGTGCATGTATGCATGAGAGAGAGCTTGTCTGCTGGTCATGCTGTGGGTGGAATTAGCCTGCAAAGGCCACTATAGCCCCTGTGCACCACAGAAAGGGGATCTGCACAAGCATTGACCAGGCCAACATGCTTGGTGAGCATGGGTGGCACCATGGACCTGTGATTACACATATCCTGTGATCCTGATATCCAGCAAAGGAGTGTGGAAGCAACTGCTATTCTAGCTTAGTTCTTTATCTCATAGGACATTTACCCTTTTAAGTATTGTTTTGTTTGTGTGTGTTTATGTACATGCGTGCATAACTTCACACACTCAATCTCTCTGGTTCAATAATCTACTCGTATTTTTAGCATTCAAAACTATTGGTTTTCAAAGAACACAAACATTCTTAAACACGTAGCTCAGAACTTTCTCTGTTCCCAGTCCAAAAAAAAAAAAAAAAGTGTCCATAAATAGTGAAGATTTTAATAGCTTTGATGAAAAGTGCCTTGTAAGTGCTATGCTTTTTATTGTTTATGATATTTTTTATTGTATGTGTAATAGCTCTCAAACTATATGGCTTTTACTCAATTATTTTAATATTCTGTGCTGTTAATAGTCTTATAAAATGATCATCTAATAATACCATATTTCAAATGGAAATAATTTATTTCCGACAGCTGCAAACCCTTGATATGGATGACTACTTCCATGCCACAGCAGATCATATTCTAGCCCAGCTTTTCTTCAAGAAACAGGAGGAATTTAAGAAGATCCCAAGGTTTAGTGAGGATCAGGCAATTAACCTGCCACAGCAGCTAATATTAATTGCCAAAAATAATTAAATTTCACTGCCTTATTTTTAAAAGTACTTTTTACATTTCTTGCTGTTTATCCAGGAGAGCTGTTCAGAAAACAAAGTAATCTCATTTTAACTTTTATGTAGTTATTTATTTGATATTTGAGTAACAGCATTGTTTAAAGTATTTTGTAAATAAAGGTAGCTCCTGCCACTCAAATTAATTTTTTTGTCTGTATTTGCTCTGTTCCAGTTATTAATTCATACACTTCATCTCACTTTACTTTTCCTATCAAAGTACTGAAATTTACATTGCTACACACATTCACTGTATTTAAACTCCCCACCCTTCGTATATGGTGTGGACACAGTTCTTTGTCTCTTGATTGGAACTACTTATAGTAGCAAGCACTATACCCAACAGTTTTTTCAGGATTGAGCTCTCAATTGCCCGTTAATACATTCAGGCCATGTATGTGGGCACTGGATAGGGACTCAGGAGACCTGGCTTTTAATCCTTGTGCTGCCAGCAACCTGCTGTGTGACCTTCATCAAATCACTACTTTTTTTGTGCTTCTATTTCCCCTTTCATTTTGTGTGTCTCTTGTCTATTTAAACTGTGGCTTTTGGGGGGCAGTGGCTGTTTCTTATCATGTACAGTGCCTAGAACAATGCAGCCCTTTTCTCAGTTGGATGCCTTTGCCTGCTATTATAATGCAAATAATAATAATTAATAATAACAGATGGCTGCTATGATACTTTTTAGAAAACTCTAATGTGCAACAATTTGAAAGGTAATTTCCAGCTTGAAATGGGTTTTACAAGTTAATCTTTGTAGAACCCCAAACTTTGAGAGGCTACAAAATCTTGCAAAGTTTGGGTGTGAAAACTGAATAAAATAAACTGGTGGAAATTTTCACTTGAGTTTTTCCACCAGTTTCACGCAGCCTTCCTAACTACCCTACTAGGATATTCAACTGTTGGTTTGCATGCACAGATTTTTTTTTTTTTGGGGGGGGGGGGGGTGTTTTTGGGGACCTGCTGAAANTTATCAATCTATTCCAGTTGAGCTGTACATATGCTATTCTACTCCTTTTACCTTAGAGTCAGCCTGGCTTAAAATAGTCTCTTTTCCAAGGCACTGTGAACATACTTTGGAGTTAATCCTGTAGTCACTATAAATTGAACTGTACTGTTGCCATTTATTGAATTGTAATTAAGTGATCATTGCCTTGCATTATGGAGTAAGTAGGATTAACAATTTGTGAAATGCATTTGTAGGAAAAAGGTGATTTTTGTCCTGTCATCTTCATTTGTGTCTTATAGGCCGATTTGAATCTATATATACTTTCTGTTTTGACTCAATAATTAGCTTATTTTCTGACCTGTAATTTTGAATCTGAGTTTTAGACAAACTAATGAATACAGACCAAGGCCCCAGTTCAGCAAAAAAAAAAAAGCCCCCAACGTATGCATGTGTTTAAGCACGTTTACCTTTAAGCACGTTTGTAGTTCCATTGACTTCAATTTCTAATGTACAAGCATACCAGTTGTGCTACTCAGAGTCGGAGTCATAAACTTTAAGGTCAGAAGGGACCACCAGATCATCTAGTCTGACCTCCTGTATATTACAGGCCACCAACACCACCCAGCACCCATACACTAAACACAACAACCAAAATTAGACCACAATATTACAGCCCACAGGAGGCTGCCTGAGGCCTCTGCAATGGCAGGGAATTGACCATGAGATGTAGCTGGATAACTCTATAGCCTTTGTCAATAATGATAATTCTATAGTTACTACAGTGGGCTCTTTAGCTCTTTGCAATGTTTTGGTTAAGATATTGGCTCCTGTTGCTGAAGTAAATGATTGTGCACTCACTGTACTAGCCACAGTAACAGAAGTCTATATGCTGTCATCTCTCTGACTGGAGTCCTTTAGAAGTCAGTGGGTGATGGCAGGACAATGACCAGAAACCAGAGATTACTAGTAGTATTAATCCATAAGGGCCAGTCTCTGCTATCAGTTACACCTGTGAAACCCTTGGTCCATTAACTTAAATGGGTTTGCATGTGTGTATCTGACAACAGAATTTGGTCATTCATCACTCAATGTTTAGCCACATGATTGCTCTATAGTGCTCTCCTGCTTCTTCCCGATGGAGTCAGAAACGAACCAACTGCCCAGAACACAAAGCCAGATCCTCAGTCTGTGCAAATCAGCACAGATCCATTGAAATCTGTGGCGCTACACCAGTTTCCATCAGCTGAGGATCTGGCCCAAGGAACTATTGAGCAGTGGTGGCTGGTCGACTTTGGGGCAGGTGGAGCTGCAGGAGCGTCAAGCCCCCATTTCAAGTGGCAGCAGCAGCAGCAAAAGGGGGGAACCTGCTGGGTGCTGCAGGAGTGTCAAGCCATATGAGAAAAAGCCTCCAGTGGCAGGGGAATGACCTTCCACCAATTATTTTCCTCCATTTCAGGCATCTCTTGGCGATATCAATGGATATGTATGCCTTTGTTGGACCTTCGGGGATTTGGGACAGCTTACCTCAGCATGGCACAACAGCAAACTATCCCAATGCGTAGGATAGATAGGAAATATGGTAAGAGACCACCTGGCTTAACCAGGAGATCTTCAATGACCTGAAACTCAAAAAAGAGTCATGCAAGAAGCAGAAACTAGGTCAAGTTACAAAGGATAAATATTAAAAAGAAAACACATGCCTATAGGGACAAAATTAGAAAGACCAAGGCACAAAACAAGATTAAACTAGCTAGTAATAAAAAGGGTAATAAGAAAACACTTTACAATACATTAAAAGCAAGAGGAAGACCAAGGTAAGCCCATTACTCAGTGAGGAGGGAAAGACAATAATAGGAAACACAGCAATGACCGAAGTGCTCAATGCCTTTTTTGTTTCAGTTTTCACCAAAAGGTTAGCAGTGATCAGACAACTAGCACACTGAACATCAGCATAAAGGTAGGAGCTAAAGCTAAACCAGGGAAAGCAGTTATGAATTACTTAGACAAGGTAGATGGCTTCAAGGTGGCAGGGCCTGACAAAACACATCCTAGACTACTTAAGGAACTGGCTGAAGAGATCTGAGTCATTAACAATTATCTTTGAGAACTATGTAACGCTGACCCACACACGGGCGTCAGCAACAGGGATCAACCTGGGACCTCTTGAGCTTAATGCATGAGCCTCTACTGCCTGAGCTAAAAGACACATCTCCCTTAGCCAAAGCTGTAGCACACTCATCAATCTCTAGCTGGCCTAACCACTACTAGAGGGAGACAGAGTGCCACATTGAGCAGGCATGGGTTACAACTAGAAAAGGGACAATATAGTAACTATCTATAAAAAGGGGAATACGGACAACCCAGGGAATTATAGACCAGTCAGCTTAGCTTTGGTATCCAGAAAGATAATGGAGCAATTTAATAATTACAGGCATCTTCAGTTTTGGCTTTGTATCATCTAAACTGCACACATGTTGAAATAAAAAATTAATGGCTGTTTTCATGCCTTTTACAAATCATGAAGGTATTCTTGTTTGAATTGTGTCAGTGTGCTGTCCCTAGGCCTATATAAAAATGAAACGGTATTGTGATTTTTCAAAGCATTCTAATTAGGCCAAATCAAATCAAATTTCACGACAACACTTAAAGGCACTTCTGCTTAGTGAGGGCTATTTCCAAGCCAAATTTCTACTTTTATTCCTAGCTGTTTCAGCTACAGAGCAGTTAAAAAAAATATTGCACAAATATTTACAAGGGAAGAGTATCTTTTTCTATTCTCCTTGTATTTTTTTTTAAATAAAACTTTAAGCTCAGACTTTTCAAAGAAAAATTCAGCTTTGGGCAGACACCGTTGGAGAGACAACTAGTCCCCCTGTCTTGCCTGACAATATCCCCTGCATGGAAAAATCCTTGCTCGTGAGTTACAGAAGCAATACCCCTCCTACTCATCCCCTCAGTACAATGTTACATGTTTGACCTGGACAAGTACTGCACCATACTCTCATACCACAAAAAGAATATTCTTACCTTAGACAGAAGAATTATCCCAAGACACTAAAGTCCCTAATCTACCCCCTCCCTCCACTGATAGAATGGAAATCAAACAGGGAGGGGTGGCTGAGGGGAACCAGAAACAAGCAGAGTAGAGCTAGGTACATTGCCACCTAAAGATTCCCATGTGCAAGTGGCTTTAGAGCAGCTTTCTGGGTGCTTTGTACTGAAGTAAAATGGAACTGCACCTATTTACACCTGTAGTCAGACGTATAGCGCTCTGTGTGTGTGTGTGTGTGTGTGTGTGTGTATTCTCTCTGTGTGCTGCACAAGACCAAATAACATACACACCAATAATCTATCAGCTCAGCATGAATTCTCATAATGTAAAACACATTTACTGTGGGCTTAAACTAGAACAGGTCATAACAGGTTGTCCCTCTATGTACACCTGCAAGTGTGATTTTCACTTCAGTGAGAAGTTTTTTTGCCTATCAACACTTGCAGGATACACACTGTCAAGGTCTGCCTACAGATTATTTAAAATCAGTAGCAGGAGGGCAGCAGGAGAAGATTCTAGGCAGATGCTCTACAATGTAGCTGAGAGAGAGAGAGAGAAATGCTCACTGTTCAGTCTCATGTCAGAGTTTGTTTTCCTTGAGTATCAGTTAACTAAGCAGACCGTACCCCGTCTTTGTTCAGAGCTGAAAGGGGGATGTGGTGAGCTGGACTAAAAAATCAAACTTTACCTGCGGTGGTGCTAAAAGTTACTGCTCTGGATTTTCTGGCCATAAAAGCTCATCAAACAGCCATAGATAATACCACAGGTGTCAGCCAGCTCTTACTACATTGATCAGTTTCTTGATAAACACCTCAGGAGAACGAGTCATTAGGGGCTGGATTGTGCTTTTTGCAGGCTGGGGTGCACTGTATCCAGAATACTGGTTAACTCACTTCTTGTGGGTGTCTTGGCAGAAGCTGGTTTTAAGGAGGTATTTGAGTGAACTTAAGAGTGGTGGCCTGGTTAGCCAGTTTAGAGAGGTCATTACAGTGTGTAGGGACATTCTGGAAGAAGATGTGAAAATGGTTGTGGGAGAGGCAGATAAATGGAGCATCAAGGCTGGTGGGAGGTTATGTTGGAGCTATTTGATAAGAGGCTAGGCCAGATAATAGGCAGGGGGTAGAATTATATGGAGAATGGAAGGACAAGAAGGTTGAGCTTGATGCAGTGAAGCACAAGGAGCTAATGAGGGGGATTCAAAAAAAGAGTAGGTCATTTGGTCATGTCAACAGGCTAGGAGGAGGACCGTGGCAAATTGTAGGAGCTGTGTTTTGTACAAGTTGTGATCAGGTAGGAGAGGAGAAAGTTGTATTAATCAAAATGGGAGATAAGGACTTGTAAGATGTTTTTTGCTGTCGGGACAGTGAGAAAAGGTTAGATCTTTGAGATGTTGTACAGGAAGAAGCACATGGATTTGAACACTGTGAGGACCAGATAGTATTTGGACCTAGGGCTTACAGTGGACGAGAAGCTGGATATGAGTCAACAGTGTGCCCTTGTTGCCAAGAAGGCTAACGGCATTTTGGGCTGTATAAATAGGGGCATTGCCAGCAGATCGAGGGACATGATCATTCCCCTCTATTCGACATTGGTGAGGCCTCATCTGGAGTACTGTGTCCAGTTTTGAGCCCCACACTACAAGAAGGATGTGGAAAAATTGGAAAGAGTCCCGCAGAGGGCAACAAAAAATGATTAGGGGGCTGGAGCACATGACTTATGAGGAGAGGCTGAGGAAACTGGGATTGTTTACTCTGCAGAAGAGAAGAATGGGGGGGGGGGGGTTTGATAGCTGCTTTCAACTACCTGAAAGGGGGTTCCAAAGAGGATGGATCTAGACTGTTCTCAGTGGTACCTGATGACAGAACAAGGAGTAATGGTCTCAAGTTGCAGTGGGGGAGGTTTAGGTTGGATATTAGGAAAAACTTTTTCACTAGGAGGGTGGTGAAGCACTGGAATGGGTTACCTACGGAGGTGGTGGAATCTCCTTCCTTAGAGGTTTTTAAGGTCAGGCTTGACAAAGCCCTGGCTGGGATGATTTAGTTGAGAATTGGTCCTGCTTTGAGCAGGGGGTTGGACTAGATGACCTCCTGAGGTCCCTTCCAACCCTGATATTCTATGATTCTACTTAGGAGAGGGAAGAGTTGAAGATAACCACTAGATTTTGGGCCTATATGTCATGAAGGATGGTGGTGGTTTTGTCAACAGCGACAAGAAAAGGGGAAAGAGAAGAAATTCTGGAGGGAAAATAAGGAGCTCAGTTTTGGTCTTATTCAATTTAAGTTTTCAGTGAGCCATTCAGGAATAGATGTCAGAGAGACAATATGAGATCAGGGTTTTGTGCAGGTCTGGTTTTGTGCCTATTAATTCAATGAGTGTGATGGAACTAGAATAAAATAAAATAAAAATTCTGTTTGTGGATAATGACAGATCAAAACCACAATGATCCATGTGTATAAACTAGTATTGCCTGATTTCCAGTTATACTAAGGTCCTTTTATATCACTCTGGTAGTGCAGAGGGGTGTCAAAGTGAGTATAGATGTAATGTGCACCCACATTAAGGCCCTTTTACACTGCCAGAGCAAAACTCCCATTTAAAATAATGGGAGAATGCAGGATCAGGTGCATACTATGGCTTTAATTACCAAAACCTGTACTACAGTAATTGAATTAACGTGAAATTTGAAATATTTTAAACAGAGAAACAATAAGCCCAACCCTTGACTTCCTCTGAAAATTATTGAATTAAATTATTGATTGAAACAGGAAATGTAGCTAAAGAAAATGTCTGTAATGCCCCCCTGTGGTGAATGTAAATTATGGCAGAAAATAACTTCCTTTTTAAAATGTAACAGAATATTAAATAGAAAAGAACCCAGCACCTACAGTTAATTGTAAGCAGAGGCAATAATGAGCAGTGTGATTTGTTTTTATTAAAATATTAAATTCATTCAGTGTGTGTCATGGGATTTACTGACAATGTATGATTAGTTCAAGGTTTCATGCCACATATTCAAAGGAACACTGTTCCTAATGGGTGAAATTCACCCTCATGCAGGGGGCCAACACAGATGTTATGTGCCACTTACAGGGCCAGTGGCTCTTAGGACTGGTGTATAGGGGTGAAATTCACCCCAGGTAAATTGTCTCATTTTAAAGAGACAAATCCTGCCCTTGGTTATGTCACCATAAGCCCAGGGTAACTGGGAGCACAGTCTGACCATGTAATGGCACAACGAGTTTTCACTGCAGTCGTTTAGAAAGGCAGCATCATTTGGACTTGACTGTGAGGCCTTTGTAAATAACCAACCAACCTCTAGCTGTTTCTGATCTAGAACTACAGCAATGTGAGGGGAAGATGTGTGCAGTGAGTCTGAACCTACGCTCAATGTCGCAATGCCTAGGTTTTGGGCATGTAGAAAATCACTGGAACAATAAAGGAATCCACAAACCCTGAACTGTGCACCTACATGTCCTATGCAATGCACGGAGAAAGATAGGTGCCTAAAAATAGGATTCACAAAAGTCAGCATGCTTAGCCGCCTAAGCTAGCCAATGGAAGATGCTGGTGAGAGGGGTTTGACCTAAGCCCCACCCCTCCCAAAGAGTAAGAGCCTAAGTCTGGCCTGGAGGGAGGTGCCCATCTCTGCTTACAATCCATAGCTGGGGATCCCATTCCTTGAGTCAGGTCACTTGGTCTGTCTGTGGCTCAGTTTCCTTCCTTGGGTAGGACATTGTGGCAAAAGAAGCCCAAAGGGAAAGGGCTGGAGTTTTCCCCAGAGAGTAAGGGAACTGCTAAGGAAATTCCCCCAGCTCCAGCAGTGAGAGAGGCTGTGGTGAGGGGGTGGAGAACAGCTATGCAAGTCCCTAGGCCAGGGGTGGCCAACCTGAGCCTGAGAAGGAGCCAGAATTTACCAATGTACATTGCCGAAGAGCCACAGTAATACATCATCCCCAGCACCTCCTGTCCGCTGGCAGCCCTGCCAATCAGCACCTTCCCCTCCCTCCCCATGCCTTCTGCCCACCGCGGTCAGCTGTTTCACAGTGTACAGGAGGCTCTGGGATGGAGGGGGGGAGGAGCAAGGGTGCAGCAGTCTCAGGGGAGGGGCCTTGGGGTATGGGGTGGAGTGGGGGGTAGGGCCTGGTGTTGAGCAGTGGAAAGTTGGCACCTGTAGCTCCAGCCCCGGAGTCAGCACCTATGCAAGGAGCCTCATATTAACTTCTGAAGAGCTGCATGCGGCTCCGGAGCCACAGGTTGGCCACCCCTGCCCTAGACCCAGTGATGGAAGCAGCTAGAGGGCAGCACAGAGCTGGTCAACAACTCCTTTATACCCAGTGAAAGAAATTCTACAGGAATGAGTTACCTACCACACAGCTACAGCTAGCTCTGCTAGTAATATTGGTCAGTTTGCGGGGTCAGAAATTCGGGTGCCGTGTGAGTTTAGGTGCATATAGGATTCAGCAGGAGTTTTGTGGATCGCAGTGGAGCCTAAAACTGGGACTTAGGCACCTAAACCCCAGATTTAGGCACCTATTCACAATGGTACTTATGCACCTAAGTGCTTTACTCAATTAGGGCTGGGCTTCAGCAGGTGCCTAAAGTTAATCACATGATTAAGTCTTTTTTCTGAGTTAAGGCATTTAAGAGAACAGCCCATGAGATATCAATTCAATGCTTGTGCACCTTGTTAAAGAAAAAGAAAATAAACTCTGCAAACTCTTAAGAATATTAGACTATGTGCCATTTAAAATTAAAAAATAATATTTAAATATTCTGCATAAGAAAGGTGGAAAAATGAGCATTTTCATACATTTCTCAACAGAAGTCACTTAAGTCAACAAAAGGACTTAATTATGAGGAACTGCAGAAACTCACCTAGAAAGAATTTAGCAGGAGCAGCCAATAGGCAGGCTGAAATCAAAGAGAGCATTGATTAGATTCCCTGGAATCAGACTACCTTACAGGATTTCCTCCAGCAGGTGGCATCAGACATCAATGAAATTAACAGATGGGTCTTGTCTGTAAAATCTTCAGTAAAGGAATTTTGAAACAGCCTGAAGAAAGGAGTCAAGCCTGTAAAAAGCCATAGAAAATAACAAGAATATATTACCTCCCATGACTGATCCAAAAACAGTTGGGAACAGTCAAATGTTATATAGAAAAGTCACAGCCGCCAAAATGATCTAAAGGTTTTTTGGAATGAGTGCCTCAAAGTGCTTTAGAACTCACTGTTTGAACACTTTAACGCAAGCTTGGAAAACCACTAGCGACTGGCAGAAAGGACTTTCACTTAACTTCTTTTCCCAATAGACAGCACTTATAACAAGGTAGCTCCTTTCCAAAAGTGCATTGTGCTATCAGCAATAGTTCCTAGTGCATCAAGAGTACTAGCAACTTTGTGGAATTCATGAAGGTTCTCAGTATTTCAGAAGTTTGTGGAGACACCCTCTCTGTAATTTCAACCATGGTGAAAACTTTCATTATTACTCCACTCTCCCCTCCCCCCAAAAAAAACAAGAAAAAAGAAAAAAGTTAGAACTTGCTTTTTGTTGCAATCCCACCATTCAAGATACTTTTACCCTGTATAGAGATCCAGCAGCTGGGAGTTGAGGACTCAGCTCTTCATGGGTAGTGCATTTTTACAAGATCAGGCTCTTCGTCAACAGAACTCAAAAGGTCCTTTAATGTGACAAATTTGTTTCTGAGGCCTGATCCAGCACCATTGAAGCCACTGGGAATTTTCCCATGAACTGTGATGAGAGCAGGAATGGGTCCATTAATTACTGGTTACACATTTATGGTATGTCAATCTGTCACAGACAACAAAACTTCCTTTTGTTCATGCTTGCTATACAGTTTTCAAGCAATTATATTTTATGGAAAGCCACTCCAGTTCTTTCAAGCCAAACTACACTAGTCCTCAGTGACCTCTATGTCCATGTCAAGTTTCAAACGTCAGCCAGCTTTGACTAATGGCCGTGTCAAAGCAGCGGGCTGAAAAAAAGTATATATATTTTTCCACCCTCTCATAACTCAAAATCAGTTGAAGGAAATTTGCTCACATTTAAAAAAAAAAAAGACCAACCTTATTGTGTGGTCAGTGTTTAAGCAGAACTCCCTATTGAAATCAGTGAGAATTCCACTTAAAAATTGGGGGCTTAATCTGAGCCAATGTATAGAAAACTTAATACCAAAAAGGTGAAAGGTTTGGGAGCACGTGATGATAATGGGTGTAACCAAAACTGTTTTGCAATCTTAATCATAGTGGTTACTATGTGTGCACACTGTAATGATATTCCAGGAAGATACCTGCAATTATGTCAGAATTTGTCAGCCTTTCTTCACAGTCCTGTTATAGTCTCATACTGTCACTCAATTATACCTACCCTGTGGGAATTATATAATTTAAGGACTCAACATTGTAGTAAAATGCAGTTATATTATAAATAAAATCATATCATTATTTGTGGACTTAACTGATCTTTCTATAATGAAACTATTTTTTCCCATTGTTAAAGAACTCTTTCCTTTAGTTTTGCCTTCCTTCTTTCCATCCATAAGAACGGCCATACTGGGTCAGACCAAAGGTCCATCTAGTCCAGTATCCTGTCTTCTGACAGTGGCCAATTCCAGGTGCCCCAGAGGGAATGAACAGAACAGGAAATCATCAAGTGATCCATTCCGTCGCCCATTCCCAGCTTCTGGCAAGCAGAGGCTAGGGACACCATCAATGGCTATTAGCCAGGCTGGGCAGGGATGGACCTATTCTCCATGAATTTATCTAGTTCTTTTTTGAACCCTGTTATAGCCTTCACAACATCCTCTGGCAAGGAGTTCCACAGGTTGACTATGCATTGTGTGAAGAGAAAAGTTAAAATTGAGAAGTTAAAATTCTAGTTGATCTAACAAGTTTGTTAACTCTGACTGTTAAAATTCCAATTTGCTGACATTCCCCATCTCCCCTTTGATTTCCGTGATTTAAATCATCCATGCATGCAATTCACCTCCATGGAGAATGCTTGTAATAGCTCTCTTCTAGTTACAAGAAAAGAGATTTCAGTTAAATAATGAACACCGAGTTTTGTAAATTACTGGCTCATTGTTTCCATGAAGAATCTAACAATGGAGAAGCAGGAGCCATAGTCCAAGGGGTAAATTCAAAATACCACTTTGCAAAGCTGTTCATATTTTGATTCTGACCTATGTGATCTGATGTGCTAACACTGGTCAGGGAAAAACTTGAGCGAGATGTAGGGAGCATAAGGAGCAGAAGAAAACATCAAAGGCAAATCATGATCTTTACTAGTTTTGGACCTGAACAAATTGTTTTCAGTGATTAGGTCTTCCTGTCTTTGAAGAGTCAGAGAGGAAATGTGCAAAGAAAGAAAGAGGGGGCCCGATCCTGAAAGTTGTTTCTTTCCCACAATTCTCAGCAAAAGGCAACAGGAGTTATGGCTGTTTGGCACATCTCAGGATTAGGCTACAGAAGAGCTATTTCCACCAACACAATCAGACATCACCCCATCCTATTATATGCACTAATTATACAGAGAGGTTTTTCTGTGAAGTCTGATAAAAATCAAACAGAGGGTATGTGTACACTGGGAGCCATGGGATGTGATTCCCAGCTCAGGCAGGCATACTCGTGCTAGCTCTCAACAAGCTTGCCTATGAAAAATAGTAGGGCAGCCTCAGTAGCATGGGCTACGGCAAATGGCAGCAGGGGCTAGCCGTACTGAGCACAAACCAGCCTGGACCCTGTGGGAACGTACTTGGAGCACTTAACCCATGCTGCCCCTCTCTGCTGCCCGTGCTACCGAGGCTATACTATTATTTTTCAGGCACTAGCTTGATGAGAGGTAGCACAAATATGTTGACTTGAGGTGGAAATTACACCCCAGCCCAAGGGTAGATGTAGCCAAAGATATTTAAAGTTATGGTGCTTTCAGAGTTTAGCTACAGTAAACTTTTAAAAAAACAGACTAATGCTTTTTTAAAATTCATCATACCTCCAAAATGGCTTGGTCTAGAAACTGCAACTGTATTTTGTTAATCTCACTAAGAGAAGTGTTGGTTTTGGTTTGATAACCCATTTAAAGTTAAACATTCTTTGTAGGGCTGTCAAGTGATTAAAAAAATTAATCGCTATTAATCATGGTGTTAAACAATAGAATACCATTTATTTTAAATATTTTGGATATTTACTACATTTTTCAAATATATTGATTTCAATTACAACACAGAATACAAAGTGTACAGTGCTCACTTTATATTTATTTTTTATTACAAATATTTGCACAGTAAAAAAAAAAATCTCAATTCACCTCATACAAGTACTGTAGTGCAATCTCTTTATCATAAAAGTTGAACTTCTAAATGTCAAATTATGTACAAAAAACCTGCATTCAAAAATAAAACAATGTAAAACTTTACAGCCTACAAGTCCACTCAGTCCTACTTTTTGTTCAGCCAATCACTCAGACAAACAAGGTTGGTTACAATTTGCAGGAGATAATGCTGCCTGCTTCTTGTTTACAATGTCACCTGAAAGTGAGAGCAGGTGTTCGCATGGCACTGTTGTAGCTGGTGTTGCAAGATATTTACGTTTCAGATGCGCTAAAGAGTCATACGTCCCTTCATGCTTCAGCCACCATTCCAGAGGACATGCTTCCATGCTGATGATGGGTTCTGCTTGATAATGATCCAAAGCAGTGCGGACCGACATGTTCATTTTCATCATCTGAGTCAGATGCCACCAGCAGGTTGATTTTCTTTTTCGGTGGTTTGGGTTCTGTAGTTTCCGCATCAGAGTGCTGCTCTTTTAAGACTTCTAAAAGCATGCTCCACACCTTGTACCTCTCAGATTTTGGATGGCACTTCAGATTCTTAAACCTTGGGTCGAGTGCTGTAGCTATTTTTAGAAATCTCACATCGGTACCTTCTTTGTGTTTTTGTCAAATCTGCCGTGAAAGTGTTCTTAAAACGAACACGTGCTGGGTCATCATCCGAGACTGCTATAACATGAAATATATGCAGAATGCGAGTAAAACAGAGCAGGAGACATACAATTCTCCCCCCCAAGGAGTACAGTCGCAAATTTTATTGATGCCTTTTTTTTTTTTAAATGAGCATCATCAGCATGGAAGCATTTCCTCTGGAATGGTGGCCGAAGCATGAAGGGGCATGCGAATGTTTAGCATATCTGGCATGTAAATACCTTGCAACGCCAGCTACAAAAGTGCCATGTGAACGCCTGTTCTCACTTTCAGGTGACATTGTAAATAAGAAGCAGGCAGCAGTATTTCCCGTCAATGTAAACAAACCTGTTTGTCTTAGGAATTGGCAGAATAAGAAGTAGGACTGAGTTGACTTGTAGGCTCTAAAGTTTTACACTGTTTTGTTTTTGAGTGCAGTTACGTAACCAAAAAAAAAATATCTGCATTTTTAAATTACACTTTCACAATAAAGAGATTGCACTTCAGTGCTTGTATGAGGTGAATTGAAAAATACTATTTCTTTTGTTTAAATTTTTACAGTGCAAATATTTGTAATAAAAAATAATAATATAAAGTGATCACTGTGCACTTTGTATTCTGTGTTGTAATTGAAATCAATATTGAAAATGTAGACAAACATCCAAAAATATTTAATAAATTTCAATTGATATTCTAGTGTTACAAGTGCGATTAATCACGATTAATTTTTTTGAGTTAATTGCATGAGTTAACTGCCATTAAGTGACAGCCCTAATTCTTTGCTATGTTGTGTAAGTGCAGCTGCCTAGTAATATGTACAAAGTGCAACAAAAATCTCACCCAAACTCTTCTGTAATATATGCTTAGCACATTAGATACATAAGTAGCCCTTAGTAGTTCTAGCTGATTTTGCTTTAGCTTATTTTTGGAGACATGGATAATGCCCTGTATGCAATTTTTCAAAGAAAATAGTAAAATGATTAATTTTACAAAGAAATTTCATTGACTGTGTCATGGAGCCTCAGGTGTGCTAGGCTCAGATACTATGGGGACAATTGGCAGTATAAAACCCCAAGTCCGTGCTCCAGATAAATGAGCCAAGCAATGTCTGCTTGTGATAAAGAAAAATTTGTAAACAGTGACTCTCCTCTTTAATTTTGCTAGGTATTTGGATAAGAATGACCTAGGCACAAAGTCACACAAAACCGTTAATACTAGTAGCATCTCCCAACATATGAATACTTAAGATGGGATTTTCAGACGCACTCAGCACTGGTCTAACTCTGGTCCCACTGAAGTCAAAGTAAGCAGAGTTAGGCTAGTGCTGAGCACTTTTGAAAGTCCCAGCCTTAGTGTACTACATTGTCATATTTTCCCTAAAGTCCAGCTAAAGGGCAAAACTCTGTTCTAAGTTGACAAAGGTAATCCATTGTTTCACTGGGATGACATAATGTGTATGTTTAGGCAGAAAAGGGCCTAGACTGATTAAAATTCCCATCTCAGAGCTTTCATATGGAAAGCAAAACCCAGAAAATCTGGGCTTGTTTCCAGTTCCTAAACTGAAACCCTCCTGCCCATGTTACTTTTCATCTGATGCACTTATGCTAATTTTCCCTTAAGTGAAAATTAGTTTTTGCTTAGGGAGAGCAGATCTTGAGTCCCACAGCAGGTGAGGAAAAACATGAATATTAACAAGTAAATTCTGCTTATGCCACTTGTTTCTGGAACTGAATTTTGACTGCTTGATATGCACCATTGACAATCACACAGTGCAGAACCAGGTGCAACACCTTTGATAAATCCTCAAAATAAATTGCTAACCGCTGCTTAAAATCACCTACATTCATATTTCTTCCATTTTAATTATACTTTTTAAATATGTTAGAGGTCCAAAGTACGGAAAGTCATTGAAACACAAAGGTTATATTGCATAGGTTGGTGTGTTTTCTAAAATAGTGTCTGTTTGATGTACAGCACAATATTCAGGTACTACAGTGATCATGGCCATATTAGTTCCTGAACAGATACTTTATCAGAGCACTCTGCTTAAATTCTGCCATGATGTGGACCAGTATTACTATTTTAAATAACTTGATTATAAAGGTTCCCATAGTGAACTGCAGATATCTGTTGAGTAGGGTTCTATGCTGATGGCATCCCTGGTCATTGTTGGCCCTGTCTCAGCATTCCTGCAACAAGAACAGAACATACTCTGTTACCACCTATTTAATTTCCCCTCCCCTATACCATGTCTCATATGCAGGTCGGTGACGGGGTTCGACTCACCACCGCTGGTGCCTCCGACTGGTCGCTCCGGGAATTAGCTCTCAACCGCTGCGGAGCACCCTCGACGTGTGGTGTCTGGCCCATCATCTCTGCTGCTGCCCTGGGACCCGTGTTGCTCCCTGCTCGGCGGCACCCTCTTCAGGACAGTCTTCGTCCACTTCAGGACACTGCCCTCCAGCAGTGCCCACTAGTCTAGTCTCACCCCCTTCCGGGGAGGGAGGGTGGTTGTTAACAGCAGTCTTTCTGTCTGCACCTGCCTCGCTGGCCAACCACAACCCTGTAGTCTAGCCTCTTATCTCAGGGGCAAGTTGCAGTCTATCTTGGCCCCTCTCCTCAACGGCCAGGTGCAGTGCAAAGGGGGGACCCAGGTCCACCCGCTACTCTAGGTCCCAACCCAGGGACCCTCTAACAGCAGCCTCCCTCTTCCCTTCTTCCTTCCCCTCTTGCCTGCCTCATTTCCCTGGGCCTCTTCCCCTTTGGCCCTATGCACCTTCTCAACCCTCTTCAGCAGGGCTGCAGCCTGGCAGGTAATGGGCCCAGGGCCGGTGCAACCCATTAGGCGACCTGGGCGGTCGCCTAGGGCGCTAGCATTTGGGGGGCGGCATTTCGGGTCCTTCGGCGGCAACTGCGGCAGCCGGATCTTCGGCCGCCCTGGTCGTCGTCGTCATTTAGGCAGAGGGAGCTGGGGCAGGGGGGCGCGGGGAGGGCTGCCTGCAGCAAGTAGTGGGTCCCCGCCCCAGCTCACCTCTGCTCCGCCTCCTCCCCGAGCACGCCACCCCGCTCTGCTTCTCTCCGTCCCAGGCTTGCGGCGCCAAACAACTGATTGGCGCCGCAAGCCTGGGAGGCAGGAGAAGTGGAGCGGCGACGGCGTGCTCGGGGAGGAGGCGGAGCAGAGGTGAGCTGGGGTGGGGACCTGCCGCACGGCTCCCCAGGCCGGGGGGGAAGCTGCCACGGGGGCGGGGGGAGCTGCCATGGGGGGGCACCTTAGGGGGGAGCTGCCGCGGGGAGGGGGGGCAGAGAGCTTCCACAGGGCTCAGGGAGGGGGGGGGGGGGGCACAAGGTGGAAGTTTCACCTAGGGTGCGAAACATCCTTGCACCCACCCTGAATAGGCCGGAGCGTCTATCTGCTCCCCCAAGCCTGTCCAGCACTGCTCTGTCCAAGGTACAGCTCCTTTCATCAGGAGCCAGTTCTTCTCCCTTGTTGGCCAGGGAGTAACTGCCCTCTCCCCAGCTAGGCAGCCTTTATATAGGACCTAACCTGGTCCTGATTGGCTGCCTCTTCTCCTGCCCTGATTGGCTCTCCCAAGCCTTCACTGATTGGCTGCTGGTCCACACAGCCTCTCTGGCCTGGTTCAGCCCTTTTTCTCAGGGCGTGGGGCACCTCCTGGGTTTCCAATAAGACCACAAGGTCACAGATCAGAACTGACTATAACATGTCCATCATGCCATTGTGATGTTCACTGGTCTGAGATGCTATTGGCAAATGATGGTTCTTGACTGTGATGGGGCCTTGGCTCCACACTGACCTCTGAGGGATTAATAGAGCCATAGGGAGGATGCACAGGAGGCAGTCAATTAGAGAGGGGCTGAGAGGAGCAGCCAATCAGGGCCTGGCAGGCCCATATAAGAAGAGCTGCAGGGGAGACCTGGGTCAGTTACTCCTTGGAGCTCAAGGAGGGAGGATGGGGTGCCTGACAGGCAGAAGGCAGCTACCATTATGGACAGAGTAGTGTTGCTAGCAGGGATCAGGGGGAACTAGAGAGAGCTCCTGGCTGACTGCT
Source organism: Platysternon megacephalum (assembly GCA_003942145.1). Taxonomy (NCBI): domain Eukaryota; kingdom Metazoa; phylum Chordata; order Testudines; family Platysternidae; genus Platysternon; species Platysternon megacephalum. The sequence continues at coordinate 8,092,323 of QXTE01000073.1, forward strand.
GGGATTTGCAGGCTGAGGCCCTGAGGCAAGAGCAAAGAGGCCATGGGGAAGTGATGGACTATTGGCTGCAGTTGCCACTGGTGAAGTGATGGGACAGTTGTACTGCAACACTCACCCCTGGAAGAGGGGAGCCCAGATCATGACATGGATGAAGGGCTGCATCATGAAGCGGCCACTGTGGTTCTTGGAGCATAAGTGATGGTGAGCGAGGCACCACCAGGACAGGGCGTACTGATCTGTAGAGTTAATCCCGAAGATGGCCAGCAGGAGGTGCCAGCGTGGTGACTGGAGCCCTGTTACCAACACAGACTTGTGTTTTTATTGTAATGTATCATTTTGGGCTAAATGTTCTGGTATGGTGGCCCTTTATCTGGTGTACATTCCTTATCTGCAACATTTTTTCTTGGACCAGGCATAATATGAGGGATGTGATTAACTTCCTATATTCATTAAAGCAGTGCTAGCATTGTTGATGTCTTTGTTTCTTGAGTCTGTGTGGGTGCTTTCTGTTACCCAGTGATCACCATATAGATTCAGTCTGCTTTTCTGTCCAGTACTTGAGGGCCAAAGTAGTGTAGGGAGGGACAAGCTATATTTAGCAATATGTGAGTACAGCAGTATCTATTGTGACAGCTGCCTTTTGAAGATGCTGGTGGCTAGAATCATAGAATGCTGGGGTTGGAAGGGGCTCAAAGGGGGACTAATCCCCAGACTGATATTTGCTCCAGATCCCTAAATGGCCCTCTCAAGGATTGAACTCACAATCCTGGGTTTAGCAGGCCAATACTCAAACCATTGAGCTATCCCTCCCCCTGTAAAAAGCATCAGTCTGGACAGCTATGGATGAAGTCAGTTTAGCACTGGGCAACAGTGTCTGAGTCTGAACACTAACTAGTAGCGAAACCTGTGAACTGAATGTGCTCAGCTGAAGTAAGAGTGTCCATACAGCTTGAATGCCCAGATCAGGGGCTGAATTTTCAGAACTTCTGTACCAGCAACCCTTGGCTTTGAAAATTCCCCTGAAGTTTTGAGTACTCAGAACTGAATGTTCATGTTCTCTGCTGTACAACTAGATTACCCCGTCTGAAAATTCCCCCATAGTTATATCCTTCTTTTTTTTAAAAAGTGCTATTTGATCTTTAATTCCTATCTAAGTAGTCACCATCCACAGAGATAGGCGATGTTAATTTAATGTCTTATCTTAAGGACAATGCTTCTGGCAGTACTGTATGCTATGCTCCTAATACCACGCCATCAGCGTGGTTTATTTATACTGAGTGCAAGTATGGAACTCAAATGTGTGACCTTTGAGTGATTCAATGCCAAAAGTGTCATTCTGTACTTAACCCGTCTATGACACGTATGTAACTTTCCTATAAAAACCATTTTAGTAGAGAAGGATACAATACTATTGTAACCAATTGTCATAAAGTATCAGTTTTATGATCCCAATAAACAGTCTATGGTTTTAGTTACTGGGTAATGTTACTTGCATGCTTCAGGTCATTTTGTTTTTATCCTTTTGTCTGAGAGTGTCTAGGTATGCCATTATTAAACAATAACACATCCTATTTGACTGCTTAGGGAAGTGAAGGTCCCAAGGGAACTTGGGCACAATTCCTTTATGCAGCAAATAACATACCATAGAAAACTGAATGCTGCAACAGGATTAATGCATATTACTATAGAGTATCAGAGGGGTAGCCGTGCTAGTCTGGATCTGTAAAAAGCAACAGAGAGTCCTGTGGCACCTTTAAGACTAACAGATGTATTGGGGCATAAGCTTTTATCTTGCGTCTGACCAAGTGGGTATTCACCCACGAAAGCTTATGCTTCAATACATCTGTTAGTCTTAAAGGTGCCACAGGACTCTCTGTTGCTAATTACTATAGAAAGTTTTTAAAGGAACTTAATAGGTAAGTTTCTTCCATCCAAATATCACTACCCAGTGTCTATGGGCAGACCTTTAGACTAGTGAGGAGAGAACCACAACATTTAAAGGTTCCATTTCGTTTAAATAAACAACCAAAAGTGGAGATGCAATTTATCCAAACTATATGAGCCCCTTTGTCTGAAAAGGGTGGAAATCTTATGCCCAAACTTGCAACCCTCTATTAATGTGAATAAATCTTTCCTCATGCAAATAAGGGTTAGCAGGATTGTGCCTAAGAGGGAACAGGAAATCTTGAGCTTTCTCATGCATTCTGATTTGAGGTAGAAATGACCAGCAATATTTTAATACTTTACTTAACCCAACCAGAACCAGGAAGTGCAAATTCCCATGCAGATTAGTAACTTTAAACTCTTTTGAACCTATAACTCACTTATTTGATTTGAGTGAAGTTTCAATTTTGGGTGATAATTCTGGTTAGTTCTTTCTTTATGATGTTCTTAAAAGTGTAAAAAAATGTAATGCCTATAATCTTATTTATCCACACATTTTCAAGGAGTTGTTTCTTAGCCTCCCTTGGGAAGGCACATACCAATCAATATCCATCAGTAAAGAGATCTATTAGTCCTCATTACCTGCGACAAACAAGGAAGTGTTTTATTCACAATTGCAGCACTGCAAGGTACCCTTGGCCTTTGGTTTAAGATAAGCCAGAAAATCATATTGTTAATACTAGCACTTTAGAATCCATCTAGACACCAGTAGATAGCAACAGTAGGTTGTGGCGTATTGAGAACTATGTTGGAATTGCAAGCTATCACTTTAAGGGGGGGTTTCCTGGTCCTGCTTCAGGCTATAGGGCTCTGTAGGGCAGCATGCCATCTTGGAGTCAGACAGTTTAGAATAAGGTGAGATGAGTTGTACCTCTCTGCCTTAGGAAACAGCTTGCCTTGTTTTTGGATTCTTGTGTTATTGTTCTAAATTCTACGAAATAAAATAGTGTTATGTTGCAGCCGTCTAGCAAGAGCATTTTATGTTTTTTTTTATCTAACTTCTTTGTTTGTATGCCCTGAACATGACATAGATCAAAGGTGAGCTCTGAACAGACGAGAGATTGAAGCAACTGGGAGAAATGTGTTATCCATATAATATGCTGTCACAGACACCAAATATCACCAGAGATTTAAGTGCATAAAGTTAGCAGGATTAAAGCTGGCAGGAATGGAACATGGTACTAGGTAGAAAACCCAGATGCAGGAACAATCATAGGACTGCAGTGTCTAGGCCAGGGGTCGGCAACCTTTCACAAGTGGTGTGCCGAGTCTTCATTTATTCACTCTGATTTAAGGTTTCGCGTGCCAGTAATACATTTTAACATTTTTAGAAGGTCTCTTTCTATAAGTCTATAATATATAACTAAACTATTGTTGCATGTAAAGTAAATAAGGTTTGTTAAATGTTTAAGAAGCTTCATTTAAAATTAAATTAAAATGCAGAGCCCCCCGGACCAGTGGCCAGGACCCAGGCAGTGTGAGTGCCACTGAAAATCAGCTCGCGTGCCGCCTTCGGCACCCGTGCCATAGGTTGCCTACCCCTGGTCTAGGCTATAGAAGACCAGCTTGCTGTAGATATGTTGTGTGATATAACTGGTCTCCAGGATGAAGGTTGAGGGAAACCACCTGCTACTAAGTTAGTGGAGAGACATTAACGATCTAGAATAGTGTTTCCCAAACTTGGGATGCCGCTTGTGTAGGGAAAGCCCCTGGCGGGCTGGGACGGTTTGTTTACCTGCCATGTCCGTAGGTCCGGCCGATCGCGGCTCCCACTGGCCGCGGTTCGCTGCTCCAGGCCAATGGTAGCTGCTGGAAGCGGCGCGGGCCGAGGGACGTACTGGCCGCTGCTTCCAGCAGCTCCCATTGGCCTAGAGCAGTGAACCGCGGCCAGTGGGAGCCGCGATCGGCTGGACCTGTGGACACAGCAGGTAAACAAACCGGCCTGGCCCACCAGGGGCTTCCCCTACACAAGCAGCGTCCCAAGCTTGGGAAACACTGATCTAGAAGAAGTTCATGCACAGTGTTGCTGTAACCCACATGCCTAATAGGGAGATATCTCTTTAAGAGATCTAGAGAGAAGAGAGTGGGGCAGAGGAATGAATTGTGCCGAGTCATTGTTGCTCTGCAGATGCACAATTAGGAGATTCCATGCCCAGAAGTTTCTGGACTGGGTGTGGTAGCTCAATAGGTTCCCTGTAGCTGGACTAAGACTCCGCTGAGGTCAAGTAGTCAGGGCTGATGCTTTTCAACAGGACATGTCTCTGGCAGGGGTTGGGAGAAGCTCAGACATAGGAGCAGAAAGCAGCTTGTTTTTGCCTAACCCTGAAGCATTTTGTAGCAAATTAATGATATTGTTAACTTTCCCACAGAGAAGCCCTGGCAGCGTTAGTTATAGAAAGGGGAATTCTATACCTTGAATGGTACAGTAACTCCTCACTTAACATTGTAGTTATGTTCCTGAAAAATGTGACTTTAAGCGAAACGATGTTAAGCGAATCCAATTTCCCCATAAGAATGAATGTAAATGAGGGGTTAGGTTCCAAGGAAATTTTTTTTCACCAGACAAAAGACTATAAAATATATATATATATATATATATATATATAGACACACACAGTATAAGTATTAAACAAACAATTTAATACTGGTACACAGTGATGATGATTGTGAAGCTTGATTGAGGTGGAGGAGTCAGAGGGTGGGATATTTCCCAGGGAATGCCTTACTGCTAAATGAACTAGCAATTGAGTGAGCCCTTAAGGGTTAACTCTCACACTCTACGAGGCAGCAGGAAAGGAGGGAGGACAGACAGAGACACACACCCTGTGTCTGAGAGAAAAAATGTGCATTTCCCCTTTAAGTAGCTGACCCCAGGCTTAAGTACACTGCCTTGTTAATTAAATCAGCTTGCTGAGACCTCCTGAGATCGCAGCTACTGCCTAGAAGCTCCCTCCATCCGTCGTGTGTCCCCCCTGCTCTATGGAAGATGGGGTAAACAGGGTGCAGGAGCAGGGAGGGGGAGACCCTGACATTAGCCCCTCTCTTCCCCCCTCTCCCTGTACAGCAAGCAGGAGTCTCTGGGAGCAGCTCCAAGGCAGAGGGCAAGAGCAGCACGTGGCAGTGGGGGGAGGGACAGCTGCTGCACAGGGAACTTAGGGGAGTGGGGAGCTGATGGGGGGGCTGCTGGTCCACCCTGGTTCCAACCACCCACCAGCTAGTTCCAACGGGCTGCTCTTCCTGCAAGCAGCGGACAAAACAGGGGGCTGCCAAACGACTTAGAAGGGAGCATTTCACAACTTTAAACGAGCATGTTCCCTAATTGATCAGCAACTTAACATCGAAACAACGTTAACTGGGACAACTTTAAGTGAGGAGTTCCTGTATTTGGTTTTAGTGAAATTGTCTTAACCAGTCTGGTTTACCAGCTCTTCTCTCATTTAAATCTGGTGATGGGGAAAGAGTCGTCTATATTTTGCTATTCTCAGTTTTGTATTTTGCTTATAACGGAGTTATTCATTCACACACTTACTACTGATTGGTTGGTTAATTAGTTAGCTGACTGATGGAGTGATTTCCACAGCCCAGCAGAGGAGAATGATTTGTGTGGGTTCCAACTGGAAAGCTCCGCAAGCAAGAAAAGGGAAGTGCTTTTGATTCAGCAGACTGGATGGAGCTGATGAACAAAAACTCTAACTCAGACTCAGATGAACTCAACCTCAGCGTTTGGAACTCGGAGTTACTTCTCACTGGGTTTCTGTGGGGACTGACCGGTTTAGATCTAATTCATTTAGACTTGTGTATAACTGTGAAGATAATGGGTGTGGATTAGGAAGCTATTAGTATTGTTTCTTTATCATTATAAAACTTTATGAAGTTGGTACTTAAGAATTCAGTTAATTCCTTTTGTTCGTTTTTTTTTTTTTAACTTGATTGTGGGGAGGTTGACTCTGTGGAATACATGCTGAAAATCCTTAATGACTGAATTCTGGCTTTCTGTGTGCCGTTCTATAGGGGTAGTTCTGAAGCATTAGGAGAGGGGCAGTAAAATAAACCCTAGCCCACCCAAAGGTTTCAGTGCTTAAGCTCCAAGGGGGTATGCACATCATCCTTCATCTGGTCTCATATGCATTTCAGGGAAAAAGATGATGAAACCTGGCGCTATATTATCTCTTCTGCAAAGCACTACCTCCCCTGCCACGAGGAGTCCTGGAGGCAATTGGAGTCAGGGAGTTGAGATCTATCAGGGGACAGAGCAGCTGCAAAGACACGGCACCTCTGGATAGATGACCCTGTGTTTCTTGGGATTCTTGAAGACTCTTGGATTTCCCGGTCAGCCTGCGTGACCTGAAGGAAAAATGCACCCTCCAAATGGAATTTTTTGGGAGGAATGATACAATGGAATCCTCAGATTTCCTCCCTCAGAGGCTAGGGACACCATCCCGGCCCACTTCAGTTTTCACCCCAGATATCCACTCTCTTGCCGCATACATTTCACACATGTGCTGTGCAGCTGCCATATTATCATTGGAATGCTCATGACAGGGATAGGTTGCTAATGACCAGAGAGTGGTCATTTTTGGATCAATCATTTTAAGTACTTTCCAGTGCTTTTTATCTCCCCCCCCCGCCCCCCCCCCCGGTCACTTTCTTACAATCACATACCTATCATCCGCTATGACCTTTTCAAATAAAGACATCTGATATGTCTTCCCAACTCTAAAATCCATGTCTTATAGTTATTTAGTGACACTTAGTGGATGGTTGGAATAGCTGTGGGTAGTCTATTCATCGGACTATAGTACAATTGTTAGCTATCCAGGAGCTTTTCACTAAAATGCCAGTCAAATTTAGGTCCAGAAATATGTTGTTAAGAAATTGTGCACATATAAAAACAAGATGCATCATCTGAACCGGATTAAAGGGTCTTTATTTGTTTGTATTCAATCAGAGAAATCTAATAAATAAACTAACAACATTGGATTTCAAAACGTATCAGCATTAATCTTTAAGAAATATTTTTGCTTCTTTTCAATATATCCACCATGGAAAATTCTTCTAGAATTTAATAGGTATTAAATCAATAAGGTTGTACAGAAATGTATAATGTTCTATCAACATTATGCTGAAGTCTTTTATGGAGTTCTACAGCAAAGATACCATTCTTAAATTCTATAAGATGATCTAAAAGTCCTATAGAACAGCTATTCTTCTTTAAGTTCTATAGGAATTTCCCAAAAGGTATGTTTTTTAAGCAGTGTGCATTTAAGATTCTGTTTCAAAATGAAGTATAAAAACCTAGTGATAAAACATAATATTGACACTTACATACCTTAGCCACAGGTGTCTATGAAATATGATATGTAGAAATGCAGTGGAAATTTTGTTTAACTGATTTCAGTGGTATAGATAGCTGTGGATGGATTTCCATGGATTACATTTTTAAGAGTAAGAAATCTTCCGGCTGTGGGACAGGACCATAACTGGATTAAAGATGGAGATTTAACAGAAGGAGAGACATACTGAAGGGATAATGGGAATTTTGCCATTGACTTCAATATGGCCAGGATTTCACCCTCAGTTTTCTCATGGAGAATTCTCATTTGTTCATCCTTTGTTAATGTAAGATAATAGTGACCTAGACTAAAGGGACTTGTTTTGCTCTTTGTGCATGGAAAAACATCCCCATTATCATTCATTCAGTGTGTGTGTGTGTGTTTGTTTTCCTCCTGATGGAGGACAGTTTGTTCTATGGAACCACTTGTCCCTTCAGGCTAATTTTTGCTTTATGTGGTACTGAATCTAGTGAGAAATTCCTCTCTTCACATTACATTATAAGTGTTTCATGGGTAGTGTTATGCTGTTGCTAAATACAGCCAGATGTTCATAAAGCCATACCTCTTTTTGCTTAGTGCTAACACGCAGAAGATATTTGCTCAGTCCACAGCAAGCCTCAAGTCACTAACAAGAACTTAATTTCTCTTTCAGGTGTGCTAACCTCATGTCATCTACATTGTTTTTCATTACAGCAGACATACTGTAGAAACTCCCTCATAAAAAAATTTTTTTTCAAGTGATACAGAGAAAAAATGTACTGCGTGGAAAGGAAGCAGGAATAATTAAGATCTGGGCGGGGGAAGAATATCTAAGTGGTGAATTTTGTTCAACAGTAGAACAAAGTGCTGAGTCAAGGAAGATCAGTAATGTAAATTGATGTAGCACCTTGCCAAGAAGCTGACTGAAAGGGAGAACACTTACGAGGTAAGTTCCTATAAATTCCATAACCACTTCTGAGCTAGCTATGCATGTGTATTTATGTATGCAGTGTTGCTGTGTGGGTCCTAGGATATTAAAGAGACAAGGTGGGGGAGGTAATAGCTTGAAAGCTTGTCTCTCTCATGAACAGAAGTTGGTCCAATAAAAAAATAACCTCACCCACCGTGTCTGTTTTATTTATGTGGCATTCTGTTTAAATGGTAACAAAATGCAGGTGATTCTTCAGTCTCTTTGCCATCCTGGCACTCTAAGCAATCAGCAGCAAAAGCTTTATAACTGTGCTTCTCCACAGAAATAGATGCCTAATAGTTTATTTTCTCTCCCACTTCCCTAACAGTAGAGTTAGTACCAAGAGACTTGCCTGTGCTGGCGTGGAGCAGAAGGCTATAATGCAGCTGCATTCATGCACTTTAGTTCTTTGTACCTATGTCAACTATTCTAAGCTGGAACTGAATATATTTTTCCTTCCAGCTGAGAATGGTTATGCGTGTTGTCAAATCTTGGAGAGAGAGAGGCATTATCAAAAAAGTCTGAGAAACCCAGGGATGTGGGCAATTGCACATTTAAGTACAGATCCAAAAAAGCACTTAACCATATGCTTAAAGTGAAGTATGTTGCTGGACTGGTGCCTGGATTTGCACTTGCAGTTACTGAGATTGAACATACATATTTGGTATGCACATGCAAAGGCCTAGTTAAATGCCTAATGGCCATTTGTGGGAGCAAATTCTATTAACTGTATGTATCAATTAGATGCATAAGTCCACATGTGCTTTTTTTTTTTTTTTTTAAAGTGGCCTTGGGCTTCTCAGGGTTTGAAAATCAGACCTATTTGTAGCTCTTTTATTGTTGGACTTTAATATGGAGGGCTAAAGCACCATTGCACTGGACCCTGTCAGAGGAGGCAATTAACTGTTGCAGACCTTGTAACAAGCTGAGTAGTGCTCCGTTGGGCGACGGGGGGGCACCATGGAGGCAGGCCATGTGACCTGGGTTTGCGCTAACATGGGGGTATAACAGAAATAGAGAGGAGAAGAGAGTTGTTAGTACTATTCCAGGGACTTAGTCTAAAAGAGGGTAGCCTACCAGGTCTTCGTGAAGTCAACAGAGAAAGAGAAAGCAAATGAGGGGACTACATTTCTCTTACGTTAGATGACTTAAATTTTGTCTTGACAAATTTGTTTCCATCAGCTACTTTGGAATGCCTAAAAAAAAGTAGTGTACAATAAGCTGCCAGGAGAGAAAATCATAAACTTAAAACTTCCTTTGTATTTAAGAAGATTTTTCACTGTTTATATTGTTTACTTTTTTGCATTCCACTTGGCTGATTGGAAGAAATTGGTCACTTTAATTTTGTTTTTAGTCTGTTTCACTTTCTTTTCCTGCACTACCACAATGCTATGACTTTTTATTAGGTTCCCAACAAATAATGAATATTTGAATAATTACATATAAAAAGATCTTATTCATTTTTTTGGAAATATGGCCTATTAAAGTAAACTCTTTTCCTACCTACACATTTGACCTGAAATACAACACTTTGCTGCATCCCTTTGAGTTTCTGCCATAGGGTCATTTTAGCTAAGCACATGTACTTTGTATGCCGATGTAAGCCATTCTTGCTTTCTGCTGTTTATTTGTGCTCGTAATTATAAATGCACAAGTTGTTGTAACTGTTTTTGTCTATATCCAAAGAGCAGAACAGGTACTCACAATTGTTGGGATTTGTAAGGGTTAAAGTAAATACCTGGGAGGCCACTGGTGTGCTGGCATGGTATTAGGGAGTAGGCACAGGCATGAACTATTCCTTACTTTATCTATCAAGCAATCATCCTGCCATAAAGTTCCCTTCTGCTCATTAAGGATTGATAAGCATTGCAGCTGCATAAGGAATGTGGGGATCTAAGGGATACTCTTTAGGTAAAGCAGTGTTATCTCCCCCTTCCTTCCTTTCCCAGCTACACAAACGAGCTCGGGGTCATGGCACCTTTCTCCCTTCCCTGCAAACTGCTGATTAAGGGAATTCCGGGCAGCAATTATAGCAAAAAAATGTATCTTCAAAGTAAAAATTGTCTGTAAAATATGCTAATGCTGTAAACAGTAATCAGGAGCGGGAATAATTATATTCAGTATATAGCTATTAATATTCATTGTATCGGTGTTCATATTACTCAATAAAGGTTTTGGGGGTGTTGTAGTAAATATGGGTATTAACATACTAATTTAGATAAGAGTGTGAGGTAACTAATGCAGTGCTTACTCGACAATTGAGTCAAGGGGAACAAGTACTGCAATAAAGAAGCCCGTCTACTCAACCTGCCCCGGTCAGCCTGTTCTTCTAACAGTATGGATGATTTTTTTTAGATTAAGTCAAAAAAGAACAAATGTAAAGTCTCCATGAAAGAACAGTGTCTGACACTTTCAAAAACTACTTTTGGGTACCTCTATTTTTGGGTGACCAGATTGAGACACTTTTAAGGGGACTGATTTTTTTTTTCCAAACATCGGTGCCCTTTGGTGAGTGGACCCAGGAACAACTCCTTAAAGGGGCACTTCCTCCTGGCCACTCTGGGGATTAGCTCTTTCCAGGTCCAACATCCCCTTCTACTGCTTGTTGCATGCCTTGCCACCATGCACTTTCTCTCTCGCTGTCTGTGACTCAGGTGCTCTGTCATTGTGGCTTAGCCCTCCAGCCAGGTCACTGTTTTTTTTCCCCCTTCCAGGATATCAAACCCTTTTCCTCCAAGATGGGAATTTTCCCTTCATTGCCTTGATGATGCCACTTTCCGAGTGGCTGGTAGGGAAAGCCAAGCCTGCCCTCTACTCCAGGTTCCAGTTCAGGGTCCCTCTAATCAGCAGCCAACGCCTGTACCGTCTTAAACCTTACCACCTTTTCCCTGAGCCTTTTCCTACACCCTCTCCACCAAGTTTTTTCTTTTGTCCCTCTGTACTGTCCAGAGCATGGCCACAGGCTCCCTCACTGCAGCCCCATTCTGCTGCCAACTTCCTGGATCTCTTAGCTCCCCCTGTTCCTTCCCAGCTGGGTTCTGTCATTATTCAGGGACTAGTTAGGACAGCTAATTCCCCTCAGATGTGACTTTGCTGGTTAATTGACCTCTCCTCAGCCTCATTAACTCCTTTTAGTCTGGTGTGTGTGTGAGGGGGTGAAAACCCCATTTTAGGTGTCTTAAGTTTGGTGTCAAAATATTGAGGCACCCCATCACTTCTGAATATCTCAGTGTGACTCCCTGTGTCACAGCAGTCCTCTTAAATTGAAATTGCTCTCCAAATGGAGAGCCTGACAGCAAACAGGCTTGCCTCAGAAACTTACACAGAAAATCAGAACAGGTACATGTACTATGTACATTATATAATCTCCCTTCATCTAATCATATTCCAGGCTTTTCTTTGCATCTGCATAACTCCATTAGCCCTGTGATGTCAGTACTTGCTCTGCAAGATAAATCAGATAAGAGCTATTTTCCAGCTATACTGGTTGCCCTCAATCAGAAGGATTGCAATGGATCCTTTATTCCAGGTAGCTTGCATAACTGTGTATGCAATAGCCTTGTGACCTCTTCACTCTCTTTTTGGTGACCTAAATTATATACTGACATTTTACTAACTGTACTGCTCATTTCACTTAGCATTGTAATTGCAATATATGGCCCTGGGGAAATTTAATGATTTCCCATGTGAGCTCATTAATTGACAGCTGTAGTAAACTCATTGGGCCAGATTGTGAACTGGTGTAAATTGGCATAACCCCATAACTTCATTGGCGCTGAGGATCTGGTCACTTACAACCAGTAAGCTACATGTTAATAGGTATGAAATGATTTTGCCTTAGTTCTGAAGTTCTCTCTTTTTTTTTTTTTTTTTTTCCCCCTTAAGTTAAATGAACAATGAATTGAAATTTACAAACTAGCTGCAAAGGTAGGATTGTTTGCACAACAGAATCCAATCAAGTAATGTTTTTTAAATCTGTAAATGTTTTATTTCAGAATTTGCAAATTTGACATTTAGGACAAACTTATTCCTTTTCTCACATAGACATTTAACCTCCTGTACAACTTGAAAAATAACATTCGGCTGCATTGGCTTGAACTGGATTTTTTTTAAATCCAGTTGGAAGTATAAAAAGTGAAATAGAGGTTTAAATGGAAATTTGGTTTGCAAAGTCTGTATTTTGCTCTGCAACAGCACCAGTTTCCACCTTTGGCACACGTGCTGTAGGTTGCCGACCCCTGTACTACTGTATAGTGCAACACGTTCATTGAAAGGGGAAACACTTGTTCTTGCAGTCTGTTGTCCTATGTTTGAAAGAATTCTGGGTAACAGGGGCAAGGAGCAAATAACAGCCAATGAAGGAAGGACACAGTGGAAGTTTTGGGAGGAATGGGCAGGCTGGCAGAGCTCAGAGAAAACACTCTGCAGCACCTGGCAATAAACTTGCTGGCTCTTCAGCTGGCTCCTGCCAGTGAAGGGTTCCACAGAATAAAGTGCCATCTAGGTCTTGATTCTGATTTGCTGTTCCAGTCCATAGAAGGTTTGCTTGGCCTGCTGAGAGAGAAGGATTCATTGCTCAGACAATGAGCACCATTTTAACTCCTGTGAGGAGGTGAAGTAGACTTCCTGCTGTGCCCTGACTAGCATGCTCCTGTTCCTCTGTTTCTGAGTGCCCATATTAACCTGGATCTGTAGTGTGGCTGCTTTTGTGAATACCCCAGGGGATGTCCTGGCAACCAAAATCTATTAAGTTAGTTAGATTAATAGACCCATCGGGGAAGGACATCTTGAGGGCTAGACTCTCTTGTGTAGAGGACTCAAATGCTTGAACTGCAGCATAGGATCTCTGTGTTGAGCTGTGTGGCTATAAGGAGTACTCAGCTGGATTTTACCATGGCGTGGATTTTTTCAACGGTCTAAAATTGTTCTTTATCCACTAACTGCACCTCCTGAAGGCAGCTGTTTAAAAAAAAAAAAAAAAAGTATAACAAATGGAAGAAAGGGGAAGTTGATACTAACTAATATAAATCAGAATTGTAGAACATTGATAAGGGAAGCCAAGTGATACAAAGAGAAATCTATGGCCAGCACAGTTAAGGACAATAAAATGGAAGTTTTAAAAATATTTTAGGAACCAAAAAGAATCCTGAAAATGGTATTGGTCCATTACTAATGGAAATGTTAGCCTAATCAACAATAAGGCAGAAATGTTCAATATATATTTCTGTTCTGTTTATAGGGGTGTGTGATGGGGTCAGATCTCTACACTAACCCTGCAAAAGCAGAATTGGGCCAGGTGGGCCTAATCAGCTAATTAGACTGCAAATGGGAGATTTTGGCTGTATACAGCTAATTAGAAAACAGGCTCATTTGTGTAGGAACAGGCGTGCCTTTAAAACCAGGTTGCTGGCAACAGATGAGGGCTGCTGAGAAGGGCTGCAGAAAGGCAGGTAGCAGCCAGCAGTCACTCCCTGGGAAGAAGGAGGAAGGTTTGGAGATAGTATGCCCAGGGAAAGGAGGGGAACCAGAAGTGTAGGAAGCAATCCAGGAAAGGAGCAGTGAGGGTGGAGAGAGGAAAGCCCAGAAATGCTGAACTGAGGGTTTCATAACTGGAACCTGGAGAAGATGGCAGGCCTGGGTTACCCTGCCAGTCATTGAGGGAGTGGCATCAAGGCAGTGGAAGGAAGACTGCCTAGGACTGTTGATGGACTGAACCGCAGAAGGGAGAACACCAAGTGACCTAGCTGGAGGGCTAAGTCACAAAGAAGATGCTGTGGGTCCTGGGCTGAGAAGAGTTGAGCAGAGTCAGAGTGACAGCGACAGTGTGCAAACTACAGATGGAGGTGTTGGCCTTGAGAGCTAATTCCCAGAGTGACCAGGAGGAGGTGCCAGACCAGTGGTGAGTGGAGCATCCTGTGACAAAGGGGGAAAAAAGATGATGCAACCTCATTGTATGGTGATGATACTCTTTTCATTCCACTAGTGTCTCTAGAGGATGTTAAACACAAGCTACTACACTCAGATATTTTTAAATTAGTAGGTTCAGATAACTTGCATCCAAGAGTTTTAAAAGAGCTGGCAGAGGAGCTTGCTGTTCCTGTTAGTGTTGATTTTTTTTTAATCATGCGTCTGATGAAGTGGGTATTCACCCACGAAAGCTTATGCTCCAATACATCTGTTAGTCTTAAAGGTGCCACAAGACTCTTTGATTTTTTTTGAATAAATCTTGGAGCACTGGGGAAGTTCCAGAAGACTGAAAGAAAGGTAATATTGTACCAACTTTAAAAAAGATAAATAGGATGACCCAGACCTGTCAGTCTGCCATCAATCAGTGCCAGGATAATGGAGTGGCTGATATGGGACTTGATTAATAAAGAACTCTAGGAGGGTAATGTAAATAATTCAGATCAAAATGGGTTTATGGAAAACTAATCGAGATTGCAAGTTTGGTTGATAAAGGTCATAATGTTAATGTAATAGACTTCTGTAAGGCATTGGACTTGCATACTGCATGACGTGATTAGAAAACTAGACTGATATACAATTAACTTAGCACACATTAAATGGATTAAAAACTGGCTAATTGATAGGTCTCAAAATGTAATTGCAAACAGGAAATAGTCATTGGGACGGTCTGTTTCCAATGGGGTCCTGCAGGATCAGTTCTTGGCCCTAGATTATTTAACATCTTTATCAATGAGCTGGCAAAAAACATAAAATCATCACTGATAACGTTTGCAAATGGCACACATTGGGAGAATGGTAAATAATGAAGAGGACAAGTCACCTTAACTGTGATAGCTGGAACAAATTATTAAATCAACTATAAGTATCTAGAGTATAAATAGGGTGATAAGTAATAGCCAATATGGATTTGTCAATAACAAATCACACTAAACCAGCCTAATTTTCTTCTTTGACGAGGGATATTGGCCTTGTGGATGCAGGAGGAGGTAGGTGGGGGAGATGTAGAGGGCTAAGGCACATCTCTTGCTTCAGACCTATTTAGAGAACACCTTCTTATTGCCTTTTATGTCCCTTGGTAGGTATAACCTAGGGAATAATTGGCTAGGCAGTAGCACTGCTGAAAAAGATCTGGAGGTTAGTGGATCACAAATTGAATGAATCAACAATGTAATGCAGTTGAGAAAGGGGTTAATATTTTGGTGTATATTAACAGGAGTGTCATATGTAAGACATGGGAGGTAATTGTCCTGATTTGCTCAGCACAGGTGAGGCCTCAGCTGAAGCACTGTGTCCAGTTCTGGGCACCACAGTGGAATAAGGACATGGACAAATTGGAGAGAGCCTGGTGGTGATCTACAAAAATGTTCAAAGGTTTAGAAAACCTGACCTATGAGGAAAGGTTAAAAACTGGGCATGGTTAGTCTTTAGAAAAGAAGACTGAGGGGGGACCTGATAACAGTCTTCAATTATGCTAAAGATTGCTATAAAGAGGATGGGGATCAGTTGTTCTCCATGTCCACTGAAGATAGGACAAGAAGTAATAGACTTAATCTTCAGCAAGGGAGATTTCGATTAGATATTAGGAAAAACTGCCACCCAGACATTCAATGATAATGATTAGTTATATTACTGTAGTGCCTAGGAGCACTAGTCCTGGACCAGGACCCAGTTGTGCTAGGTTTTGTACAAACACAGAACAAAAACACGATCCCTGACCCAAGGAGCTTACAATCCAAGACAGGAGACAACAGATGGATATAGACAGACTGACAGGAGAGTACAAAGAAACAATGAGACAATATTGGTCAGCATGATAGTCAATGGTTAGTGTCATTTTAGGTTTTACTGAGACAGTGTTGGGGTGAATCTCTCTCTGCAGGCAATCTTTGGTTGAGGCACTGTTTACAAGTTGACATCCATAACAAGTAAGCAAGCCTGCCTTTAGGATGTGTTGCATGCCTCAGTTATTTCAGCTGGCATGTTTTGGACTATTTGGGGACTTCTCCCTTTTTTCTATCTCCTTATTCCTTTCCTTCTTTGGGAATAAGCCCTTTGTAGGAGGAGGGGGATGATTTGTTGTTTGCCTATTGTTTGTCCTGCATTGGATTGGTTGAATTTTACATCTAAAAATATATTGTCCTGGGTTAGGTTAAACCTCTGAAACTAGGTGTAACATTCATTTGTAAGAAGCCATTAAGCTCCTTTATGTAACCATGTAGTTGAAACAAAGAGTCCTCCTCCCCAAAACAAAGGCACACATGGGCAGAAGGGTTTCACTGGCTACAGTTTTGTGAATGTCTGTCTGTGACAGAAATAACAGAAAGACCAGAGAAGCTGGGAGAAGGCAGAAAGGAAACTCCAGACACAGCCAGAGCAGCATTGGTAGTATGGCCCTGAGAAGAAGCTAAGAGAAAGAGATGTTGGGCTGAGTGCTGGCTGGAGGAGGCTTGGAACTATGAGCAAAGAAGCTATCTTCTGCTATTGGTTTTCTTCTGTGTTCAGGGAAGCAGGTCTTTGTACATTCTTTTAAAATAGGCTTTCCTCAAAGATAATTGATTCCATCATCAATTTCTCCTCCTACTGAAAACAACATGCAGAACCTGTACTTTGACTAACTGCTTGGGTGAAAATAGTTACAGTATTGTAAGTGTGTGTTTGTTTTGTTTGTTTTTTGTTTTTAAATGGGTGTATGGCACTTAGAGACCTACTACAAGGCACCCTGTAGATAGATGAACATGAAAATGAAAATAAAATGAAAAATAATAACTTCTGAGTGAGCATGACAACTCCTCAGAAGCTTCTGGGAATTTATATGTAGTATGTGGCCATTCGTGCATCGGAGTAACAAGGCGTAAGACACCCTCCTGTGGGATACCTGTACAACAGGTAGCAGCACTGGAGGAGAATCGGGCTCTGCAGAGCCACTATGCCTCCTTCATTCCTCTCGTAGGTGAGCAGGAGGGGCAAGAAGGATGTACATAGTGGCTTTGTGCCCCCAGCTCTCAATGCTCCAGCCAGTATAGCTGTGCTGACATGCTGCACCCAGCACAGATTACTTCCTCCCCAGGGCAGCAAAGGAAGTTGGAGGGAGACTGACTCAGAGAATCACAATCGCCCCTCTTAGGATCCTCCAGGGACAGTGTAACAACATGTTTTGCCCCTTGCTCAGGGCAGATGGTACAGTTACGAAGTAGCACATGAGATGACTGCAGACCTTTTGAAGAAGATAACCAGAGCCATTTGGCCTGGGTTAAAAAGGTTGCCTTACTAGTACAGCCAGTAGACGTACATCTCTGTTGTGCTTCTCCATTGTTTTAGTCCTTCCAGGGCAAAGAGGTTGTTTTCAGGACTGTCCCAATGCACAGTGAATGTCAATGCTGAAGAGCCCCATAATCCAGGCAAAATGGCTTATGTTCTGTACAGAAGTGAAGCTGGGAAAACTCCAGAAAGTCTCCTCGGTGAGCAAGTCTTGCTTGTTAAAAGCTTTCTGAGAAAGGGAACAAGTGTTAGACCTAGGGCTGTGCTTGATCTGAAGAGCTTGTGTCACAGAATGTGTAATGAATTGAACGCAGCTGTTTAATTCTGAGGTGTTGGAGGCAAATCAACCCCTGTTGGTTCACTTGGACTGTTAGGTTTGGTTTAGATGAACTTGAACTGCTAAAACTGCACCTACACTACCCATTTTGGGGTATGTTTTACACTATTGCTTTACTATCAGTTCACCCAGTGGTAGTAACTGTAGGATCACGTACTGATGAGATTATTTTTTTTTTTAATCAAGTTATCAAACTAGTAAGTTTTTGTCCAGCAGTGCCTTGGGGCACCTCTTGAATTCTGTCATCTTTGATTAAAGCCACTGGAACCTAACATCCCCTAGTAGATCTAGATTTTCTAAACTGTAGGTTGAGTGAAGAAAGTTAACTAAAAAAATCCTATTGTGCATGCATGAAAAAACGTTCAGAGGTCATAATTTTAAAACTAAACCAATTTTCTTCAGACTAAGATATTATTATTCACTTGTGTTATGGTAGCACCCAGAGACCCCAATAAGGGTTAGTGCTACTTCCCATGTGCCACATACTGTCAAAATGGACAGAAAAACATCATCATTATGCTGAATACAGGTCTGTCGCATCTTAGGTGCATTTAACATGTGCGATATCAGCTTTACGCGGTCGGCAAAAACAAGAAAAAAAAAAAAACCCAAAAGAGAAAAATAACAATTTAAATACTTTTTCTCTAGTGCGGGCGATTCTGCCAAGCCATTACACTCAATGTAATTTTGACTATACGCGGTTTTCGCTTTACGCGCTGACCATGGAACGTAACCCCAGCGTAAAATGAGACAGACCTGTACTTTACAATATAATCTTCAGTTTTCTTCTTCCTTAGATCTCACTGAAATCTACCAAATAAACCAAGGTTGACTGAATTCAGTTCATTGACTGACGTGTACATGCATGGCACTTCAGATTGGAACATTTGTGACATGTGCAATTGTTTTTTATTTTGCTCCTAGAACTCAAAAATAGCCAAACTGATTTTGCTGAACCTTTTAAAAAAAAGAGGGGAAAAAAAAAGGGGGGGGAGGGAGGTGAGTAGGGGGCACTGGGCAGAGACCTAGCATAGAACAGTTCTGTCACAAAGAAACTTGTCCAGAAAAGTACTGAGCAACTGAAATAAGGTAAACTTAAAATGCACCATCCCATGTAATTCTAACTATTGTGGTTGCTGCTGTTCCTGCTGTAACACTCACGGTACTATTGCTACTATCAGTTCCCAAACAACCCACCATTGTTTACAGTATATAGGTCAGATTTTCTCCAGTACCAAGATCCACTAAAGGTTACTGTAATTTATACCAGCTGGCTGTAGCTCCTAAGGGACGTTATACCATCTGAGAAATGGCAGAGCAGAGCAAAACTCTTCCCTGCCCCCAATATTCCCCTTCTGACCCTCAACATGATCTCCCACCACAGGCTGAGAGGCAGTTGGCATAGTAGCCAGTTCCACTGGCTTTGCGCCAGCTGAAAGCCCTGAAGACATATTGAAGGAAATCTTAGCTGAGCAGCTGTGGTTAGATTCCCGCCCCACTGCACCACCCAGAGGCATAGAGAACCTGGTCTTATGTATAAATAAATATATATACATCAAATTGGTCATTTTGCTGTTTATAATCTGTATCAGAAACCGAGGATGAAGTCGTTTTTGTTTTTTTTCCCAAGAGGAAAAGGATAATCAGGGTGAGGAAAGAAATTTCTATTTTCTAAGCTAGTTACAGTAGAGAACTGAAAAAAAATAGGAATGGTTATAAAATACTTGGCAGCAACACTTTGAAAACAGATGAGTAAGGAGAAAAATCCCAGGGTTGGATTCTGTGACCTCCCACCTACACTCAGCCTGTCAGTAAGAGAAATCACAGGTTAATTAAATGAGTTGTGTGTTTCCAACATGTACTGTTGGTTAATTACATGAGTCTAGTAAATGATACCTATTTCTGAAAGTGCAAAATATTGTTGGATAACAAGCATGTGACTGTAACTCATCACTATAAACTGGGGTTTGGAGATCACAGTTTGAGAATTTCTATTAGAGGCAATACTGCTGCAATACTTAAAATCCTGTTATAATGACTGGGCTGGATTAATTTAATCTGCCATACTTGTAGTCTACTAATGGGTGCTGAATTAGTTATGGACTCTTGGGGGAAAAAAAACCTAGGTATCATGATAGATGTGCCAGTGGTGATGTCTACTCAATGTGCAACAGCATTAAAAAAGAACAACAAAAACCAAGGAGAATACAACTGCATTTTATTTTGGTCACCTGTGCAATCCCAATGAAAGCTTTGCATGCATTGTAATTGCAACCGGAAACTTGTGCTGAACAACTGCTTTTGTAGTGAGTATTGGGCATCCTGTGCACTGAATGAGACAGGGGTCCTGTGGAAAAAATTGTATGTATTCATGTAATTAAAGACTGTGTCATAATACATATGCACAAGAGGGGCAAATTAGTTGCACAGACAACCTTAATTCTGGCATTTTTCCAACTCGTAAGTGCTTGATTTTATTAGAGTTGCGATGTTCTTTTAATTTAGGATTTTTTGTGTAACACATAATATTGTCGTAGCTTCCAGGCAAACGTTTGGACTTCTGGGATGAAATCCTGGCACCAGTGAAGTTAATAGTAAAACTCTCATTGACTTCTATGGGGGAAGGATTTCACCCGCAGAGTGACTCATTTCCTCACTGGGGGAGAAATGAGTAGACCTAGAATCATAGAATCATAGAATCATAGAATCTCAGGGTTGGAAGGGACCTCAGGAGGTCATCTAGTCCAACCCCCTGCTCAAAGCAGGACCAAACCCAACTAAATCAGCCCAGCCAGGGCTTTGTCAAGCCTGACCTTAAAAACCTCTAAGGAAGGAGATTCCACTACCTCCCTAGGTAACCCATTCCAGTTCTTCACCACCCTACTAGTGAAAAAGTTTTTCCTAATGTCCAACCTAAACCTCCCCCTCTGCAACTTGAGACCATTACTCCTTGTTCTGTCATCTTCTATCACTGAGAACAGTCTAGATCCATCCTCTTTGGAACCCCCTTTCAGGTAGTTGAAAGCAGCTATCAAATCGCCCCTCATTCTTCTCTTCTGCAGACTAAACAATCCCAGTTCCCTCAGCCTCTCCTCGTAAGTCATGTGCTCCAGCCCCCTAATCATTTTTGTTGCCCTCCGCTGGACTCTCTCCAATTTATCCACATCCTTCTTGTAGTGTGGGGCCCAAAACTGGACACAGTACTCCAAATGAGGCCTCACCAGTGCTGAGTAGAGGGGAATGATCACATCCCTCGATCTGCTGGAAAAATCCTAGTCCGGGGATTTCTTTTCCTGAACTATTCCTATTTACAGTAAGTGTATAGGCTTTGTTATTGCCTTAAGCAAAAATGGATTATCAACCAAAGCATAAGATTGCAATTCACAGGTAGACGTAGAGTTAGGGTGTGAGGAGGGAAGAAAGGAGGGTGAAACCAACTGCAATCAGCCAGCCAGCTAGATCATTCAAATACACTATGGATTTTGTGCTGCAGCATATGTGTGTGTATATGTGTGTGTGTATATATATATACCTGCTAGGCTGTGTATATGATATATATATATATATATATATACACACATACATACACACATACACATATATATATGTGTGTGTGTATATGTATGTGTGTGTATATGTATATGTATGTGTATATATATATATATACATATACACACACATACATATACACACACACATATATATATGTGTATGTGTGTATGTATGTGTGTATATATATATATATATATATCATATACACAGCCTAGCAGGTATAAATACCAGTGTGGGTATTAAGCATTTACAACATATCAAAATTTCTCTAATACTTAAATATTTTTGCTGTTTGTTTATTTGTATGGTGAAAGAAGAGTTAACACATAGTTAGATCATAGAGTTCTGGAGCTAATGTAGAGGTGTTCCAGGATGTGATGCAAGAACTAGGTCAAAGTTCACTATTGATGAGATTTGAGCTTCTCTGTGCCTTCTTTACGTCATTTCAGAAGTTGCACTAGCTCTGTATCCATAACAATAAACCGAATAAACCCAGATAATTTTTCTTTCTTTCTTTTTATTTATTTTATTTTTTATTTTTTTGGAAAGCTGTACCAGATTGTCAGCTGGAGGGGTGATTCAGGGACAGACGGTCTGTGATTTACTCTACAACAAAAGTGCAATAGAAAGCTAATCAGAAAAAAAGATGAATAATATTCCTCCCCGTGGGAATGTTTGAAAAATGGAAGTCAAGTGTAACCTTAGAAGATCCAGGCTGTGGAGAGAGAGATGGAAGCCAGTTGTAAAAAGAAAAAAAAATGGTCAAGTTAAGGGAATGTACATACAACTGCTGCCCAGAACTGGTTGCATGGCAACTAAAAGTGGAGGAACATCTCCACAGCAACAAGGAGTAGCAACAGCTCTAGAGGTAGATGAATTGTAAGACTGACAAAGTTTTAAAGGGGAAAGAACCAATAACAATTGAAAACCAAACTAAACCTCCCCCAAATCCAGCTATTACCCAATAGCAACACCATTTCCAGCAACACCAGAGCTGCTGCAGAAACAGGAATTTAGCTTGGATGGGCTAGAAGAGTGATCACTTCTGGATAGTGTCAGGTCTTTGACAAGGAAATTCATGAAT
This sequence comes from Platysternon megacephalum, assembly GCA_003942145.1. NCBI lineage: Eukaryota > Metazoa > Chordata > Testudines > Platysternidae > Platysternon > Platysternon megacephalum. The sequence continues at coordinate 8,114,747 of QXTE01000073.1, forward strand.
GCTGGGTAATGCTTTCATTTACGCAAAACAATGGCTGACACTCCTATTGATGGAAGCAAACAACTATCCTCAACAAAATGACTAAAAGTGTCACAGAATAAGTTACAGGGTAGCATGTTAGCCTACAAGAGTGGGTTATATAGGGGATCCTAAAACAACGAGGAGTCCTTGTGTCACCTTAGAGACTAATACATTTATTTGGGCATAAGCTTTCGTGGGCTAAAACCCACTTCATCAGATGCATGGAGTGGAAAATACAGTAGGCAGGTATAAATATACAGCACATGAAAAGATGGGAGTTGCCTTACCAAGTGGGGGGTCAGTGCTAATGAGGCCAATTCAATCATGGTGGATGTGGTCCATTCCCAACAGTTGATAAGAAGGTGTGAGTATCAACAGAGGGGAAATTATTTTTTGAGGTACCCAGCCACTCCCAGTCTTTATTCAGAACTAATTTGATGGTGTCCAGTTTGCAAATTAATTCTAGTTCTGCAGTTTCTCATTGAAGTCTGTTTTTTGAAGTTTTTTTGTTGAAGAATGGCCACTTTTAAGTCTGTTATTGAGTGTCCAGGGAGATTCAAGTGCTCTCCTACTGGTTTTTGAATATTACAATTCTTGATGTCTGATTTGTGTCCATTTATTCTTTTGCGTAGAGACTGTCCAGTTTGGCCAATGTACATGGCAGAGGGGCACTGCTGGCACATGATGGCATATATCACATTGGTAGATGTGCAGGTAAACAAACCCCTGATGGTGTGGCTGATGTGGTTAGGTCCTATGATGGTGTCCCTTGAATAGATATGCGGACAGATTTGGCAACGCGGTTTGTTGCAGGGATTGGTTCCTGGGTTAGTGTTTCTGTTGTGTGGTGCATAGTTGCTGGTGAGCATAGACCTAATCTTGTCGCCTGCTCTCTAGCCCACTTCTGGTTCCTCTGCTCCTTGCCCCTTCTCTGCATAAGAGAAGTCCAAGCTCCTCCCACCTCAACACTTAGCACAGCTCCAACCCTCCCACTGTTACTCCTAGCCCTTAACCCAGATTTAGGTACTGTGCACTTCTATTCTACTGTCTCCCACCTTCCCTGCCTCCTCAGTGGGAAAGCTCTGTGTGCCCAATCTTCCTCCAAAACCTCCCAGTTCTTCCTGCACAGCTCCAATATTTTCCTCCCCATGAATAATGCTGAATTTATCCACCCGACACCTCTGTGCTGTATTATTATTGCCATTTTTCAACAGAGGAACTAAAACAGAGATTAAGGCCAAAGTTAATAGCCAGCTCCAAACCTTCTGGCTTCAGTGACTTGCCCAACATCCCAGAAGTAGTCTGTGGCAGAGGCAGGGATAGAATACAGCTTTTGAGGATACCACTTTATTGCCTTCAATTTCGGATCACTCTTTTTCTTCTCATAGCAGCCTGCCTCATTCACTGCATAGATATTCCACCCTGTGAAACTATTTGCTAGGCAAATTCATTGGTGTACCTCCCATTTTTTTGCAGGAAAAGGCTCATTGCACAGAAAGTATGGGAAAATATGTAGATTTCACCTAACCTTTCAGAGGGTTGGTTTTCCTCCGCCAGGAATGAACTGGGGGCAGTTCTCTCAGGATCCTGATCTATCCATTTTTCAGACAAATTTGGTTGTGTTTTTTGTTTTGTTTTTTCCTCCTAATTTTTTAGAGAAGATGCCAAGTTAGAGTTTAAACTTAGCTGCAACTTTATTCTAAGTGGCTGTGGGGGAGGGAGGAAGGAAATTCTGTCCCGTTGAACCACATTAACCTCTGCATTGGGTCACCAGCAGTTTTTGAATGAAGGACCTTCAGATCCACTCCAACTCCTCTATCCCTAGAACTAACACACAGTTTTTCAAGAGATTTTAACAGCTGCTTGCTAGACAGCAGTAGAATTTTGGAAATCAAGGAGTCCTGAGTTCTGTTTCGGATTTGGGCTTTGAGGACCGGTGTCTAGTGGAAACGGGCTAGCCAAGTCCATAACTTTGGCACATTCATTCATAAAGATAGTGGCTAAGTGCATCAGAGTTGATTCTTTCATATTAAAGCAGTAGGTTTATGTTTCCAGTTCTAGAAGTCACCTTGTGCAACCTCTGCATTATTTTATCTGTGAAATAAAGCAGAGTGCAGAGATAGTTGCCTGCCCCCGGTTATGGGTATGAGGCTTTGATCAATAATAAAGATTGTAAAGTGCTCAGAAATATGAGTAGGCATCATCTGAAGATGAGTCAGGTGAGCCTAGAACTCATGATCTTGTGGACTGTAGTTCAGTGCAAATTCCCCTAGGAAAAAGGGTATTTGGTAGGAGAAGGTTTTTTTTTCTCTCTCTTTCCCTCCTACTGTAGAGGAAGGAGCTGTATCCTGGGCACCCCTTGATCAATAGCCTCAAATTTTCTCCACCAAGTCTACCCTTGCCTTTGACCTACCTTATTAAATTTTAAGCCAATCTGATGTATATTTTTAGATGCAAAATTCTGATTTAAACTGAAACTTAGCTGCAACCTTAGCTATGGAGAGGTGATACCTGCTCCATAATGCTTATACCAACATTACAGATGAGAAAACTGAAGAACACTGAGTTTGTGATGTGCCCCGGGACATTCAGGAAGATTGAGGAAGACCTAGGAATACAGCCACCATCTCTTGATTTCTAGACCACTACAACCATCGCAGTTGTTTTGGGATTAAATTGAGGGAATAGTATTGATTGGAATTTTAGTGACTTGTTCATTAGCTGATTCTGTGTTCTTTTCAAGCATCTACTGAATAGTTTGAGCAAAGAATTTTTAGATTACTGGTTGGTGTGAATGGTTCACTACAGCTATTTGTTATTCATTATGTGGCTGTTCTCATGACCTGGGTTCTGTTTCCTGACTGGATGACTGAAATATTTTAAAGAGGAGAATAATGAACAATGGGTTTACTCATACAAACATTTGTATCAGAAAAAACTCATCCTACAATACATGAAGACATTGATATTACAAATTCTTTCACAGCAATTGTCTATAACAAATAACATAAGATCAAACCAGCGGGACCCGAACATGGTGATTTTATTTCTGAAATATTCACGAGTCCATTTAAAAAAAACAACGATTTGACTAACTCTAGTGGGAACCCTCTAAAACAAATCAACTATTGCACATCTCCAGCAAATCCTCCTATAGGTGTTTCCAAGTCTAAGAACTTGTGAGGCTACAATTAAGTCTGCCACTGAAGGTATAGAAAAGAGAACCATAGCTGTAGACAAGACATGCTCATGGTAGTTTTTGACAATAGGCCATGTTCTCTCAATTACACTACAACAACTTCCATTGGACATCACTGAACTTTCTGTTTTTAATTGACAAAGAAAATTCCTGAGAAATGGGTTGTGAAGCTGAAAGGGTTAACAATAAGTAACAGACCATGTAGTTTTTTGGGGCCCTAGCTCAAAAGTGTTCTGGGATGTGGTCTAAAAGCTAGAGATACTAATGCCTACTTTCAGTTATCCTCAGACTGTTCCGATATGGTGGTATCTCTCTCTCTTTATAATTTAGAGACAAAGTGGGTGAGGTAAAATCTTTTATTGGACCAACTTCTGTTAGTGAGGGAGACAAGCTTTTGAGCTTTCACAGAGCTCTTCTTCAAGTCTGGGACATGTACTTAGAGTATCACAGTTAAATACAAGGTGACACAGATTTTTTAGCATAAGTAGTTAACACATATTTCAAGGGACCACTGGTGAAGCAGTCAGTTAACACATCTCCAGTCATAAGGGGTGGAAGGAGAAAAAATAATATATAAATAGTATACTTGTCAGGAATACAAAATTATAAATAACAAAACTAACAAGAGCATGGGAGCTTTTTAACATTCAACTACTCCTGTGTTTTAAATTTAATATTCTGAATGATTTCCTGTGTATTTTATGTAGTGAGCTGTAAGATCTGTATCTGGCATAGATTACAAGATTGGGACAGGAGTAGAGGCAGTCAAACTTTTTGTTGAAATGTTTTTTAATGGAAAATAGCTTAGATGAAAACACGAGAAATTTCGAATTTTTTTGATAAAAATGAAAAATATTTCTTTCATCAAAATTTTTCATGGGGGGCCAAGAGGGGTGGAAATATTTGCTCATCTAGCCATAGATGGGAGCCCTGTGTTTGTACAGTGCCGGTCATACTAGTGATACTTATTAATTCTTATTGTTATTTCTTTACTAACAATAGCCTCGTTCATGTCTACATTTGAGGAAAAATCTACAGAGATTTCTATTGCCCTGTTTGTTTAAAAATGTGACTGACTATTCAGTTTAACATGTTGATTTCTTGGAGTAATTCTACCTTGTTTGTGATAGTGAATTCAAGCATTACAATAGTGGATGAGTAAAGTAAAATACAAAAGCAATTAAACTTACCATGGAACTTTTATGAAATTCCATAGACTTTAGATAATCCATATAGCTTTGGAGGAGAAAAACAACAACATACATTTTGGCTTGAACCCCTGTGTAGATATTTGTTATCCCTGTTCCCCATTCTAAAAAATAAACTATGCCCAGGCTTCCAATCCATTTGCAATTGTTTATTTCCATTGGTTTGTTCTAAATAACACTCAGAGTTCACCACCTCTTTAGAAGTCATTTATCCTTGAGACTCATAAAAGTACTTCTGAAGATCTTTGGACTGCACCAGCTTACATCAAGTGTCAGGTATTTTAAAATGTTTTCCCTGCAGTGGAATTACCATTTTCCCATAACACAAGCCAAACACTGCTGTTTTATCAATATAGTCAGTACACATTTCAGGAACAAATTCCAGCAAAGTGCTCTTAATGTAAGTGATGTCAGTGCACTCACTGTAAGTGGTGGTGTCTCCCTTCTTGATTAGGGTTATAAGAAAGTGTCTTTGTTTGCAGGGCCAGTTCAGATCCAAGCCATGAAGGCTCCATCACATCAGGGCCAGGTTAAAAGCTGGTGGAACATTTAATGCTCCTGCTCCAGTGCCATGTGGATAGGAGTGTGAGCTACTGCCCGTGGAGCGAGGGCTCCCAGGTGATGAGTCGAGGTCCCTGGAGAGTCAGGACATCTTTCATATCTTTGAGCCCAGGGAACATGACGGGTTCTCCTGTTTAACAAGAACCCTGAATCCACTATTTCCTTCATGCACCCACAAACACATGTAGTTCTCGGCACATTCCCTTTTACACTCCCAGATCTTTCCCACTCCCTCACATCTTGCATGGCAGAATAGTTTGGGGCAGGTTGATGTAGGGAAGAAAATGACACAATGAAATTTGGGCCATGCAGCAGGTGGGAGACCTCAAATGAGTGGTTTCACTAGGAGCCTCAAATTTGCTTGAATGTCCCCACTTCCTTCCACTGCTTCCTGCTAGTGTATTTACTTGGTGGATCACAGTCTAAGAGGGGAAATTATGCATGAGGCCATGCTATGTGTAACTGTGATTCTGATTTACAGAGGTTTGTCCAGATCTAGTCTTTAGTTTTGACCAATGTACGTTTGCACCCATTGTGTTTTGCATTGTGCTTCAGGACCGAACGAACCCCCCAAACTGAAAGCAAAACTAAGTCCAAAATGTGAAATTCTACCTGCTTTCATAGCCTGACTGTGCAAGGCTGCAAATTTCATCTACTTTCCCCAAGAAGCCATAAATCAAAGGCTTACTCAATGTGAGCTGAGTTTGCAACAGAGCCAGGAACAAGTCATGTGGCTGTTCTTTTGCAAACTTTCTGTGCAGCTGTAAAGGTAGAAGAAACTTACTGCAAAGAGGGAGAATCCCAAAACACTACAGAGGAGAACTTCCCTCCTCTCTGCCCCTACTAATACATACAAAACAGAAACAGCACATCAGCATCAGAAACTGGAAGCTCAGTAAGGATTCTGTCACTGGCACCAGATCAGTGAAACCTGAACCTATTTGAATATAAAAGGGAATAGAAATATCTTGGGTAGGCACTAGGACCCCACGAATGCCTATATGAAATGCTGCCTGGCAGCATGTCAGTGGCACAGAGCTTCCTTAGCTGTTACACAAGACAAGGAGCAGCATTTGGAGCATCATTTTCATCCTGAAACCTGCAAGGTATTTATTTATCTACCATTTATCATAAGGATTATTAGATCATAAAAGCCTTAGAGCTGCTTATTTCATCCTTATTTATTGCCAGCATCTGTCATTTATATTATTGTTACATGTTGTTATGGTTTTTATATTTCTGTAGCTCAGATGGGAGCAACAGTGCCATAAAGAAATGGGCTAGTTATTTTCAGCTAGTGAGACCTGGGAGTATTGTACACCAAAAGTGTAAGTATGTGTTTTATATCTTTATTATGCTGTTTATCACTGCTTGTTCCTTTGGTTTGCATTGTATTCCCCCTTCTGAGAGGGGAAGGAAACCGTTGATGAGCTGATCTAGGAAGAGAAACCTGGATCTTCTGTTCACCCGTTGTGGAAAATGTCTAGCAAATGCCTGAAAAATCCTAAATACTGGGAAGACATTGTGTGTTCTTCCAGCTTGTGAGATGGTAGATTTTGATGAGGATAGCCAATTTTTTTTTCCCCATTGTGACTTTTTCTTCCTTGCCTGGGATGGGAAATGGATTTTGCTGGATGCTGTGAGCAAAGCTCACAACTGTTTTATGTGTACTCCATTCGCAGGGTTGAAGAACTGTTTATTTTCTTTGTAATCACTGATGCGATGCAGCATATTTTCTGAACATCTCTTATCTCAAGTCCCATCAGATATGTCATTCATTCCTTGTTAGAAGGGTACAGAGATATTCATGAATCTTAACTGTGAAGCCAATGGATTGCTTCCAACATATAAGGTTCACATTCAATGTTAACAGTAGTCAGATGTAATCTTGGAAACAGATCATAAACAGTTTTTCCCTATCATTGAAGCAAGTTGTATTTGGTCTAGATGTCCAATTTTGTTGGCCATTAAAAGGTTTGTGATAATCTTATAGATCTGATTGCAATTTCCCTTTAACTACACTGCCTGTATAGACATAGCTTCCACAGAACTGACATACAGATTGCTCAAGGGCACATAGAGCACTGGATGCCAGTTGGAAATAAGTTTAATGAAAGAAGTTTTGATTGCAGTTTGAACTTCAGTGGATGTGACTACTGTTTGTCAATGTGTGTAAGTAAGGAGAGAAGGATTTGGCCCAATCCCAATCTATGCTAGAAGCATTTACTTTACTAAGAGTAAAAATAATTTGATTGGATTTTAGAGAAATGCAAACAACCAATATGACTTATAAATGGCAACTGTACACTAAAGAAGAATCAGGTTTTATAACTTTAAATGGATTGATTTAAAAAGTCAGTGTTTTTAATTTGTAATGACCAAAATTCAACTGGCAATGGGCCAAATTCATAGGTGAGTCTAAGGCCTGGTCTACACTGGGGGTGGGGGGGATCGATCTAAGTTATGCAACTTCAGCTACGTGAGTAGCTGAAGTCGACGTACTTAGATCTACTTACCGCGGTGTCTTCACTACGGTAGGTCGACTGCTGACACTCCCCCATCGACTCCGCCTGCGCTTCTCGCTCCGGTGGAGTACTGGAGTCGATGGGAAAGCACTCGGTGGTCGATTTATCACGTCTTCACTAGACGCGATAAATCACCCTCCCCCGTGGATCGATCGCTCCAGAGGTAAGTGTGGACATGCCCTTATAGGTAGTAAAAGGGCTGTAATTTATAACAACATGCACATGACTGCTAAATTTGGGCCATAATTTAAACAATCCAAAATATATTTTTGCAGCGAGGGATAAATTAAAGCATTCTCTGGGGTAGCCGGTGGAATGTTGTATTCCATGTTCATTTCTCTTTTTAAGAGAGTTAGAGCACAACTTAGATGCAAAATTCCCATAGAGTTAAGAGTAAGATGTCACAATGAGACCTGAGGATTTATGAGGTTTTTTTGTAGTGTCCCTTAGAGCTATTTTAAATACAGTGAATAATTTCCACATGATTTAATTTAATAGCTAGATACAATTCAGATTATGTGTTACTTGGTAATAAAAGTCCATGATCCAATATTTTCTGCAGACAGGAAACAGTAAAATCAGAATGAATCCTCCAATGTCATACTGTGGGGATGTAATGAACTAAATAACCTCTTCAACCTTTCATGTCTAATACTTGTTGAATATACATAATCTGTGTATTTCTATGTTTTATAGTATATTATAGTATAGTCACTTGAGTAACTCTATTCTATAATCCCTCTTCTTTAAATGTAAACACTATATGCAAACACATATTGAAGCAGTAGAAAACACCTATCATTGGCGCACAAATCAAGGTTATTTTGGCTTCTGCACTATTACTTCACTCCGACTTTACTTAGAAAGTGACGGTATCTCAGAATTAGAACTGTGCAAATAATGAATTTTTTGGTTCACTGGCAATTCTGAAAAATACACAAGAAAAATCATTGTGGGTCAAGCTGAAAAGAGTTTTTTCGGAAATTCCAATGAATTGAAAAGTAAATAAAAAATTGTTTCAGGTCAAACAAAAGGTTTCTTTTGAACAAAATCAAAATGTTTCACTTCAATTTTGATAATTTTAAAACATTTTTGATTTTGATTTTCATTTTTTTAGTTAAAGTCATTTTGAAAATGTCAAATCATTTTGAGGGATTCTTTTTGAAGGATTTTGTTTTGAGCAAAACAATTTGGTGAAAATGATACAAATTTGCTAAATGTTTTGGTGTCACTGAATCTTCATTTGTCACAGGGGAAAAAATATTTTGGCCAAAAAATGTTGCCCAGCTCTACCCTTAGATTAGATATTGATTAGAACTATGTAGTTTCGGATCTGGATCTAGATCTCCATTTCAACTCTAGTCCTCCAAAAATTCAGGAGTGTATGAATTCGAAGGTTTGGCTCAGTCTTGTTATAGAGCTAACACCCATGATGTGAAATTTGAATCTGGGTCCAAATTCTCACCCACTTGCCCCAGCTGTGTGAGGTGTCAAGGCCTGGGGCTTTCACTTGAGCCTATGTGTGTCTCAGAATTAATGGGGAGGGATAGCTCAGTGGTTTGAGCATGGGCCTGCTAAACCCAGGGTTGTGAGTTCAATCCTTGAGGGGGCCACTTAGGGATTTGGGGCAAAATTGGTCCTGCTAGTGAAGGCAGGGGGCTGGACTCGATGACCCTTCAGGGTCCCTTCCAGCTCTATGAGATAGGTATATCTCCATATATTATATTATATTATTATTAATGTATAACTGTGTGTACCTGTCCTACACTTGCAATTATACACAAAAACTATGTTCGAAAGAACATGATTAAGGGTGCACTATCAAGCACTCAAAAGTTAACATCTGCCTTTGCAACTTTAATTCCACCCTTTGTGCATATGCATTATGATACAGTCTTTTATTATACATTGCCTCATCCTGCTCTGGGGGATGAGTCAGGGTTGTGCAATGAAAGACTTTTGTCTGTAGGAGCCCTGCTTCATTTACTACAGAAGTTGGAAGGTGAGTAATTATTAAGGCAGGGGACTGCAGGAAGAGAAAGGATGATCTTGTGGCTGTTGAATGCTGACCTGGAAAACTGGATTCTATCCCTGCCTCTGCCATGGAGTTCTTGTGTGATGCTGGGCAAGTCACTTAAGCCAGATTTTCACAGATGGTCACTAATTGTGTATTCCTTATTTTCTGGGTGCCCAGCTTGAGACTCTGGCATCTGCTAAGCACTCGCTGCTGCAACTGGACTTAATCGGAGCTGTGCTTTGGGTATATAAAGTGCTATAAAAGTATCCTGAAAATTCAGGCCCTAACATCTTAATTTAGGCGCCCCAAGGTAGTGGATACTTTTGACCCTGATCTCTTTGCCTCAGTTCCCCATTTATAAAATGGGATAATACCCTCCCCCAACCCATCTTACAGGAGTGCTGTGAAAATAACCGAATGTTTGTGAGCCACTCACTTGAATCATTTGGGGGATTCTTTGTCTGTTTTTAAAAAATGTATGAGTCTGAAATATACCAGATTAACACTCCTGAAGAGCAGATGATGTCTCACTGCAACTGCTCTGACTGTGTACTCCACCCTTTCTCCTTTAAAAGGATTAAAAGGTCGTCCCATCTCCATACTCATCCCCTCTTTGGCCTCTTTGTAGAGATTGATTACTAAACTGACCAGGGTGGTGGTGATTTTTATGATGACACTGCCTGTGCATGACGAATGAGTCGGAAGCCACTAATTAATGCGTTTCACACTGGCCGTTGTGATATGATAACAACTTTCACTTAGGCTGAATTCATACTGGCAACCTGGCAATTATGATGTGAAAGATTATGTATCTTATCCATCTCTTGCATGATGCATTCTCCACAACTATGTCTACAGTTATTATTATTTTATTATTTGTATTATCATAGTGCCTAGGAGCCCTAGTCATGGACCAGGACCCCATTGTGCTAGGTGCTGTACTAACACAGGACAAAAAGATGGTGCCTGCCCCAAAGAGTTCACAATCTAAGTATAAGGCAAGAGACAACAGATGCATACAGATGTGGGAGTTACAAGGAAACAATGGGACAATATTGGTCAGCATGAAAGGCGGTGGTATCAATGCACCAGCAAACTGTCACAGTTTTTGTAGGCATCACAGCAAAGGAGAGCTTTAAGAAGGGTTTGGAAGGAGGATAATGAGTTAGGTTTATCAGAAGCTCTTCCCAAGAGTGAGGGGCAGCCTGGAAGAAAGCACAAAGGTGCTACTTTGAAAATTTAAGAGCTGGGCAATGGAGAGTGGCATCCTGGGCTGGCCAGAGGGGAGAGTTGACATCTCAGTAGCAAATGAGATATGATAGGTAGGGTGGGGATAGGCCATAAAGGGCCTTGGAAGTTAATAGAAGCCACTTATGTTTGATGCGATATAGAAGAAAACCCCAATGGAGGGATGCAAAGGTGATCGTCAAAGTGACAGGCTAGGAAAATGATCTTTGCAGCAGCATTCTGAATGGATACAAGTGGGGCAAGATTGCATTTGTCAGGACCAGACAGAAGCATGTTGCAGTAACCGACATGCAAGATGACAATAGTCTGGAATAGCGTTTTAGCTATGCACATGGCTGGGAAAGGCCATATCTGAGAGATGTTTTGCAGAAAGACTTCGCAGGACTTAGACTGAGCTTGGATGAACCTAGAGAGAAGTCCAAGTCAAAGATGACACCAGGTTATGGGCCTGAGTGACAGGCAGGATGGTGGCGATGTCCACAGTAATTGAGAAAGGAGGTAGCTGGGAGAGCTCAGGAAGCAAAGATTAAGAGCTTTGTTATATCCATGCAATAGCACTGAAGTCAGTTGGGTTTCCTGGGTGCCACTGAGAGTACAATATGCCACACCATGTTTGTATTTTACTAAATTATATAGATATAAAATAATTTTAAATCTATCAAACAGCCATAAACATCACCTTTCATTTGGAATGCCAATGAGACTAATGCACTAGCCCAGGGGTCGGCAACCTTTCAGAAGTGGTGTGCCGAGTCTTCATTTATTCACTCTAATTTAAGGTTTCGCGTGCCAGTAATACATTTTAACATTTTTAGAAGGTCTCTTTCTATAAGTCTATAATATATAACTAAACTTTTGTTGTATGTAAAGTAAATAAGGTTTTTAACATTTTTAAGAAGCTTCATTTAAAATTAAATTAAAATGCAGAGCCCCCCTGGACCGGTGGCCAGGACCCAGGCAGTGTGAGTGCCACTGAAAATCAGCTTGCGTGCTGCTTTTGCCTACCCCTGCAGTAGCCTGTTAACCTGTATTACTATCTCAAACTGTCTAGAAAGCACCTGCAACAGCACACTGTCAATTGCTAAGTAGCTGTATCCGTGAGCAAAGTATTTGTAGATCATTTACTTAACAATGGAACGTATTTATGCCCTCTTTAAAAAAAAAAAAAAAATCTTCAAAGATTTTATGCTCTGCAACTGATTATTTTTATTTACGACGCAGTATGGAACACAGAGGAGACATGATCCTGCCCCCTACATGTTTACAGTCTAAAAAAAAATCTACTGTAAGCTGAAGAGAGGCTCTGAATTCTCTCTCGGTCTTATTTTTTCTTTTAATTCTAATATTTAAATGTAAAGAAATTAAAAACCAAATTGGGTCAGCATTATTGATGTTGGTATACAAAACAATGTTTAACATGCCCTCTGCTGGTCTGAAGGCAGCAGTTATTCCCAGAACTATGCATATATTAGTGGGTCTTTTGACACTGCATTTGTTAAACACAAACAGACTGATGGATTTCAGCTACTTTGAAAACACAGTGTGTGTAGGGGGGAATAAATGTTTGCCAAATGGAGTAGGACACAGGGTCCTATCTGGCAACCCTTTCTCATCTGAGTAGTCTATAGTCATGCAGGTACTTGCACTGAAGGCTATTGGCCAAATTGTGTTTTACTTGTTTAAATCAGGAGTAACTTCATTGAGTCAATGAAGTGACTCCAGCTTTAAACTAGTGTGAGAACAGAATTTGTCCCACTGGGGAAACCTGCATGAGTGAAAGTTACAGGTTGTGATATAATGGGGGGTTGGTGATTCTGACTCCCATTATCCCTCTCTAATTGCATTACCGTTAGGGCAACCAAGCCATTGCCCATTCAGTGAGTACCAGTGATCTAGTAGGACCGTCCTGTGCTGATTCTGGATGTGAAGGTACCATCTCAACATGTAGCCAGGCTTTTTAAGTGGAAGTAAATGTAGCTGTCAAATTGTGAAAGTCACACTCTGAAGGAAATCTATAATATTTTTATTGGGCACGATTTCTACCTGAGGAACTCCATTGGATTGTTCTGATCCAATATTTCTGTTATTTTAAAGCCTTTTCTAACAAGAAATCCTCTTCAATATGATTGCCCTTTGAATGATAGCTAAGACCTATTTTATCCAGTATATAATAGCATGTCTGCAGATTTAAAAACTAGAGCACTATTCAGTTTGTGATATGTGGTTTTCTCCTTATGGTGTATATATGTAAAAGTCCTCTATCTGGTCCATTTGCTGACTTGTAAAGCATGCTCCTTTAAAAGATTCATAATACATCATTTTTAGCAATGTGGTAGCCAGGGGCGGCTCCAGGCACCAGTGCAGCAAGCACGTGCCTGGGGCGGCAAGCCGCAGGGGGATGGCCTGCCGGTCGTTGGGAGGGCGGCAGTCAGGCAGGTCCGCCGGTCCCGTGGTTTCTGCGGCAATTCAGCGGTGGGTATGTCGAAGGCGCGGGACCGGTAGATCACCCACAGAAATGCCGCCGAATCCATGGACTGCCCGCAGACATGCCGCCGAAGGCCACCTGACTGCCGTGCTTGCGGCGGCAAAAAACATAGAGCCGCCCCTGGTGGTAGCCACACTTTGAAGCATTCAGTCACTGGGTCAAAGGCCATCCATTAGAGAATGAGATGGTGCAATGAAGGAATTGTCTGTGGAACAACAGTATTGTAAATATTTTCTGTCTAGTTGAGTGGGTAACCAGTGGATTTCACTGTCTTACCAAGCTTGACTCAAGTGCAAAGAAGTGCAATTTTTTGGTAACACTACTCAGTTCCTATTACTATTTTGTACTCTTTTCGTAGCTCAATCATGAGCCAAATTAATCCCTGATAGAATGCTAGTGACATCAGTGGTGTTACACCAGAGATGAGTTTGACCTAGCGAGTCTCCATTTAAAAATCTCTGGCTATGCATTTTAAATGAAAGCATCATTATTTGTATTGTGCCAGACCAGACTTTAGCAGATTCTACTTTATTTTCAGTGCTTGTTAGCTGAGGCTAAATAATGATGAAACAGAAGTACACATTTTCTCATAAATATCTAATCCACATTTTACAAAATTATTATTACTGGTGTTACATGGGAAATAGTATATTTTTAAAGCATAACAATTCACTGATAAGAAATAGTTTGTTAATTTATTGTGTCAGGTTTGTGCCAGGTTCTCCCTTGTCTACTCTCCTAGGGCCTGATCCAAAGGCAGTTGAAGTCAATTGGTATCTTTCCATTGGCCTTTGGATTAGTGTGATGGATTCCCCAGGGTACAACCTCTAACGGGGTACTGCTGAACCCTTTGTCTTACCAACCTGGGATCCCTCTCACCATAGGCGACAACTTCTCCTGGTGCCAGTGGGTGCTCGACCCATCCCTGCCCCTGGCCCGTCCTGACTACACCCCTGCCCCGCCCCCATTCCAACCCTTGCCCCAACTCCGCCCCCTCCCTGCCCCTATTGGACCCCTTCCCCAAATCCCCTACCCGGCCCCATCTCTTCCCCACCTACTCCCCTGAGCGTGCCGTGTTCCCGCTCCTCCCCCCTCCCTCCCACAGCTGGGAGGAGAAGCGGGGACGCTGCGTGCTCAGGGGAGGAGGTGGAGGCGGAGGTGAGCTGGGGTGGGGTGGGGCGGGGAGCTGCCGGTGGGTGCAGAGCACCCACCAATTTTTCCCCATGGGTGCTCCAGCCCCGGTGCCAAGTCGGTGCCTATGCCTCTCACACTGTGATGTTTTGAAAAGCTGCAAACCCCTCCAGGTCCTGCACTCACACAGCCATCCACAGGCAGGGACACACCCATATTAGTTACATGAATGCTTTCACCAGCCCCTCGTGAACCAACAATAGAGAGGCTCCAGCCAATTCTCCCCAGCCTAGGACCCCAGAGCTGTACTGTCTTGCCCTGATCAGAAGCCTGGCCAGTGTAAATTTATTACCCAGTCCACCCCAATGTGGAGAGGACCTGCACCAGCCCTTGTTCCTGAGCAGATTTCCCTTGCATATCAAACAACACACTGTTTTAGGTAAAAAATATAAAACAGATATATTAACTACAGAAAGATAGATAGATTTTAAGTGATTATAAGTAGTAAGTGTACAGATCAACCCTTCTAGTACAGTCATGTAGTTTTCATTTGCCATTTGTTTCTAGTCTTTCATTTTTTTTCATTGATGACAACAACCACAATTTATAAACCACTTTTCATTGTAACTAAGATCAGAATCTGGGTGCCAACTCAGGAAAACACTTAAGCATGTGCTTAACATTTGTCATGTACTCAAGTCTCAAGGGACTAATGCACATGCTTAAATGCTGTCCTTAATAGGGAGACTTCCTCTTGACTCTGGGTGAAAATTTCAAATCAAACTATGTCAATTTGTATGAAACTGGAGAACCTTGCTACATAATCCAGGGCTTTAGGGAGAATGTAGCTACTGATACTGTGTTTGGGAAATCAGTCAGGATAAACACCAGATGTGTTAGTGTCAAAGCAAAAGTGGGAGCAGTATTAAAAAAACAAAACACCAACATGAAAATCCACTTACAGGCCTTCAGGGAAGAAGAGAGTGATAGTCATCCTTATATTTGCAAGGTGCTCTGACACTGTGATTATGGGCTCTAAGGCCCTTGGTAGGCAGAGGGTGAAAATCCTGTTAGGATTTTTGCCTTTGACTTCAAGGGGGGCCAAGATTTTACCCATAGTCTTCTGAGCAAAAGTACTGTGCTTGAACTTCATCTATGAATGTTTCCATTATAACCTCTAATAATAATCCACCACTATTGTTTTGAAAGGAAACCTACTCTAAGCAATTTAAACGTGTCAAAGAACTGTTCACAAGACATACAAAAGAAATGTACTGCCTTTCTCCCCTCTGCAAAAAACGAGTCATAACTATAATTGGGAAGCCATGAAACTGCCCTTTTGAAATAACAGTTCTTTGATGGGTTTTATGGATGATATCTCATCTTCAACTGAAGTGATGGTAGTCCTTAATGGTAATTTTTGTCATTAAGTACAGTTTGCAGGAAGGCAACTTCCTTTATTAAAATACACCCCTACCCCGATATAACGCTGTCCTCGGGAGCCAAAAAATCTTACCGCGTTATAGGTGAAACCGCTTTATATCGAACTTGCTTTGATCCACCGGAGCGTGCAGCCCCGCCGCCCCCGGAGCGCTGCTTTACCGCGTTATATCCGAATTCGTGTTATATCGGGTCGCATTATATCGGGGTAGAGGTGTGTGTGTGTATATATCAAAGCTAAAAGCACATGAGTACGAGAAATCATACTTTACAATCTATCTCCTGCACAAAAGAACATGTACGTGTTGGGACTTTAGTTACATAAATCTCATTAGTTTCAGGGGAACTACATGATAATAGGCTTGTGAATTGAGTTAGGACTATTCCTCCCCAAGTCTGCATTCTCAAATCAGTGTCACAGAATAAAATTAGTGTTCATGCACAGAGACCCACAGTGCAATAACTCAGTTGACGTTAATTTGAATATATTCTCCCTTTCCCAAAAATACAATAATTTACACCTGAGATGATTTTATGTCACCTAACACCAGAAATCATTTTCCCTGGAGCCACAAAGCGGCTTTGATTATCCAGATTTGTTTGTTTCCTGCTAGGACACTTGACTAGACAGGGATAGCTAACATCATATCCAGCATGTACCTAGTATTAGATGGTAAGAGCCAGATTCTGATCTCAATTACATTGGGTAAATCCAGAGTAACTTCACTTTGACCATTGCATTGCAGTGGTCTCTAAGTCCCTGCCAAACTGTCTTGTAAAACTGACATTGGTTCAGAGCCTAGTATGGCCATTGCATATGGACTTGGATTCCCAAACTGTTTGTAAGCTCTAATGTGCATGTGTTTATGCATACACATAGTTGAAACCACTTTGACAGGATATAGAATTTGTAATTTAGCTGGACAGATTAAACTTAATGAGTGTGCTGTCACTTGAATGCGGTGCTCAGAGTTGCCGAAGCTACTTTGTAAAGACAATTTTTGGCATTAATTGGCTTGTCAATCACAATGAAAAGGGCTACAAATTGCTTTCAGAATGCTGCTCTGTGCTGCATCTCATCTGTGTGCACACAGTAGCATCCAGGAGGTACGACTTCTTCCTGACTGCGAGTGTTTGCTGTTCTGCTTTGCTTTCCTTTTCCCAGCCATTCTGGGATCACAGAAGCCCAAGTGGTTCAGATCAGTCAGAAGAATTTAAATATGAGTGGTTTGGTGAATGAATGCTATCACAGCAGGAATGTTAATTATGGGACGAGACTAGGTTGTTTCTGTCTCAGTACATGTAAATAGGCGTACTGTCTTACTAAGGGCTTGTACAGTCACTAATGCAGTGAAGCTACAATATTGCTTGCTGCTAATACTCTGGATCTCATTTTAAGGTGGGGTTGGAGGTGATGGGTCAGCTGAAAAGGATCTGTCATGGTCACCACATATGAACTCAGAATTGCAGCATCTGAACATGTACAATTTGAAATTCCTTCACTCACTTAAGGCTGATATACAGCAGTGTACTTTCTTGACAGTGTCATTGGCGACTCTCATCAAATTGGATTCTGTGATGTTTTCTTGCTGGCTGTAGGCAGGTGGGAGTGACTCGCAGACATCAAAGCCATAGTTTCCTTCGAGAAGCTTATTTATTAGAGAACACAACAGGCTCAGAACATCTGGCTTGTTTTGGAAGTCTTTATTAAAGGCACTCGCACTGTCTACATCTTTGGGTTTGCCTTTCTGAACTCCGACATGGGTTATGTATTTAAAAAGACATTAACATTTTTAAGAACACTGCTTAGTTCTTTGGTGACCCAAACAAACCTATGGTCCATATTCACTAGGATGCTCCAACTGCTTTACCCAGTTCCAGTGATGCACAGTAACAATAAATCTGTTTTAACAGGGCAGTTAATGTGGGTTTATGGCTGCTTTGCATTACTGGAGCAGCACAATCAGCTAGAATGTACTGGTGAAGCTGGTCCATATGGTTCTGTAATTTAAAAACCACATAATTGGGATGCTCAGGTACACTCACATTTGTACAAAATAAGCAGCCATCCCAGATAAAAGGGTTCTTCAAAATGGAACCAAGGGCTACTTGTTCCCCAGTTAGTTTCATTGCAGTGATTTTGAGGAGTCCTTTATGTGAAATGCTCAATAATGGATTTCTGTATATTTAAGTGAATAAATTGCTATTCATGGTGTTTAAGAAATATGGGTCATATTAAACTCTTACAAATACACCTCTACCCCGATATAACGCGGTCCTCGGGAGCCAAAAAAATCTTACCGCGTTATAGGTGAAACCACGTTATATCGAACTTGCTTTGATCCGCCGGAGTGCGCAGCCCCGCCCCACGGAGCGCTGCTTTACCGCGTTATATCCAAATTCGTGTTATATCGGGTCGCGTTATATCGGGGTAGAGGTGTACTGTAACCATTACATTAAGAAAACCCAATCAGTCTGCTTTGTTTTAATTCAGAAACTGCTATTTTGTAAAACTGTAATCTCACCAGTATAACAAGTAGGTCTTTGCCATTCACCCACATTACTGGCACTTCATTGTTGTGGACAAGCAGTAAATTTTTTCAGCAGCATGCCTGGAGCAGTAAGTCTCCATGTCATTCTCCTCAGTCTCTCGTCTTCTGTCCTCTGGAATATCTCTCCTTGCTGTGGCTAGCACACTTCATCTGTCAAATCTTCTACTGTAGGCTTGTTTGTATCCATGCTAACAAAATCTCTGAAGTTGTCTCCACCCACAAAGAAGGATTATGAAGTTAAAATCCACCATTAATCTCTGTGGTTGTTCAGTTGCCTGGTAGAGTGAGGATGGTGAGGGAGGTCAGCAGAGAGGTGGGATGATGGAGGATTCTGGGTAAAGGGCACTTTGCCCTGGAAAGGGAGTTTTAGTGGGCTGGGCATAAAATTACAACAATAACAAATTTTGTACATATTTTAGAATATGTGCATAACAACCAAGTTAGCACGTGAGCTTATTTTTGCAGCCTGTTCTGTTTCTCACCTGTTTGAAGCTCGTCTGTGTTCTATCATATCTACTACAGGTTAAGGGAAGGATGGGCTAGGGCTAGAGTGGGGAGAGGAAAAGCACCGCTCTCCCTCCTCTGGTAAAAGTAGAGGGAAAGAAAGCTCCCCCTTCTCTCCCTGGTATGGGGAGTGCTGTTCCCCCTATGTCCCCCCTCCTTCTCCTGTTTCAATTTACTTTAACCACTGGTGGTCCCATTAGATTGCGTGGTCTGCAGGGCAGGGAGTGTCTGTCCCATATGATCCGCAAAGTGGATACTGTGGGTGCTATAACTGGTTTATGACGCCTTTGATCACTAAGATGCCACATCTTTCACCCTTGATTTTTAACTGTAGTAATGAATGCATCTTAAATACAGTGCTGCTGTTGTCACTACCACATCTGTCACTACCACATCTGTCAAGCCTCTGTGTGGGGCAGAGTGGGGCTATAAGCACTAGCTGAGCTACTTTGCAGTAGGAGTCTGAGGAGAATTGACATAGATTGTAAACTCTTTGGGGCCACAACCATCTCTTTGGTCTGTGTTATAATCAGAAGGAGGAATTCTGACTGGCTCGGCTAGAATTCTGTTGGTCTCTGGGTGAGCACACGATGGATTGCAGGGTCTGTAAGGCAGTGGTTCTCAACCAGGGGACTGCCACCCCCAAGGGGCCATGAGCTGGTTTCAGGGGGCCATGGGGCCCTGCGACTGAAGCATGGGGCCCTGAGCCCCAGCACCCCCACAGGGCTGAAACCGGGAGCAGAGCTGTGGGGCTGAAGCCCTCAGCCACAGTGCTCCCACTGGCCTAAAGTGCTGAACCCCAGTTCCCCTGAAGGGCAGAAGCCCTTGCCCCCACCCCCATCCCAAGCCCCCAGCACTCCTGGTGGGACTGAAGTCCAGAGCCCCTAACCTGGAGCCCCTTGCCTCCCCCCTGCCCCCGGGGCTGAAGCCCCAGCTCCCTTCCCCTCCCCCTCCACCTGGTGGCTGAAGTCTGGAGCTGCCAGGGCCGGCTCCAGGTTTTCTGCCGCCCCAAGCGGAAAAAAAAAAAAAAGCCGCAGCAGTGCCGCTCCACTCTTCGGCGGCAATTCGGTGGCAGGTTCTTTGTTCTGAGAGTGACTGAGGGACCCGCAGCCAAATTGCTGCCGAAGACCCGGACGTGCTGCTTCGATAGCGGACGGAGTGCCCCCCCTTGGTATTGGCCGCCCCAAGCACCTGCTTCTTTAGCTGGTGCCTGGAGCCGGCCCTGGGAGCTGCCATTCCTTCCCCGCCCCAAGCCCCACAGGGCTAAAGCCCTGAGGCCCCCACCATACAGGAGGCTGAAGCCAGGAGCCCCAAGCCATTCCCTCACCACCCCATCCCACTGGGCCCTGAAGTTTTATATTATGTTGGGGGGAGGCTCAGAAAGAAAAAGGTTGAGAACCCCTGCTGCAAATTACAAACGTATCTGCTCACTCTTGCAGTTATCTGTGAGCGAAGCTAATTCTACTGCCTTTACAGACTGGCAAAAATCAGCTGAGCAAGTTTAAATTGGACTAGTGTAGAGCAGTGGTTCTCAAACTAGGGCCGCCGCTTCTTCAGGGAAAGCCCCTGGCGGGCCGGGTCGGTTTGTTTACCTGCTGTGTCCGCACGTTCAGCCGATCGCGGCTCCCACTGGCCGCAGTTTGCCGCTCCAGGCCAATGGGGACTGCAGGAAGGGTGGCCATCACGTCCCTCGGCCCGCACTGCTTCCTGCAGCCCCCATTGGCCTGGAGCAGCAAACCGCGGCCAGTGGGAGCCGTGTTTGGCCAAACCTGTGGACGCAGCAGGTAAACAAACTGGCCCAGCCCACCAGGGGCTTTCCCTGAACAAGCAGCGGTCCTAGTTTGAGAACCACTGGTGTACAGTACCAAGCACCATGTTTTGGATCCAGTGGAGGAAATATAAAGGAAAATAGAAATATTTTATGTATTACAAACATGGGGTTAGTAAAAGGTTGAACGAGGTGAAGAAATAATGTAGCTGAAAGTGTGATTTCGGTATTCCTAAAGGTTTGTGGGAACATTAGCATTGTTATAGAGGGTCAGACCATTGGTCCGTTGAGGTCATCTGACCGTGAGAAGTATCAGATGCTTCAAAGAAACCCAACACTGGATAGGTAGGCAAAAATCTGTTCAGAGTAGAAATGTCTTCCTAATTCTGTAGCCTGATCTATAGATTATGAATAAGAATTTCCAATTATCACTTTGAGGATTGGCAGGTTCTTGTCCCAAGATCAGGCCCAGTATTATATAGTTGGGAACCCCGATGTGCACTGGTGCAACACTCACGCTATAGGAACTCTTTTATATTTACAAATAAAGAATTTATTAATACATTTAGCAAAATCACACACACTCTAACTCAGTAAGATAGATAGAGATAATACAGAAAGTAGATCTGAACCCCCATACTTACATCATCCCTTGGGGAATAACCTGAAATGTTAGCCATTATTTTCCTCATCACTGTCATCTTCCTCATCTTCACCAATGGCCGTCATTCTGGCCCCTCTCAAGGGCTATATCTCCCTCCCCTCCTGCCCACAGGCTGGGCTGCAGCTTTTATAGTATGTTACGCGGACGTTACCATGTCTAATGCATATTCAGTAGGGGTTTCTCCCCTCTTCCTTATTTGTATTTCCTCCCTTTACTAATATTAAGGTGTCCATCTATAGGTTAGTATATTTATGATTTTAACTCATTATCATATACGTCAATTCATTGCCATGGCACTCTTGCGATTTGGATGTCCCATCCAAAATCTTCCAGAAGCTGGTGTTAGTTCATGTTTCTATGGTTTGCTGATGTCATTATGGACAAATTTCCCCCTTACACTCTACTTCTAGTTCCCCAAAACATATGGGTTACCTAAGTTTATCTATGCTGAAGTTCATAGGCCTCAAGCCTCATGCTAACTGCTGAAGATAATGTCTTATGGGATACAAGCCTGTAGGTTCCTTGCATTACAGCTGAATATAATAAAGCAGAATATAATGCAAAACCATGAATATAACAGAGGTAAGGTGGCCCACTGGGCTACAATCCTTGGTAATTAGATTATACCCTGAAGCCTGAGGTTCCCTTATTTGTTATCTTACTTTAATGCAATTGTGTATGTACTTATTATTCATGTACAAGTTTAATGCTTTATGCTGTCTGGGGAGCTCTTTGCTTCTGGGATATCTTGTGGTAGTGAGTTCCACAGATTAATGTTGCTCACTTTGCACTTAAGCTACAAATTTGATTCGACTGATGAATATGGGTTTAATTATTTTTATTATGATTGTTTGTTTCTTTTACTCAGAAATCAGGTAGTTCCTAAAAGTCTTTTCCCCCTTGGCATCCATTTTCCATTCAGAACTCCAGCATGTTCATATACCTTTAATATTTGGTCTTTGGCTTAGTGCATTTCTCCAACAGGAAGTCACCATCTGTGTGCTCTAAAAAACAGAAGGCCAAATGATATGACAGGTGGGCCCAAATCAAAATGTTAGCGCTTCAGTGGTGGTCAAAATTCAAACATGGATCCAGATCCAGATTTTGCAAATGGCTTTTATCTTTACAGGTCTGTCGCATCTTAGGCGCATTTAACATGTGCGATTTCAGCTTTATGCGGTCGGCAAAAACAAGAAAAAACAAAAAAAAAGAGAAAAATTACAATTTAAATACTGTTTCTGTAGTGCGGGCAATTCTGCCCGCCATTACACGCAATGTAATTTTGACTATACGCAGTTTTCACTTTACACGCTGACCACGGAACGTAACCCCAGCGTAAGATGAGACAGACCTGTATAATGAACTGAACTGAAAGCCCTGTTCTGTCCAGCTCCACTTTGGGGTGTTCAAAATTCAGATCTAGACCTTGTTTCAGGGGCAAAATGTGCAGTTCGAGCTCATCTCTAGTATACAGCATATCAAAATCAGAATGCCTACTTGCATGATATACAACTGCTTAGGACATTCTTCTCTCATCCTAGAGGAACTCTGTGACAGCCTCATTGAAATTCCCAGAGTTCATCAGCGACATGAGGAATAATGTCCTGAAATAGGTCTGAACACTTATGTAAAATTATCATTTTTATTAGGTTGATTGTGCCAGCGTGAAAGAGAGAGAGATGAGTAATCCAGTTCTCCAATTCTAAATGAAAATGGGTCAATAGGGGTTTAAAATGAAAGTCCTGCTGTCTATTAAAATCAGGAATAATAAGAATCACAAAGTAACAAAAGAGGTTGACCGACCATGAAGCATCCTAACAAAATGTAATGTGTGATTGAATTGTTTGTGGGCAATAGTCCAAGCTATTGTGGTCATGAGAACCAATTTTCTCTTGGTGGATTGTGAGCTGGAATGCAAGGGCTGCATTATCCTAGATGCTCTGTGCAGTCCTGCATGCCAAAGATCTCATCTATCCTGCAGGAAAGGACTTTAACCGTTGCAGTAGCTCAGTGGCATGAACCTGGCAGGCAAGAAAATCCTCTACAAGAGAGGTGGAATTTTAAGGCTCCAGGTTCCTTAAGGATTTATATTAAGATTTATACTCCGAGCAGGGAGGAAGCCCCTGACAATTAAGGCAATGCCTTCAAACTGTCAGCATTTTATTCAGCAGCACAGACATTTATTTTCAATATAGTTCTGTCAATGAAGCCCAAATTATTTTTTTCCTAATACTAAGCAAAAGGAATTTTTGTGGACAGCTTAACGTTTTGGTGGACTCCTGTAACTTGTACAGATTTTTAACTAAAGAGCAGAAAAGCAATGCTAGGAAACCAAGTACAGGTCTGTCGCATCTTAGGCGCATTTAACATGTGCGATTTCAGCTTTATGCGGTCGGCAAAAACAAGAAAAAAACAAAAAAAAAGAGAAAAATGACAATTGAAATACTGTTCCTGTAGTGTGGGCGATTCTGCCCGCCATTACACTCAATGTAATTTTGACTATACGCGGTTTTCGCTTTACGCGCTGACCGCGGAACCTAACCCCAGCGTAAGATGAGACAGACCTGTAATGTGATTGGTGAGCTCAAAGCCAACGCTACACAGGGCACTGACGTTGGTTACTTGTAAAGGGGTAAGAAGTTCTTTACCAAAACTCCTTTCTTCTACACAACAGAACCCACTGGAACACTTGCTCCATGCTGATTCCTTCTGTTATGATGCCAACATCACTCTCGCTACAGCTCCTTGTCTCCCCTCCCTAGACAACCCGTGATACAGATTTTAGCAACTTGGTCTCCTGCCCAGCTTGCTTCCTTTTTAATGCCACTCCAGCTCCCCACTAACCCCCACTGTAGTTCCCTGCACAAACCTTAAGTCCCTCCCCAAGCCTCCCATGGCCACCCTCCCACAGACCTGCTGATTGCTAACCCCTGTGACTGCAATCTTCTCAGGCCCTTGTGTGTGGTGCACAGGGGAAGGGGAATATAAAATGAGTGTAAGCAAGAAGAGAGTGAGGGTATGCATGGTTGTAGAAGTTCTGCTTAGCTGACTGTAGAGGTTGTTAGATCTTGGAGAAATGCTTTTTGTTAGTTGTGGTGTAATTCTTTTGGGAAATTGTGCATACAGTAAAGTCTGTGTCCTATCTTGGAGCCAAATCCAGTTTCACTGAAATCAAAGGGAGTTTTGATATTAACTTCAATGGGAGCAGAATTGTTTCTCTGACAAATCAGTGCTTAAGTGCAGGGCTGATGCTTATAGGATTTACCCAGAAAAGCAAACAAAAACATTCCTTGTTGCCAAAACATTGGAGGAAAAAATCTGTTTGTGCCCTCCCCCTAATTTCCATGAGCACATGTAGATAGTGCCCTATCTAGCCCCAAACATTCAGTAGTCTATTTATCAGTATGCAGCTCATGCTGAGGCTGATTCTCAGCTGGTGCAAATGGACATAGCTTTAAAGTTGCCTCATTGAAGTCAGTGGGAATACATTGATTTACACCAGGGGTCGGCAACCTTTCAGAAGTGGTGTGCTGAGCCTTCATTTATCACTCTAATTTAAGGTTTTGCGTGCCAGTAATACATGTTAACGTTTTTAGAAGGTCTCTTTCTATAAGTCTATAATATATAACTAAACTATTGTTGTATGTAAAGTAAATAAGGTTTTTAAAATGTTTAAGAGCTTCATTTAAAATTAAATTAAAATGCAGAGCCTCCTGGACCGATGGCCAGGACCAGGGCAGTGTGAGTGCCACTGAAAATCAGCTCGTGTGCCGCCTTCGGCACACGTGCCATAGGTTGCCTACCCCTGCTTTACACTATCTGAGAATCTGGCCCACTGTACACTGCATGAGATAAAAATCTGTCAGTTGTCTGAGCACTTAAGGAGGATTGCAGAAAGTTAAGAAGGTCTATATGTGAGCCTTGCACCTTGTCTTATGGATTTCATCTGGACATATTTTACTGGTGTCTCATATCGTACTGGAGCAATACAGCCTTGCTTTCTCCTTGACGCATGTGGGCAGTGTATATTCATTTTTGTCAACAAAAAGAACATCTTAGCTTACTGAAGTTTGCTGGGATGCTGCAAGTACTGTGATGAATGAGGTCTGCGGGGCTGTTATAAGGAGATTATTATGTTACCTATTCTACCTACTGAGGTAGTGATGGTTATTAAGTGGAATTGAAACCACAGTGGAACCGTGGCACTACTTAGGTCATAACCACTGAGGCTATTGAACTACATCCATAGAGAATGATCACTTTGAGGCAAAGAAAGTAAGTGTGTGTTTTTTTTCCTCCCCCCATACTATTAGTTTATTAAAAAGTCCATAACTCTGCGGCTTCCATACATCTTAAGTCTTTCTTTTTTCTAAACTGAATCTCTGTTTATTTTTTATAAGGTCCATCATCCATCCTTAATGCTTCTGGATTTGGGTTTAAACAGAATCAGCATGAGGAAAGGGAAAGATAGGCAATTGATTCAAATCTGAATCAAACATGAAACATTGGTTACTCCTGATTTGTCTGCCCCCCCTTATTTTTTCCTTACTAAAAAGATACTACAGCCAATGTTCTATAGCAATGTTCCAAATGTAATAGTAACACTTTTTTGCAAAATGTAGGATTTGGAGCCAATTCTATAGCACTTTTCTAACAAGCATCAAGGTTGTGCCAGTTATGGTCAGTTTTTATGCTCAGTTTTGAATTCTTTACTTAAGCAAATCCCACTGAAGTCCAAATGAGTTCTTAAGAATTTGTATTGGGATTGCGCCTGGAGACATACAGACTTGAATTAACCTTATAACTTGTTGAACCTTCTTGTTTCTCTAAATGTTGGTTTACAGCTTCCCTAAACTTGTTGCAAGTGTATAGTAGGATTTAAAATAAGTATCTAAACAAAGCTTAAATGCCACAGTAGCACCTGTGGTTTTTTTAAAATCATGGCTGGTGTTTAAATTGCAGCACTTAGATTTAAACTCAAGTTCACTATTTCTGAGGAACAAAAGGTGGAAATTGTGGATTATGATGGATACTGGAATAATTGACAATATGCTATTGTTCCTATTTCTGTCATTAGCACATTTTCTATTGTTCTGAGTTACTCCTCTGTTCTAGTTTAAACAAACTCTTTTTGAAACTCACCTATGCAAGAACTTAGATAGTTGGATATTTTACAGCTTGTTCAATTTATACATATAAAACACGGCATGAAAGTCCCCTGGACCAAGCCACTTCTCTTAAAGGAATAGCACTTGGTTAAAAATCATATTTAAAAAAAAACATATTTCCTTTTCTGATTATTAGGAATTAGATTATTAACATTCCCTTTTAGGAATATATTCTGAATATTCAGCTTAACCATTTCCTTTGGTTTAGATTTTTAAAAAATTCATCCAATTTACTTTTCATCATTTATCTTGTTTATTTCACTGAGTACTAACAATTTTCAGTGCCTTTTTCCATGTTGTTTCTATGGTTGAAATAACCTCCCTCTTTTCAGGTGAAAACTAATAACCCTTCCCTCATATCATTGTTTCTCAGTGGGTCACAGCTGAGGATGCCAAATTCAGGACAAACTGCTGAGAAATAAAGCAGACTCACCCCAAACTGGTGGTTATTCTATCATTAGTTTATACCATGCCAGTAAACTTCTGTCTCACCACACTGGTTAACAAGAAGCCAAAAATACAGTCTTCGTAGGCATTCCAGCCTTTGTCTCACCACCCACACACTGGACTCTACGATGAGTGGTTACTGAAAATCAATTTAATCAAATATAGGATCCTTCTAATCCCAAGAGATCAGCCACTTAGCCAGGTCAATATATAATTCATATATTACCTCATAATCATGATGCCAATCCAATTTAGTCAGGGGCGGCTCCAGGCACCAGCGCACCAAGCGCATGCCTGGGGTGGCAAGCCACGGGGGGCGGCCTGCCGGTCACCATGAGGGCGGCAGTCAGGCTGCCTTCGGCGGCATGCCTGCGGGAGGTCCACCGGTCCCACGGCTTCGGTGGCAATTTGGCGGCAAAATATTGGAAAGTCCTCAGGCCATAGTTCAAAATGCATCTTTTAGTTGTAAATCCACAGTCCAGAGAATCAGGGCAGGAAAGAGGCAAAATGGAGATATCTCAGGGGTGTTTTATGTCCTTTGCCATGTGCCTGGAAATTTGCTGTCTGAAACAAAGTCTTTGTTTGTGGAAAGTTACTGGCCCAAGATAGAGTCCAGGGTCACATGAGCATATCACATGTCCTTACATGCTTTGATGATGCACGGGGCAGCCACTGCCTATATTCTTTTTGAGGCATCCACATGAAGACCTACTGGGCGAGATGAGTTTCTCTTCTATGGCCCAGTGTTAGAGAGAAGTGTCCTTAATGGGCCAGGAACACATAGCTGTCTACCCTTAATGTAAATCTTGTCTGGTGGGTGTTACCCAGGAATACAACACACGTGTAAGATACAGGTCCATAGCTAATATTCATAATTTTAGATACAAAGATGATACATGGATTTAACCAGGATAATCATATTTGATAGATTTGTAACTTTTTCATTGACACCTTTGTACATACTTTGTACAAGATTTGTTGCAATTGTACAACAGTGGTAATATCAGTGATATAAATGGTCATATTCAATCATACAACACACACCTTGATCAAACCATGATTCAGGAAAGCACTTAAACCTGTAGTTAGTTAAATCCATCCCAAGTCAGAACAGCACTTCAGCATATGCTGAAGAACTCACTGACTTCAATGAGACTCAAACACACGCTTAAGTGCTCTCCTGGACAAGGCTGTTTGAACTGGGTTCTCAAATTTCTACCTAAAAGCCACTCCTTTTCCCTAATCTTCTACCACTAAGCAGCTACCACAATGTCTACCAATTCTCCACCATTTCAGCTGTATGTATATGGGATCTGACCAGTATATACTTTGTTTTGTAAAGCACTATGCATGCCATATGAGTAAGAACAAAGGGGAGACTGTCTCTTCTGTTATTTATCAGATTCTAGGCAGTCATTCTTCCTGGTTGTCATGCACAAACACAATGCTCTATAGTGTGGGTTTCAAATTCTGCAGGGATCAAGCCAAACCAAAACAAAAAAATGACTTCTTTTTAAGTGAACCTGTATCTATTAATTTTAATTTAGTTGTAAACCATTTCAGTTTACATTTCAGTTTCAAGTTTGAACTTAAAGTATCTTGCAGTCTCGCTTTAAATTTTTTTAAAACTCTATTGTTTATTTACCTTCAGAAGCTTGAAAATACAATTTCTACTTCTCTTCCAGTTTTATTTCACTCTGTCATAGAATCAGAGAGATGGATAAAAACCTATTGAATCATATTGTAAATCTTCCCCCCTCCCTTGCAGTGCTCAACTATTCTCTACAGTACGTTTTCCACTATTTCATTTGGTCTAAGTTTTAAATGACCCAGGCAATGAGGCTTTCATTGTTTCCATTCTAAGAGAATTTGCTCTTGCCTTCACCCGGGCTCATCTCTCTCCTTCGAGTCCTATCCTTCTTCAGTTCCTTTCCTGGGTGTAGTATAATTCCAATATTGGTACTTGTACATGATTACCATGTTCTATGGCTCACCCCATGGGGCCTGCAGCTGCACCTGCCCAGTCATCAGGCGGCCAACAAGTGCAGCTTAGTCACAGCAGAACCTCCCTATTGACTACTGTCATAGGTGGCTTGCTCGTAAGCCCAACAGCTGCAGAGGATCAGTGGCTGCTTAATGCACATATCTGTGGATTCTCTGTTTCCCTGTCCTTGCCTTACTCCAGCCTAGACCCTACCCTGCACCCAGTCTTGTCCCTGCCTTCCCTGATTCCATGTAATCTGGTTCTGACCATCTTCCCTGGTTCCTGGTTCTAATTCTATCTCAGCTGTGGGCTTTGGCATTCGGACTCTTCAGTTCTGACCTTTGGCTCAGATCCCCAGCTCTGACTCTGCTTTGACTTTGGGCACTGGTATTTGGACTCTGACCACTAGGCCTGACACCATACAGGCCGGTCTCCTGATAGTTATCCTTCAGAATGGTGGTATCTGTCACTGAAGTCTATACATAGATGTGTTTCTGATACTCAAGGTGCCCAGAAGAAAGGGCCTGATCCAAAGCACATCAAAATCAATAGGAGTTTCTTCAGTTATATTATAGGATTCTTCTCATTAGTGAAGTGACTCACAGAAAGAAACAAGTAGCTTGCTTGTCAATGATGTAAAGCCAACCACTGTATAGGCTATACTGGCTTTTTCTTCATTGTTTTTCTTACCATATCACCTTTAAAAGCTAATATCCAGTCTTCTATTCACTAGGCATACAACTCACTCCTATGCAGAGAGCCCACATGAGGCCCACATACCACTTAAATCCTATTAAACTATCAAAATAGGGCTGTTATGAGTTGTACACAGGAAGCTGTTTGCAGGGCACAACATCAAGTTTTATTGGTCTCATAAAATCCAGCAGTTGCTACGTGTTCTTAAGCACCATCTACTGGCACTTTATCAATCAACTATTTACATATGTACAGGCCTAGAGCACTCCTGTAACAAGGGCTTGTGTAGTGTAACGACAGTTACACGTGTACCTTCTGTGGGCCTTGTGGACAGGAGTGAATTTTACCGTATCACCTCGTGTCTTTTTCAGCATCACCATTTTAAAACTCTCTCCCAGTGAGGCACAACTGCAGTCCCCGCTTCCTCTCTGCATTTAAAGCACTCCAAAAGTGGTGGGGAGGAGATGATCCCACTAAACATCAGCCAGAGGCAATGTCTGGGCACTCAGGGAAGGGCTGGTGCACCCCTTGAGCAGTATGCATTCCCCATATCATAGAATATCAGGGTTGGAAGGGACCTCAGGAGGTCATCTAGTCCAACCCCCTGCTCAAAGCATGACCAATCCCCAGACAGATTTTTGCCCCAGACCTCTAAATGGCCCCCTTAAGGATTGAACTCAAAACCCTGGGTTTAGCAGGCCAATGTGCAAAACACTGAGCTATCCCTCCCCATGACTGGGGAGGGATATAAACTGAGGAGTCTGCCTCTGTAAGTTTCCTATGGGGCTGTGTGGTTCTAGTTCCCCCAACGTGGGGATGTGTTCTGAAAAGAGCCTCTTCAGAGTTATTACAATTTAGTTATTCTTCTATATTGCATGGAAATAATTGACTTTGGATGTTAATAAAGCACAGGATACTTCTTCTGTGGACCATGAAATTGTCATTTCTAAGATAAGATATGCAGATCAGTGAAAACAAGTGACTGATGTCTGGTTGTCTGAATGCCAAAAAAGTCACTTTTTGTGACCTATAATAAAAGCAACAATGTATTTAATTCATAAAGGATCTTGTCTGAATGATAGCAGCGATTTCATCTGTGCATCTATTAGTTCTCTGTCCTGTGCATAAAATATAATTAAACATATTGGGTGGATAGTTATGGTATCTTCAGTGTCTATTTTAATACTTAATGATTTCTACTGGGTGTGCATGTTATTATCTCCTGCAAGAATTAGTAAGCTGACTTCTGGTGAAGTCCTATAATTAATATATTCTGGGTTTTGATTAATATTTGAACAACACACTTCCCCTCTCTGGATCCAGGAAGCTGTACTTCACAGTGCCATGTTGGAATGCATACTAGTACTCCTAGTATGTTCTTCCAGGTACTGGACTCAAGAGTCCACCATGAGCATGTGTGTGTGTGTGTGTGTCTGTCTGTCTCTCTTCCCTGAGAAGGGACATGATAACAGGCTTCAAGTGCATAAAAGGATTTTACAAGGAGGAGGGTGAAAAATAGTTCTCCTTATCAACTGAGGTCAAGAGAAGAAATAATGGCCTTAAATTGCAGCAAGGGAGATTTAGATTAAACATTCAGAAACATTTTCTGGCAGGGTAGTTAAGCACTGGAATAAATTACCTAGGGAGATTATAGAATCTTTATCATTGGAGATTTTGAAGAACAGGTTAAACAAACACCTGTGAGGGATGGTCTAGATAATACTTAGTTCTGCCTCAGTGTAGGGGACTGGACTAGATGACCTGTCAAGGTCCCGTCTAGTCATACATTTCTATGATATAGATATGTGTGTNCACACACACACACACACACACACACACACACACACACACACACACACACACACAAAATATTATTAAAAGATTTCATAGCACATTAATCTCAATTAACTAGTAGTATATGTGTATAAATGGTATATAGCAGGAAAGACTTGCTGATATCTCTTGTGGAGTTTTTATAGACTACTAAAAGTTCTTGAAGGAGATGATGCAAATAATTGGTGTTAATTTAGAGTTATAGGGTCTGTTGCAAAGTCCATTAAAACGTATCAGATATTTTAGTGGTTTGGACAATTACAAATTAATATAACCTCCTGCATCAGCTTCTTCACAAACTTTATAAAGTCTGTCCAACCTGTACAGAGTTTAACATTCCTTTCTGGAATGTGGAGAGTTTTCAGAGCTCTTTGCAAAACTAATGCTGGAGTGTGCTCAGGATTACAATTGTATAGTCCATTCCAGGCTTGGCTGTCTAGGGTGCGTAAAATCCTTAGTGGCATTTTAGCAGTCATCTTGTTGAAAAAAATAGTAGAGATCCTTTTCCTGGTTTACCTTTGTTAGGTCTATTGCAAACTCAAACTTTGTTGGTACTGTAAAATCTGACAGACTTTTTATAAAGTCTGAAGGAGATACTACAGGACATAATACTGGTTAACAATTGTAAATATTAAATAAATTAAAGCTTAATAAATTCTCACAGACATTACAAAGTCCTAGAAAGGATTAATGAACTACATTTAGTTGCTTCTAATTTAGCAATTAATTGAAATCTGTTTCACAGTGGTTGACACTGAATAGGTAACATTTACCACACCACATTATGGTATCCCAGATACCACAATAAGCTTCTACTATAGGTAAAGGGAAAACTGTGGTATCTCAGATACCCCTGGTATCTTTTAATTATCTTTTAATAAGACCACTGGATTTTTCACTATGAAGAAGCATTGTCTTTAAATGCCTCCTGAATTTAGCAAAATCTATTCTAACTACAGGTGGTCTACAAAGGTGAGACAATCTGGTGCAATAAAACCCACTCATATCTGTATAATTAAGTGTATTTCATGTTTCTCTGACTCCTTACTATAGTGATACAAAGTGGCAAAAAGGCTGTTAGAAAGACTGTTACCATTAATTGCCAGTTATTTATTTCATTATTGAAATGATATGTTGGCAAAAAAGCCTTATGCTGCGATCTAAATTCTATGTAATTTTTTTTTAAAAAAGGATGATGGTAAGATATTAGGCTGCAAACATGGTGTGAAACTGAGCAGACGATATGAAGTTCCTTCACAAACTTTTGAATGTAAAATCTAGAGGACTGTTCCCACTATATTTTATACACTTGACTGGGCAGACATTGGGGAATGGATTGTTCAGGGATATGGAAATGGGACACAGTCTCTCAGACCCCCATTCAAATACAGCTGTGTTGGTTGGAAATGAAAGCTCTTCCTAGCTGTTGGCTGTATGCATTGGCAGAGCCAGGTTCTGCAATTGGGGGAAGAGAGGAGCGATGGTAGGAAGGCTAGGACAGGGGGTTATGACACAAGGGAAAATGGGGGGCAGCCCCCTGTGGGGACAGAGGCAGATAGGGTGGGGATAGGACATGGGGAGCAGGAGAGCTAGGGGGCAGAAGGCTGATGGGGGGTAGGGGTGCAACCTATCTGGTGCCACCTACCCTGGGGCAACCTCTCATCCTTGAGCTTATCCAGGAAGTGGCCACTGTCGGGTTGCCAGGTGTGGAGTTTTCAACTGGAATGCCTGGTCGAAAAGGGACCCTGGTGGCTCTGGTCAGCACTGCTGACCGGGCCATTAAAGGCCAGTTGGTGCAGGACTCACAGGCTCCCTACTTGACTCCGTGCAGCTCCCCAGAAGTAGCGACATATCCCTCAGCTCCTACGCAGAGGTGCGGCCAGGGGGACTTCATGACTGCTCCCGCCCTGAGCGCCAGTTCTGCAGCTCCCATTGGCCGGGAACAGTGGCCAATGGGAGCTGCGGGGGTGGCGCCTGCAGGTGGAGGTAACATGCACTGCGCAGAGCCGCCTGGCCACCCCTATGCCTAGGAGCTGAGGCACGTGTCGCAGCTTCCAGGGAGCCCCCTGAGGTAAGCGCCACCCGGAGCCCGCACCCCAAGCCTCTGCCCGAGCCTTGAGCCCCCTCCCATTCCCAAACTCCCTCCCAGAGCCTGCACCCCCTCCTGCACCCCAGCTCCTTGCCCCAGCCCTGAGCCCCCTCCCGCATCCAAATTTCCTCATGGCGCCCACACCCCAACCCTTTGCCCCAGTCCGGAGCCCCCTCCCGCACCCTGAACCCCTCATTTCTGGCCCCACCCCAGAGCTCGCACCCCCAGCCGGAGTCCTCACCCGCTCCTGTACCCCAACCCCGCCCCCACTTGGTGAAAATAAGCGAGTGATTGAGGGTGGGGGAGAGCGAGTGACAGAGGGATGGGGGAATGTAGTGAATGGGGGGCAGGTCCTCAGAGAAGGGGCAGGGCAGGGGCTGGGCCTAGGTGAAGGGGCAGGGCATGGGGTGGGGCAAGGGTGTTCAGTTTTGTGCCATTAGAAAGTTGTCAACCCTAGGCCACTGGGAGCTGCACCAGGCTACAGGCTTCCCTCTGGGCTGCCACTGCCAGACCAGGCCAGGCCTTCCAGCCGCATGATCCATGCTGAGGCTTGTGTGCATGTGTTAATATACTCAGGGTGTACACCATGCACATCCTGCTGACAGACATTAACAATTCCTTAATGTGCTTTGATCTAGTCTCATTTCAAAAAGGACTAGATCAAAGCACATTAAGGAACTGTTAATGCACGTCAGGATACACACCCCAGTCTGCCCCGAATCTGCCACCTAGATAGCTGTGCTGCCCCAGGCAGTTGCCTAGCTTGCCTATGCCTAGAGTGGCCTCTATGCACATATGCCTAAAGGCTGCCAGGGAGGGAATTGCCTTTTTTGCTCCACAGTTAGCTCAGCCACTGGGGAGCCTGTGTGAAATGAAGTGGTGGTGTGGTGTCAGCCAAGGTCATAGAGGAAAGGTGTTTATCTTGCAAAATTACCATTGTTGTGGGCAATGGGCACTAATTTGCACCCTCGGCAGTCTCAGCAGAGAGCCTGAAGACTGAAGGCCTCATTCTTCAGGCTGTTACCTCTGACTGTACTACAGTCACTTAAAAATAAAAGAACAAATGATGGGGCCTAACTGGTTGACAGCATTCTGCTTTCACAGAGTAAGCATTTAGAGGGGGAGGGAAAGTTATGCCAATGTAGTTTCCCTGGCCTTTAAAAGCCAGTCTGCTATGAGAAATATATTTGAGTGGTAAGAGATGCCACATTTTGGGATAATCGGTTTGGTATGGGAAAAGTTAGCCAGTTTCATTTTTATTTCAGAAAATTTTTAAAAGTCTTTGTTGGAAGAAAAGGAGCATTAGACAATAAACAATTATCAAATGGAACTTGCATGCAATTTTTTTTAACTTTGCACCTGAATGCATTACCTAGTTAAATACAATAACTAAAGCTGACCGATTTTTTTTCATTTCATTGGCGATTCTGAAAAATAAAAAACATGTTTTTAGGTTAAACCTGAAATAAATTTTTTGATAGGAAATAAACATTTAATTTCAATTTGGATTACTTTTTAATTTTTTAACTTTTGAAAAACAATATTAAAGGACATTTGGAAATTATTTTTTTTTATTTAAATGTTTAATTTTTTTAGAATATTTTTAGTTTTTTTTCGACCAATACAGTTTGGTGAAATTAAGATAAATTTGTGAAATGTTTTGGTGTTGCTGAATCTGTAATTTTCAATGAAAAGATTTAAGCTAAAATATTTTGCCCATCTCTAGCTGCCACCTAGTTTAGGTTTCATTGGCACAGCCAGATTATTATTAAAGAGGAAACTGTTACTTCAAGTAAGTTATCCTGTAAACAAATTCTTCATGATGATAGTGGTGGATGGGTGTCTGAAATTCTCATAATTTCTTGGATTCACAGATTAAAATATATAGTTTAGGGCAGCTTGTATAGTCAGTATAGACTCCTAGCCATTGAGTTTCGTGTCTTGCTTAAAACTGTGATGTTGTGACCTTTCATTTTCAAACCAATGCCTCTTCCTAGTTATATTGTGGTCTTTTATCTTTGCCATAGGATCTACACTGCTCTTTGGCTCACTTTTAACTACTATGAAATATGGTTGGTTTAAAAGATATAAATCAGTGATTCATAGCAAAATTTCATTGAACTAAAACTGAGTTTTTCTGGATGAGCCATGCCTACTTATTTAAAGAAAGTAACAGATTCTGCATTGTTACACTGTATATAGGCTTGGTGTTGCACTTCCTCTGGGAAACTGCCAGTTCCTAGTTTTAATTAAGTTGACAGAGTGCAGTAGTTTTTCCACGAATCATCGAATCAGTGTGTGCTTTTTAAATCTGGAAAATGCCCCTATATGCTATTAACCTTCATTAGCAGTTTGGTTTGTAATATAGAGGAACAAAGTAAGTGGATGTTTGCCTTATGGTTTCAGTTGTGACATGGAGCCATTACAGAAAGTACTCAGACTATTCAAAAATATGACTTTGTGTTCTATTTTCTCAGATAACGCACTATTTTGTATGAATAAAAAGGTAGGAAAGAAAAGGATAATCCACTCAGACTAAAATTGTGGGAGTTTTGTTTGGTCCATTCCAAAGCACAGCAGGTGCACTCTACTGAACATACATGGGAACATGCCTGGTACATTCAGCAGCCCAGAGGGCACATCTACATGCACAACAAACACACTTTATTCCTGAACATGTCTGCTTGGAACTTTCAAGAGCAGAGCAGGTTCACTCTACATTGATATACCTGCTTGATACATTTAGCAGTAGGCCAGGGTTAAAACCTAAAATTTTGTGTTCATTTAACTTAGGAGTTATCTATCTGTTCCCAGCCCAGCTCCTGGCTACAACTTCTGTAGAACTTTCCTCTCCACTCCATTGTTCATTTTCTGTTGTACTGGAGTCTGTGAGGGGAGAAGACTGGAGACAGAAATCTCTATTTCCTCTCAGCCTGAGACTTTATATCTTTCAGAGTCTTTGAAGCAGTGATGTGATTTGGCAGCTGGCTAGGCTATTGTAATAGGTGGGGATCAGAAATGAAGAGCTAGTATTATTTCTAGCAGCTTGAGGATGGTGTTTTATTCACTGTGGGATGCATTTTTCCTCTCAGTTTTTGACCAACCTATTTCCATATCTGAGTTTTTCCTGTAAGTGTATGAAGAAACATATTGAAACTTTTATTTTTATTTTGGAAAATGTAGTGCACACATTTCTGTTTTGGAGCAGAATATGTTTGTTTTATGTGAGGGCAGTTTTGTGGTTGGGAGCAGATGGCTGTTCAATACTGTTCATCTCAACTCTTTAAAAGACAATGGTTTTTGATGCTATGGTCTGTAGTGCAAAACTATCACAGCACTTTTGATTCTGTGCAAATGACTGAGAGTTAAATTCTTGGCCACCACCAGCTAAAACACCTTCCTTTTAGACATCAGTGCATTACTTTTAAAGGGTGCGATTCATGATGTCCTTTACTAAGATCTCTATCAGAACTCTGCATTCTGGGCCAAATTTTTAAATGTGGGCATGAATATGCATTCCAAGAAGTCCATATCTGCATCAGCAACTGGGTGTTTACTCATGCAAGTCCGATAACTATGTGCTTAGCTAGCTATGTGGAATGCATAAATACATGTTACTTCTGTCATAACAGACACACACATGCTTTTGGGGGTGTGCTCATTTCACCCACATCTGAAAACATGGGCCCATATGCTCCATATTTCCCAACATTCCTCTTTACATTTTTAATTCCTTTGTTGAATAAGGCCTGGTCTACACTAGAAAATTAAGTTGGCTTAACTACGTTGCTCGGTGATGTGAAAAATCAACACCCCTGAGTGGTGTAGGTAAGCCAACCTAACCTCCAGTGTAGACACCACTAGGTCGACAGAATAATTTTTCCATCGACCTAGCTACCGCCTCCTGGAGAGGACCCCTCCCGTCGGCATAGGTAATGTCTACACTGAAGTGCTACAGTGGTGAAGCTGTGCTGCTATAGAATTTCAAGTGTGGGCAAGCTCTGAACAAGACATACAATAGTGCTGTGTTAGATATTGATAAGCTAATGGATGATGTTATAACACATAAGTGACACACAAGCATGTATGTGGTGCGACATGATACCCTCTAACTAATAAAAAAGAAACGTAAGAATGAAGTTCTATATCCTGTGTACTTCAGATGGTTTATATTGTATATATGACAATCCCTCCCTATCTTT
This sequence comes from Platysternon megacephalum, assembly GCA_003942145.1. Classification (NCBI taxonomy): domain Eukaryota; kingdom Metazoa; phylum Chordata; order Testudines; family Platysternidae; genus Platysternon; species Platysternon megacephalum. The sequence continues at coordinate 8,152,489 of QXTE01000073.1, forward strand.
TTCTCTCTCTATTATAGATATATTTATAAAGTGATATGCTTTTTCTTTTGGCTGCTTTTTACTCAGCCAGATTTTGTGAGGCAGGTGAGGCTCACACTTACTTCAATAGGAGTCACTTGTCAAGTTAAAATTTGGCCCATAATGTTCATAACATGATTTTATCCCTTTATGTTGCCATGAATTATGCCAAGATCAAATATTGTTTGACTCTATTGCCTCCTTCCCCCCCCACCCCCCCCATTTCACTAACTGAAATGATTTACAAATGATTCTGCCCAGTAAATGTTAGAAGCAAACACATTTCCCCAGGTAGCGAGGCATACTTTATCTACACCACTCACTATCAGGCTGCAGCAAACTGAGCACATCACTTAGGTGACCATCAGGCATTGGAAAAAGAAAAAGCAGGCTGCATTGAAAATCTTTCTTTGATACACTTGCTTTCAGACTTAACTATTTCACTTAATTAAGTGACCAGACTGGACACGGTGACAGTTAAGAAATAGTCATGTGAAAACATAGCGATTAGGGAAGTTTGCTCCTCATCTGTAGAGTCAGATGCTGACCCTATTGAATACAATGGTAAAACTTTATTTGGCTACACTAGGTGCTGGATGGATCAAATGTGCTCACTGCAGTTGTATGTGGTGGGTACTTGTCCTGCTGCCTAGAAGAAAAAGAGTTGTTGCCCTTTTAAGGGCCCCTTCTGTGACTGGTAGCAGAGGAGGTGGAAGGGGAAAATTTACCTGGAGTAGGGAGCATCAGGAAGCAGCCGGACCAGGTCCGGGGAGGGAGGGAGGGATGGCACTGTCCTTCCAGCTGACTGGAAAGGGGGCTTATTTATAGCCCATGCAGTCCTGGGATTTGAGAGTCTGTGCAGGGAACCAGTGAGGAGTCCATTCCGGTGCAGTGAGACCTCAGAAAGCCTGGTTCTTTATTCACCAATTTTGTCTTTATGCAAAACTCTTGCACTTTGAACATTCAAATGTATATTTGAATTGGGTGGGAATTTCCTCCACTTCGCTATCAGGTTAATAAGGGGTTTGGCAAGGAAGGATTTAGATAGGGATTTGGGGGATTTTCAGTGGGGAAAGGGACCTGACACCCTGTCTCTCAGTATGTAAATAAAACAATTAAGAGATAGCAAGGAAAGTCATATTACTACCAGAGCATGGGGGAGGCTAGGATTTGCCCAGTCAAAGCAGCACAGACTTGCTTAGTATAGGTGCCATTTTCTCTTCACAGGGAAAGGAGTTACCTTGGAGAAGGAAATTTCTGTTCATGGCAATGTCAAAGAATGCATATTGTTGAGATGCCTCTGGCAAATTGCTTCAGGATTACATGGGTTACATCCGCAGTGCAGCCTGGAATGGCAGGCCAGCACATTAAGCCTATCAGTGGTAGCATCCAAATGCATACAAGGTTGGAGCCCCCTGTTAAGGAAGATAATTCAGAGGCCTGTGTGCTAAATTCTCTGTGTTTATTCCTTTCTTCAGGATCACATGAATAGACACAGGAGCTGGATGTGTGGGAATAATATTGTGCCATTGGCCCACAGGTTCACTACTGGCCTTTAGCAGTGAGGCAGCTCTGAGTCAGCATGGATGGAGAGGCACTGTCAGGGCCAGACTGTGGGTGGCCTACGTGCATCGATCAGTTACAAAGTTGTAGTCAGGAGACAAGTAGCAGGGTTGGGGACAAGCCGAGTCAGGGCCAGGCACCAGGTTACAGCCAACAGGCAAATAGTAGAGTCAGGGACAAACAGATGTCAGTAGCCAGAATCAGGGCTGGAGGCAGGAAGTGTGCATTGCTTCCTGGTTTACAGGTCTTCCATTCATCCCTGGGCCTTACGCACACTAGATTGTATGCCCCCTGCAGAACTGGTTTAGTGAAGATCCTGGCAGTCCTCAGGCGATTCAACAATTCTGGGATAAGGTGCAGGGGGTACCAGATACGAATAGTCACCAGATTAATCGTGTGGTAGTCTACACAGGGACATAATGATCCCTCCTTTTCCCCCCACACAAAGAGGGCTGGTGTCCCTGCTAGAGAGGTGGATCTCCAGATGAAGCATTTTGCAAGATTTTCCTGGATATATGCACGTAGTGCCTCTAGGTCTGGTTCAGCCATGGTGCATATCCATCCATTGGGCACCTTTGCAGTGAGTTGTAGATCTATTGGACAGTCGTTGTCTCTGTGTGTGGGGTAGTGAATCTGCGTTTTTCTTTTCAAACACATCCAGGTAGTCTCAGTACTTGTTGGGGGAGGCCAAGGTTCTGGTCTGGAGCTGCTCCCCTTCTGGTTAGCGCCCACCATCCGGGGTCTCACTATCTGACTGGGGAGTGGATATATTTTTGTCCTATATTAAGGAATGAATCAGTAAATATCTAGGAATCCAGTGTGGGATGGAGGTAGGCAGCCAAGCTAACTGCTGGTGCATCCTTGTGGCAGATGTCCATTGGAGGTACTTGTTACAGAAGGGAAGCAGTAATTGTATAAAATGGATTGGAAAAGGATTTAAAGTGAAGCATCCCTTGAGGGATCTGAGGAAGTGGGATTTGGTGCTCCTACATCAGGTGCAGTGGAGAGCCAATCCCCCTCTTTTTTTAGCCCCCTTAATCCACATAGAAGGGGAGGATGGCAGGGTCCCAGCAACAGGATGTCTGGCTGGGGATTATGTGGAAATGCTTAAGGAAATGATGATGACCTGCACTGCAAAATGTATTGCCAGGTACTGCCAGATATTGTAGTAAGGTTGCCGCCTATTTAAACCACATCCATTGCCTGCTGTCTTTCTTCAGCGTGACAGGGCAATAGTCCCTACAGGGAGGCTCCTCTTTCATATCCCGGTCTAGAAAAATAGTTAAACAAGCGCCTATGTCCATTCCTACTGTGGACAGCACTTAACTATAAGCACACATGTAAGTCCCATTGCCTTCAGAGACAATGGGCTTAAACTTAAATGCTGTCCTGAATAGGGATGTTTTCCTCTATCGGAGCCTCAATTACTTTCTTTCTAATCAAATGTGTCTAATGGAATTGCTCACTGAGATGTGTAATCTCAAATAGTTGCAGGGGCTTTTGGTCTGAGATGGTTAAAAAAATCTACACAAGAGTGGGTTCTTTTTTGTGTACACCAAGCCTTTTCCTCTCTTTAAAAATAAAATAAAAATCTTAAATTCAGTTATTTACATAACACTAAATACTATTAGTTCCCTTTAAAATTCTAGGCGCTCAGATACCAGACCAAAATATTTTGCAGATAATTCAACACATTCGTGGACTAGTAAAAGTTAATCAGATATAGTGCTGAACAGATACTGTACTACATGTTTCTACTGCATGTTACTGTTGGGGTTATTAGCATGAAGTTACTTCATACGTCATGTTAATAATGTCCAATAATTAGTTAATTGCATCCTTTCATGGTTAAATAGGGGAGTAGTGAATAGGAGTAAGGAGGCGATTTTACATCTGTATACTGCGTTGATAAGAACAATACTGGAATACTGCATCCAGTTCTGGTGTCAGTGGTTTTAAAAGGATGTTGAAAAAGTGGAGAGGATGCAGAAGAGATCCATAAAAATGATTTGAGGGCTGGAGAAAATGCCTTAGTGAGAAAATTAAAGAGATCAATCTTTTTAGCTTGTCGAAAAGAAGATCAAGAGGGTGTGTAAATACCTGCATGGGAAGAAAATACTGGCTACCAGCAGGCTCACTAATCTAGCAAAAAAAGGCATAAGAAGAACCAGTGGCTGGAAATCAAAACCAGACAAATTCAAACTGGAAATAAAGCACAGATTTTTAACAGTAACTGTTTAACCACTGGAACAAACTGCCAAGGGAAGAATTCTTCATCCCTTGATGTCAAACCAAAACTGGGTGCCTTTCTGGAAGATATGCTTTAGCCAAACACAAGTTATTGGACTCAATGCAGGGCTAACTGGGTGATATTCTATGACCTATGTTGTATAGGAAGTCAGATGAGATGATCTAATGGTCCCTTCTGGCTTTATAATCTATGAATCTGTTCATTACTTGCCGTGAGCAACAAGGACTCATTCAACTAAATGAGATAGCAGAAATCTAGGACTTGATTCTCATTTACCAAGGCCCTTTTAATCTTCTCTGATGGTGTAAATGGATGTCAAGGTGGATGGAAAGGGGTCCCTGGATAAGAATCAGGCCCATAATCTATATGTCAATCAATGATTACATTAAAATACTTTGAGCCAAATCCTGCCATCCTTACTCAGGAAAAAAACTGCCAGTGAAGCTAATGGTTGTTTTCCCTGTGTGAGGACTGCATAGAGACAGCAGTATATGGAAATAATTTTACATTTTAATTGAACGGAAGCAAAGACCTACAATGGTCTCCTTTCCATCAAGTGTCACAGCACATTATAAAGTGGGTTGGGGAAAAAAAGAACTGTCTGACTATTTAATAAGGACTCCAGTCTGCATTCATATCATATAGCAGGATATTGTCTGTGCCTGTAACTGATTTCCCTGTTATGCTTCCAAGTGAAAAATATAATTTCTTACACTCTAGGCCTCACCTTCAGGCACTGCAATGGTAACCTTTTTCAGGGCCTGTGCAGATATTTTTTTAAATTGAGCTTTGGGCTTGTACATGCTCCCATTAAAGTCCATGATAGAATTCCCATTTCTATCAGTGGGATCAGGCCCAGGCCCATTATGTTTAACAGGAACATTTGTAGATGTCTGATGCTCCCGGTTTAGTTCTGTTCCTATTCTAAAAAAGTGAAAGTTAAAGTGTCTGGCAATGGGTGAGTCACTCTTGAAACTTGAGGCAGTGCTGCTGCCATTCACAAGGTGTCCACAGGAAGCTGTAGTAGGAAGAGAGCCTGAAACATAAGGCCTTCCATCAGAAGCCTGGTGTGAGGCCTGAGGCCTGAACTAAAGTAGTGGTCAAGCTTTGCTGATATAAAGCAAAGAAGCAAAGTGAACAGAAGTCAGACTCAGCCTGCCTGCAAGCTCACAGAATCTGGCAAGAACAGGGCTGGTATTGTAGAAACACACAGTCCTAAGAAAATGTCAGGCACAAAACACACAGGCAAACACATTCCAGAAGGGTGGTACCAGAACACCTCGTTACCAACACATTTCCCAAAGATAACAGGAACATGCTGACCCATCCTAAAGATAAGGTCAGGATGATAGCATGATGGATAAAGATGTTTTTATCAAACCAGCAGGTACAAGGTAATGGGTGGCAGAGGGGTAACATGTAACTTGTTTGTATTGGTGTATAAAATAGAGTCTCAGAGGGAGTGTCTGTGGCTGGCATAGGGAATAATGAAAAGTCCTGCCATTAACTGAGCTAGTCCATTGCAACAGGCATACATGTGTTAGTGTACCTGTAACCATTGAGCCAGGGCATTAGGACCGGGCTCTGTTGACAATAAATCTGACCGAGTTCTTTCACTACAAACGAGTCTGTGGTTATTGGGCAGTGCAATCGAGGTCTGCTGTGCCAACTATCTGCACAGAGCTGGGACAGCACACGGAGAAAACACACACGCAGCCAAACATCTAACAACATCTATCAACAGTAGCCTAGAGGGTGTTAGTTCAGATGGGGCTAAGGGAACTGTAGCAGAAATGTTCTCAGCCAAGTTTTCAAATGAAGGCATCTCATGCACACCTGAAGAACTTAGTGGATATGTCTGTATGTCTGCAAATTCTGTCTATGCAGACAGGCACAGAATATGAAACATGGTAACTGGGCATGCCTGATTTATGTGCATAAGTGCAGCATTGGATGTGAATGCACAGCAGGTGAAAACATACCTCCAGCCATTTGAAAATGAGGAGGTTAGCATTCCTATGCCCTCCTTTTCCAAAACCAGCCAGACTAGTAACTACAGAGACAACAATTCCATAACAATGAGTCATGCTGATGTGAGACACTTAGATTAATACAACAAGCAAAGATTTTTCAAGGCTCTTTGCATTTAAAGTGTTTCCCAGTTCAGTTCAGTGGCAATGAATTGCTCCTTAAATTCTTATTGTATTTCACTGTATCAAACTAAAACATACGCCCCACCACACTGTCCAATCCAATATTTGTAGATATTTCCTTTTAAGGATCTGTGCAGGGTGGATTTAAGAACTGGGCAAAAGGCACAGCACAGTAAGGAGTCTGATAGAGAATGGTCTCCTAATTATTATTTCATGCCCTTACACACACAAGGAATGGCAAAGGAAAGCTAAAAACATTCTCTGTACTGCACTTGGGAATACCTAACTAATCCTCACAATACTTTGTGAGGTAGGGAAATAAGCCTGGCTATCTTCATTTTACATATTGGGAACCCGAGGCAGAGAAGTGAAGTGATTCGCCTAAAGCCACCAAGGGAGTGAGCTGTAAGAATTGGGTTTAACAGGTTCCGGATTTTCAGTGCCATGCTCATACCACTTCACCACACCCATTGATTTCACAAAGGCATTTAGACTCTTCCTTGCTGTATGCTGTGTTATTGAAAAAAACTGTAAAGCATTAGAGATAGTTATCAGGAACTCTCTTACTCAGCAAACTTCTTCTTCAGTTAGAGAAATAGCATCATTGGACAAGTTCTCGTGCCTAAAAATGCAAATATATTTTTTGAGGCCATCCCACCCACTGAAATGGTTATAATGACAGGGCATGCATGAACAGCAAATATTTTTGCAGAATAGTCAGAATTGCTGCACCAATAGCTATATTTTATTTATTTTATTTTATTTCTGTCTGGCATTCATTGTGTCCAAGGCCAGCCCTAGACCAAATGAAGCCCCTCATTTGTTAAACTTTTGAATACCTTATTTTTTATTGCATTTGTAGCCCATTTCATGACTTTGATGCACGATTTGCAAGCATGAGTTATCCCCGCCATATAAGACGATAAATTTGCATGCTAGGATCTGTAAATCTGTATTTATTCATGCCATATATAAGCAAATAAAAAAAATTCATTTCTCTAAGCTTCTATAAACTTCTTAATTTTAAGAATAACTGAAATGTTACTAACATCAGGAAATTGAACTGTGCATCAACATTGGGTGGACCAGTATTAAATAGTGTTACAGTAGGTGACAGCCTTAGAATGTTAACCCTAGTCCTTTAGTTCTAAAGATCGCTTTTCTCGCCTTTGCCCTCGTAAACTGAAGCACAGTGTCAGAGGTCGAAAGACTGGCCAATGGCATTTTCAAGCAATAAAATAGCAAGCAATGTCAGTCTCTTGTTGGCCATTGTCGGTTGAAGATATGTTTTAATGAGCCTGAGCTTTGAAAAGCCGCACTCACCACTTGCGACTGTGACCGACAGCGTGAGCAGAATCCTCAAAGCTATCCACACATTAGGAAAAGTGTCCTTGAGCTCTGCATCATGAATGAATTGGAGAACTTGGAGTGGAGAGTGCTTCCCTTGTTCAAGTGTGTTTTCCTGTCTGTCTGCAGCTTACTAAGGTCATACAAAACCCAACAAGTCTTTTTGTGGTGCTTCATTTGTCCAAACCTTTCTTCGATGGACACTTAAGCAGTGTCAATGAGCAACCAAAAAAACTCCCTCTTGAATTTTTCTTCTGAGCTTCCCATCACCTCATCTCTGCCCTCTTAACCAAACTGTCTCTTCTTGTGATGAATACGATTTTCCTTGAAGATCAACTTAATTCCTAAGTTTTCCACCATTTCTTTGTTAGCTGTGATGGCATCTTCAAATCCATTGTCTCCATAGGCCACAATGAAATCAAGGTGGCATCTCATCAAACTAGTAGTGGTCGCGATGTCCACTGGCTGAGTTTGTAATGCCTTGCTTACTTGGAACAGGATATCTTGCCAAACCACAACTGAGACAAGAAATTTGAAGTCAGTGATCTGGTTTGCCAGGCTTTATGCCTCGTGTCAGATTCTGGCTTTGACTTTACTGCACCAGTTCCATCAGGACGCTGTAAATCTCAGTTACTTGGTACCTCACTTGCCTTGCGCTGTCAATGCAGCTCTCCCAGCGAGTGTCACTTAGCAGTCTCATGGTCAGATTTGTAACATTATCTGTGAGCATCTTCCACCTGATGCTTGAAGTTGAAAACAGGATGTATATCCTTTGCAGTATTCTGAAGAGAGATACTGAATCTAAAGAAGATGATGCTGCATCTGACACAGCCAGGTTGAGGGAATGGAAGCCATAAGGCACGAAGAAAGCTCTTGGATTCATCACAAGGATCCTAGCCTGGACACCACTGTTTCTTCCCTTCATGTTCACACCGTTGTTGTAGCCTTGGCCATGGCAGTCCTGAAGGTTTATTTTATTCTCATTCAAAATGTTCATAAACAATTCTGTTAGGCCTTTTCCAGTAGAGTCATCCATAGACCGGAAACAGTGTTCTTTTACTTGGATACAGCCATCCTTGTCATCAACAAATCTTACTGTAAATGACATCTTTTCACTGTGACTAATGTCGGGAGTGCATTCCATTATTACGGTATAGTACTTCGCTTTGCCGAGCCACATCAATATGTTCTCAAGCACCTTCCTTGCTATAAGGTCTATCAATTCATTTTGAATTGTTTTGCTGCAGTAATGGTCCATAGCTTCTTTATGAACTACTTGACGTAGGTGCTCATGCATGACATCATCATATTTCCCAAGGAGCTCTACCAAACCGAGGAAATTACCATTATTTTCAATAAACAACTTGTCCAACGAGCCCTGGAAAGCCAAATTATTCTTTTAAAGGAAGAGGGTAATTGAGATCAGATGCTCGAGCACGTTCCTTCAGTGCTGGGTTTCTACATTAATAATGCACTGGTTTTCTGCGTCTATGCATTTATTCAGCATGAGCCTGAAATTGACCTCCATACATTTGGAGTAGGCCGTAAAATGGCTGGGTGACTTTTCATGTTGCTTCAGAGCATCAGCTAAAGTTATGTCAGTAATTGTACCAGGAAAGCACAAGCAATAACTTGGCATTCTTGTCAAATATTTTGCAACAAAAACAGAACACTGTCAGTTGATTTCAAGTAAACTAGCCAATGCTGATTCAGTTTCTCATACTTCTTGAGCACTCTTTTGCAGTGTGACTTTGAGAAGTGTTGCTTCTGCTCAATTACTGGAAACATCATGTCCTCGATTTTGCCCAGCCGGTTCAAAATTGTACAATTAATATTGGCAGAGTTTAGGATTGCCAGCCATAAAGCGGGATCTGATGTATCAATTTGTGGTGTGCAATTTTTCTCACTGCTATTTCTGTCATCATGCGAGGCTGATTCTTCTTTATCGTTTCTCTCTTTTTTTATGTAAGCCTGTAAGGGGGCGCGGACTCACCCCTGTGGTGCCTCCTGCTGGTCGTCTCAGGAATTAGCTTGTTCCAGCCTCCTGGAGCGCCCTCTGCAGGCTGGTGATCCGGCTGCCACTGGCCCGTGTCCCTCCCAGGACCCCACAGCCCCTTTCTCTGGGTCTCCCCTCTCCCAGGGGAACCCTCCACCCACTATCCCCACCTTGCCTCAGTCGTAGGCTACTGCCAGTCATCAACTAGCCCCCACGCCCTGGGACAGACTGTAGTGTCAGCCACTCATCATAGGCTAGGTTGGGGTTGGACCTGCTGCCCCTCTCTGGAACCCAGTGCCTCTCTGGAGCCTTGCACAAGGCCCTGCAGCCTGGGGAGTTGCCAGCCTGGAGCCCCTCTGGCCTTTCCCCAGCCCTGCCTCACTCTAGGCACCCTGAGTTTCCCAGCGGCCAGGCCCTTCTCTCTCTGAAGGCAGAGAGAGACTCCTGTGCTCCTGGCTTCCAGCCTTTTATACAGGCCAGCTCCATCCTGTTTGGGGCGTGGCTCCCAGCTGGGCCTACTTCCCCAAGCAGCCTGGGAGCTGCTTGCCCCAGCCACAGCCCTCAGCTGGGCTGTTCTAAGCCCCTAAGGGCAGGAGCGGGGGATCAGCCCGCTACCTAGGGAGTGCTCAGTCTCCTCTGCCTGTCCTGGTGGCTGGAGCTCTCCCTCCCTCCTCTC